>CM069906.1:52638382-52849033 GCA_036172215.1 Camellia granthamiana | reverse complement strand
TTTGGATGAATGTAAAAGTTAATGAATAATTACTTTATGTAAGTTTAGGATTTTGAATGATTTTACTTTAATTGTATTGTTGGGTAGTGAATGATTTTGATGATTTAGTTTAAGATTTTAAAGATGTGCTTGTTTTAGTTTATGATTTTATTTAAAAGTTTAGAATTTTGAATAATTTGCTTGTATTAGGAATTGATTTTGTTGTGTTTTTAATTTTATAAGTTTTAATTTATTAATTATTAATGTTGAGCATTTTAGAAAATTGGGAAAAGGACTCAAAATAAATATTTACAAAACGGGAAAAAAAAAAGGCCCAAAAATAAATTTTTTTAAAAAAAATTTCAATCCGCAAACCGCCCGCACATCCGCGAATCCTATCCACACAAATCGCAACCTGCATTGCTGGCGGTTACGGGTTTAATTTTTTCCAAACCGCACATATGCAGGTGGGTCCAAACTTGCAAATCGAACTATCCCAAACCAAACCACAAGCACACTTACCAGATTGTGACGTTGGCAATGTCATGCGATTTTTTACATTGCCACACCGGTTTCACCCCTTAATGTATATATTCACATCCGACCCCCCCCCCCCCAAAACCGATTTTTTACATTGTCACACCAGTTTCACCCCTTAATGTATATATTCACATCCAACCCCCCCCCCCCCCCAACCGAGAACCCACTTCAATCAATTCCATAATTCCCTCAACAAAATCTCAAAAAATATTGCTTTGTATTCCCAAACTTCCTTCATAAACAGAAAAATCAATTTAAATATGTATGAAACAAAATCAAAAATATTCATCCAAGAGACTATATTAAATTCGCCTTACCAAAATCAATGGAACTAATTGATTTATAAAAAATCTCATGGAACCATATGGATTATGGTTTCTCAAGATGGGATTTATGAATGAATTTTTCCTAGAGATTATTTATAAATAGGATGAGAATTACATTAATTTCAACAATCAATTATGTAAAAAAAAAATCTAACAACACATAACAAGCCTAGCTCCAACACTTTGATCTCTCAGTTGAAAGTTTCAAGGAGTGACTAATTAGCCTTGCTACTAGTAACTTTTTTTTTAATTTTTTCTTTTGGAAATCTGGTGTTCGGACACCTCAATTAATATTGAGATATTAAAATTAATGATTGAATAAATTTTTTAAATCTCGTAACGTGACTCACCCTTAAAATTTTAAATTTTTTTTTTTTAAAAAATTTTTACCACTCAATCAATCTTTTAATGTTTTCAAACTCAACTAAAGTTTTAAATGTGAATAGAAAAATAAAATGGATGATGGACTTGTGGCTATTGATTTGAGTTGCAGTATATTAGGCATTAGCCTTGAAAATGTTTGGTCGCTGAAAGTATAGCTTTTGGCGACTAAAAAAGCATTAGCAACCAAAAGTAAAGATTTTTGGCGACTAAAAAAATTTAGTAGCCAAAAGTATAGGTTTTGGCGACTAAAAATCTGTTTGGTCGCCGATATATGGCTTTTACCAACTAAAAAAATTTTAGTAGCCAAAAATAAGGCCCTTTGGCGACTAAAAAAAATTAGTAGCCAAAAGTGAGGCATTCAGCTACTAAAAAGATGTTTAGTCGCCAAAAGTGAGGCTTTTACAGACTAAAAAAAATTTAGTAGCCAAAAGTAAGGCCCTTTGGCGACTAAAAAAAATTTAGTAGCCAAAAGTGAGGCATTTACCGACTAAAAAAATTTTAGTAGCCAAAAGTGAAGGTTTTTGGCGACTAACAATAATTTAGTAGCCAAAAGTGAGGCATTCGGCGACTAAAAAGAAGTTTAGTCGCCAAAAGTAGTAATTTTAGGGCGGGAATTTTATTTTTAACGACTAAAAAATTATTAGTAGCCAAAAGTGGTCTCTTTTTTTTCTAATAAATAATTTATTTTTACATAAATTATGTTCAATAAAAAAATAATTATCTTTATATATATACTTTTATATTAATGCGGGTCTATGTACTATATAAATAATATATGTTGCATATATAATCATATGGTGTTATGGAGGCAGAGTGGAAAGAGGGTGTTGTATAAATTAGTAGCCAAAAGTGAGGCATTCAGCTACTAAAAAGATATTTTGTCGCCAAAAGTGAGGCTTTTACCGACTAAAAAAATTTCAGTAGCCAAAAGTTTGGCCCTTTGGTGACTAAAAAAAATTTAGTAGCCAAAAGTGAGGCCTTTACCGACTAAAAAAATTTTAGTAGCCAAAAGTGAGGCATTCGGCGACTAAAAAGAAGTTTAGTCGCCAAAAGTAGTAATTTTAGCGCAGGAATTTTATTTTTAACGACTAAAAAATTATTAGTAGTCAAAAGTATAGAATTGGCGACTAAAATTATGTTTAGTCGCCAAAAGTGGTCTCTTTTTTTTTCTAATAAATAATTTATTTTTACATAAATTATGTTCAATAAAAAATAATTATCTTTATATATATACTTTTATATTAATGCGGGTCTATGTACTATATAAATAATATATGTTGCATATATAATCATATGGTGTTATGGAGGCGGAGTGGAAAGAGGGTGTTGTATAAAGTTTATGGTGTTGGGAGGTTGATGGTTCGAATCTCCACAAGAGTAGAGTGTAAATTTTTTTTTCACAAACGAGTTTTTGGCGACTAAAAGGTTTGGTCGCCGATTCCTTGAGTATTGGCGACTAAAACATTGGTCGGTAAATGTATAATTTAAAAAAATATAATTGACTATTGGCGACCAATAATTTAGTAGCCAAACATTGGCCCTTTGCCGACCAACTCAAATTTAGTAGCTAAAAGGTAGGTTTTGCCGACTAAATAAAATAGTAGCCAAATGTTTCACTTTCCGCGACCAAACACATGTTTAGTCGCTAAAACATTCACCGACAGGGTTTAGACTACTAACTTGGCAACAAAAAAATTTAGTCGCTAATGGTATCAGCGACTAAAAAAGTGGCCTTTGGCGACTAATATTTTGGTCAGCAAAACTGTTATTTCTTGTAGTGATCCAACTCATCAAAATGACAAAGTGACCACTCATTTTTCATTACTGAACACCATTTGAAGTAAACAACATAAAAAAAAATTAATGTTAAGAATTTAAATATTTTATTAATATTTTTATTAAATGTCTTATATGGCATTCATATAGCGAGTCTTATATTCCTATAGAATATTTAATAAAAATATTAGTAAAATATTTAAAATTTCTAATATTTTTCAAAAATAAATTACACACTGCCCTTCCGTATAATTTTATGGTCAATCAATTAAAATCTGTCATGTAAATATAAAATTCAAAAAATAATAAAATTAGGCATTAATTATTCTGGTAATGACAACGCCCAAAGGGGCGCGTGAGCCAACCATCAACATCAACCTTACGTAGCCACTACTTACCACAAAAGGTTAAAACATCAATCTCATTCTTCTCATGCAATAATGCTTACCAAATACCATAGGCATTGGAACACCAAACCAATTTCAAAAACAACATTATTAAATTTTGTCCTTTTTCAAAAGCAACATTATTAAATTTTGAGTGATTGTGAGTCTTGTGGGTGTGTTGGTCGTAAGAAAGTGGTGAGGCTAAATGGGAAAGATCAAGAGAGAGAGGCAATGCTGCTTTTCTCACTAATTTGGAAGGACATGTCGGGGAAGCCGTAAAATCATGCCTTGCGGTTCATTTGTAAAATATTTAATCTCAAAAAAGAACTATAAAAAAATTAAGTAAATAGTTTGCAAACAAAAAATTTATACAATAAATTACATTAAAATGATATGGTAATTTTGTTTTTTAAATAATAATGTCACTATAATGTGCTTTTAGTTTGAATAAATAAATATAATTTTATCATATTATTTTATATAATTTTCTTGGTTATATGTCACCATTAAAAAAACAATATCCTCCCTTTTTTTTTTTTTTTTTTAGAACACACTATCCTCTATCTCATTGAATGAGTAAACCGCACTATGAGTTACAACTCTAAACAAAATTGAGTATAATTATGTATTGCAGGGGTAAACGGTTCGGTCAATATTGAGGGTATATTTCATATTGAACCAATTCTTTTGATTTTTATGATTGAGAAATTGATACAAATAGTATGTTATGGTTTGATTTGATCAATTTTGTTTGTTTGATGTAGAAAACAAATTTTCATGATATTTTAAAAGGTTTTATAGAAGATTATAGAATTTTGTATTGAAAATAAATGAAGAAAATGAATGAAAGTTGCTCAATAAATGTTTCTCTCCTTAGTTTTTATCATGAAAGTGTATTATATTTGTTACTTATCATATAATTTATCATTAATGTTCAAGAAATTATAATATAAAAGTATTTAAATATAATATTAGGTCGGTTCGGTTTGTATCGGTATAAAAATTTTCAAAACCAAAAGAGACTGTATATTACGAAAATCAAACTGAAAACTAAAATTTTGGTCAGTTTCAATTGGTCGGTTCGGTTTCATCGATTTTTTGTTGCATCTCTAGTTAGAGTTATGATTGAATGAAATTTAAAGCCCTACTTTTAGCCCCATTTGGCAATAGACTAATATAAATTTTTTTTAATGAGAAAACATGAAACTTAATACATTGAACATTCGACAATAAGTTGTGCAATAAAGTACATTGGAGTATAAGATAGATCTCAAAATGAATAAAGAGAATTTTTACAGAGGAAGGATACAAGTTTCCTCATAATAAAAAAATAAACCTCCATGTGAGTAGGATAAAACCTCCACAAAACAAGAAAACCTCTATATAAAGAGGTATTATTGTAACCCAAAAAAAAAAAAAAAAATTCAAAAGTCAAAAATTAAAAATTAAAAATTAAAACAAACAATCACTACCAAACAAACATTATCAATAATTTTCACAATCCATTTATCATTGCAACATGTAACCGTAGTAGGTCCTTAATCCCCGCCTCTATATTACAAAATAAAAATTTTAGATCTAAGGTTATCCTAGTGTATGAATTCGTTTTTAGCAGTGTAAGATCTCGATCATGAATCAAATCTAAGTGTAAATTTGAAAGCATCCTTGGTGGAAATTTGATAATAGAGATGGAAGTGACCAATAGTGACTAGCATGGTGATGAAAAGAAGGGGGAAAAAATGAGAATAAGTGGAAGAAGGAACGCAGGGGAGAGAAAGGTTAAAATCGCCATCCTTTCCCTCTAAAACTGTGTTTGGTTGGGAGATTTGGTAAGAGCTTTTGAAAGGGAAAGAGAAAAGGAAAGGAAAAATGTGTCTAAAATTAGGAGAAATATAAGTATATTTTATTTACATTTCACCTACCTTTTCTATTTTCTTTTTCAAATCTCTTCTCAAATCTTTCAACCAAACACAACGTAAAAAACACTGGAAGAGAGAGAATGGTTAGAGTTTCACAAAGAGACAGAGTAGTTAGGGTTTCTTCAATAGATTAATATAATTAAAAAAATTTAAAAAGTTACTAAAAAATTTAAAAGTCAAAAAATTAAAAATTTACATAAAAAATTAAAGATTCTTTCCTATTTTCTCTTCATTTTGTACATTTTTTTCATAAAAAATCCAATTTTTTTTAAAAATATTTTAGTTTTTTTCACCTCATGTTTTAATTAACAAATTATTTAAAACGTCACTTTCCAAACCAATTTTTAATATTAATCAAAACTAGAGAGCGTCTGGTTGGTAGTTGATGAGGGGAAGCTGGATGTGTTTGGATGGCAGTGCTGACCGGCGGGGTGTGGCAAGAAAAAATTCGTTTATACTCCACAAAAATTGAAAATTTTAGAATTGTTGTCACTTTTTACATTGAAAACAATTACCAAATCAAACATTTTGAAACAAAAACAAGAAACAAGAAATTTACCAAACAAGATGTAAAAAGTCCCCAGTAATCAAATCAATTGTACAATGCATGAAGAAAAATTGTTACAGAACAATTAACACATGATTATATTTTCCTATCGGATCTCTGTGATACTAACAGATAATGACGAATGGAGTGTTCAAAAGCCCAATGCATTGAGTATTGAGTAACTCGGAGAGGGACATGATTTCCATTGCCATGTTCTACACACTTGAAAAAAGGAAAAGAGATAGGACCAGAAGATGGATTGGTTGATGAAGAAAGACCGAGGCTGTTTAAGAAGGTAAAAGACTACGCAAACACACACTGGGGATATTACCAGAGAGGAATGAGAGCACTCCATACAACACAAGTTTAATGTCCTCTTATATGTCATCCTTTGTCTTGTGCTTTGTACCAAAAGAAACCTAACTCCAACTAAGGTACTCATCAATGGATATCGATGGCCCTGTTGTATAAATCCTAGCAAACATCTACGTATCTATCTTATTCTATGTGCCTATGCAAGAATAAAATTGTATTGGTGTGTTGAGAATTAGTATCGATTTCAAATGTGGTAAATAACTTATGACAAACATTCTAATAGTAGTCCGATAGTGATAGGACTGTAAGTCTGTAAATTCCATGATTGATGATAAATTTAATGGCTAAAATATAAATACATAAGGGTAAAAGAGTAAATTCATATACTCTGTTAAGTCCGTTTACATTTTTTATTATTAGCGTGGTCAATATGACAATTATGTCAACCTCATGAGGCTTGCAATATTTTTCCTAGTACTTGAAGAAAGTCAATGTAATTCACTCTTATTTTTTATTCCCTACTTTGTTTGACTTTGTAAAAATAAAATGCGTTGGGGTGTTTTCAAATGTTAGAAAAGACCTTACCACAAATATTTCATTTGGCATAATGGTAAAATTGCTTAGAAAAGACCTTACCACAAACATTTCATCTGGCATAATAGTAAAATTGCTTCATTGTAACGTAAACGTCATTGGGTTCAGACTATGAAAACTGTCTTTGAGCATGTGTACATCTAATCCTCTTAGATTTTGCAGTAATAAGAATCTCATGCACTAACTAACCTTTTTATCTCATAGACTTTTATTGGCACTTCTCATGTCTTGGGCCATAATTATGTCCAAGCTAACGTCTTTTTAAATTCTAAACTCTAAATTTGTCCTCTAGAATCTTCTTATTTCTCAATATTTAGGCCACTATTTGAAAAAATTGTCCCTAATGCACTTCTACTATACGATATGATGCTAAGAGGCTTCTAGCCCAGGGGCATCTACATGCCTTACATACGAGAGATCAAAGGTTCGACTCTCATCAAAGGCGAGGTTGGGTTGCAGTGCTCCTATATCTTATATTTGTACACCTTGCAATCGTTCCTTAGCAACTGCACTTCCCCCACACCCTTAAGAGTAGCCTAGACATAAATTGTATTTGGAATCCTAAGAAAGAGCCTAGTGCAAATCTCAAAACGCAAAAATCTTGATGAACAATGGTGTCTCAAAAGTGCATTAGAAACAAAAATTTTGAGAACAAATTACAGTAAAAATTTGCTAGCTACCCTTAATTGGAGTGGTTGAGAGGCAGGGCATTACAAAACTTCATGTGGCACCCCGTGTCTCAATGAGTAATGCCACAATGACCATCTCATTTTACTACATTTCAAATACCATTTTATGCTATTGCAAAAGTCAAATAGCATATTTGCAACTTTTATGCAAAATTAAGAGATTCCACCCCATCAGTCCTCCAATCTATAAAGCAACGCATATTAAAAGTATAGTTTTTTGTAGGCCAAAAGAAAGTTGATCTTATAAGAACACCCAAGACCAACACAGCACAACTACAGACTTTCCGAGCTAGTAAAAATAAATAAATAAAAGAAATATTGGGTTCGTTTGGTTTGTGTTTCTGAAAAAAATTTCAGAAATTTTCTCTACAAATAAGTTTTCAAAAGTAATCAAACCAAACAAATTTTCCCAAAAAAATTTCCCAAAACACACAAACCAAACAAGTTTTCCAAACAAATCTCTCTCACACACACATCAAATCAATCACTTTTTCCAAAACTCTCTCTCAAAACAATTTTCCAAAACAAATTTCCCAAAAAACCAAACCAAACATGTTTTCGTACTTTTTATCTCTAAAACACATCTCTCAAACACAAACCAAACATACCCATTATTCTCAAGAGGGGAGAAGAGAAAAAAAGGAACTTAATTGAGAAACATATGGCATCACAACGAAAATTTGGAAACTAGCTGTTCTA
This sequence comes from Camellia granthamiana, assembly GCA_036172215.1. NCBI lineage: Eukaryota > Viridiplantae > Streptophyta > Magnoliopsida > Ericales > Theaceae > Camellia > Camellia granthamiana. The sequence goes on along the minus strand of CM069906.1, from coordinate 52,840,879 downwards.
AGTGTGTAAAGAAAACTAGGGCATACAACCTCAAACTCTCATCTGATAAGAATGATAACTTTCATCATCATCCTTACCATCACAATTATCATCAGAAATAAGGGAAACAGCAAGAACAGCGGAGAGTGTCTCAACTCCAAAGAAGGTCCCAACAATGAGGTGTGTAAGCATGACAAGGGCACCAGGTGGAATCATCTCCTTGATGGAAGCATCAGTAGAGATCTTGACAGAGGTGGCATAGTCGAGCTTGGCAGTAACCTCCATGAGACCCGGGATGGTGTTAAATTGCCTTCGAACTTCCTCAACCATCTTTAAAGCTGCACTTCCCACACTCTTCATGGTCATGGCAGAGAACCAGTAGGGAAGCATGGCACCAACAATCAAACCAAGGAAGACTTTCGGGGTGAGAACATCCAGTTGGAATTGACGCGCGGCTCACAAATGCACCAAAGAGGGCCAATGACACCAGTGCAGCAGGTCCAATGGCAAATCCCTAGAAACAAATGTAAAATAAAATTCAATGGCAATTCACAATCAGAAAAGGACGATGAGAGGCAAAAATGCAGATTTAGTTCTACAACTAAACACAAAAATGATAGTACCAGAAGGATTTTTTGGCCTAACTTACAATTGCCAAAGCAGCATATAGCTGAATTCATATACAAGTGCCACAAGCTAAGGTAAGAAAGTGATTGAATCAGGCCTTTAATCATTCGGAACCAAAAAGGGAATTATGTCCAGAAATTTCTAAAACCCATCACTAATTAAGTCTTGACAATATAGAAAATTATAATACGAAGGAGGACCTGTACGGTTGTAGGCGAAAAGGATATCACAATACCTTTCCAATGGCAGCAGTGGTGTTTCCAGCAGCATCAAGGGCATCTGTCCTCTCATGGATCCGGTGGCTCATGCCACTGCCAGCCATCTCAGCAATGCCTCCAGCATTGTCACTGATGGGACCATAGGCGTCAATGGCTAATCCAGTAGCAATGGTGCTAAGCTAACATTTGTGGCAGCTCCAGTCCGGCAGGAATCAGCAACATCTTGCACAGGGCTACAGTATTTAGAAGAAAAAACTGCAGAAGCGATTCATCGTTAAAAAAAAAAAAAAAAAAAAAAAAAAAAAAAAAAAAAAAAGTAAATTTAATGTGCAAATTACCTGTATGCATTGCTAGTGTAGTACTCTGTCACAAACCCAATGATAAGTCCAGCCCAAAGCCCAACACAAACACACAAGAACAGCTCCCTGCAAACCACAATCAATATTATTTTTTAATGTCCCTAACGATGTATGTAAAACTACTAGTCAACTAGGCTCAAGTAAAATCTTCTGTTACCACTTCATAGAACTAAACTGGTATTTCAACAGTTCAAAGCAAGCGAGTCCTCTGCGGTCTTTTCATGCGGGGCTTTCTGAAGTGTTTTAAAACGACGTCCCTTTGGGAAAAAATTTCAAAAAATAAAAAGGAAAAAATAAAAAGCAGCAGAGCACAGAGAAAAATTAACAAGAAAAGTCAAGCTCAGTCGCTGCTCTTTCTCTCTCTATCGATCATTGTCTTCGACAGAGAATCGATCTTCAAGACCAACACAGAGCGAAGTCCATGACCGACACACCATAACAAAAACCAAACAACAATGCATATATATCAGTGTGTATGTATATATGTATGTATAGTTTTTTAGTTTTGAATAAATTTTTTTTTTTAATTTTGTAACCTTTTTCTTCGGATCTGAAGAGTCTCTGTTGTACTTTTGAGAAGCCAGCACAATAAATTATAGGGAAAAATTAGGGATTATGAAATTTTTTTCATGAAAATGATCATGAAAAATTTATGATCCTTAGATTACCTTGATTAGTGTGTGGTGCTTTATTTTAAATGTAATTCAAATGTCACAAAACTTTCATAATAATTTTCATGAAAGATTTTTCATGATACCTAACATTGCTGTAAATTATAATATCTCTTTATATCTATACAAATCTACAATACACATGTATACATATGTATATATACATATGTATTACAAATCACAGGTGAAAGAAACACAACCACAAGACACAAAAGTAGAAAGAACCGCACAATAAAACAAGAAGCATGGTCCACAAACTTTCAACCAAAAAGTAAACTGTAAGTACATTTGTTGGGTTTTCGGGCCATCACATCAGAATATCCATTTTTAGACTTTTATGCCTAGATCATACATAAGAAAAAAGATTTCGTCCAGATTTAGTAATCATAATAATTTTATCATATTTATTTTTCAAAAAAAATTAAAATTTTATTTTTAAAATCATACTTATTATTTATTTTTTTAAAGACAAATGTATTATGATTATGAAATGTTTTATATGGATGATATCCACACATAAAAATCTAAAAAATAATTTGACCAAATCATCAAAGTAAGCCTATGATAGCAGAAATTATCCGATGGATTGGAAAAATCACGTAGTCATGTGCTTATCCAATGAGATCATGTCATTTCTCCATTATTTTTTTATTTTTAGTACCGTGCAATTTTTAACCCTTACTATTGGTTGGATACACTGCCAACCAACGTGAAACTCTTAAAAGACAGGAAAATTACTCCTACCATAGGCTCACATTTTTTCAATTGTACATGTGAAATTAGACCCAACAAAATTCACTAAATATATATATATATATATAAAGAAAAAAGGCCTTGGTAATATTTAAAATTAAACAAATGTTGTGACTAGGTAATATCTCTAGAATCAGATAAGTATGAGCAATAATATACCTAGCATCACTTGGCATGCGTTCACATCTCCATGGCCCATTAAGTACTGAAATAATTTGACCCGGTTTTTTTTTTTTAATTTTTTTTTTTCACAAATATGTAATTAATTTCGGTCCATTAACAATTTTAGGCAAGGCTTCTAGTGCTATTGGGCTTATGGGGCCTATTATGGATCCTATTTTGATAATTCGAATTGTTCAATGCGTAGAATTTATCAAATGTTTCGTTCTTGTAAAAAATCACATTAATCAAATATCAATATCAGATCATATTTTTATCAATAATAAATTTGATTTTAAAAATAAATTATTGTCAAAAATGTGTTATGATCGAATATCGTCTATCGATATTAGATTAATGTGATTTTCTGCAGAAATGAAATACTCAACAAGTTTTACATATTGAACAGTTCAGATTATTAAAATGGGATCTGTTGTAGGCTCCACGAGCCTAACAACACTGTACCGTCCGTAAAATGGACTAGAAAGAAGCTCTGCTCAACAAGTTTTATTAATTAATGATATACAAACAAATAAAACTATACTATACCGAATTAGGACAAAAGATTTGTATCTATTTTTTTGCGTAAATTACATTGACATCTCTTGAGATTTGATCCAATTACATTCCACCCTCTGGCGTTCTAAAAATTATATTTCCACCCCTGTGGTTAATGATTACATTCCACCCTCTGGCGTTCTGGAAATTATATTTTCACCATTGTGGTTTATGGTCTTATTTCACAAAACTCTATGCTTATATAAAAGGTAACAACTCTTGATAAAAAAAAATCAAAAAAAAAAAAAAATGGAGGATATTATGTCTTCAAAAAAAAAAAAAAAAAAGAAGTAAAGCAAAGGAAAGAAAAGGTAAAAACAAAAAAAAAAAACAAAACAAAACAAACAAAGGAAGTAAAGCAAAACAAGAAAAGAGAGAATGCATGAGTTTAATATTTTCAAACTGTCTAAATAATTATAATGGCAGGAGGTTAGTGTAATTTTCCAAACGTATGGGATGATATGTATTAAATCTAAATCACAGGGAGTGTAAGTGTAATTTACCGTATTTGTTTTAAACAAAAATGCTCATGAAAATAACTTATTATTTAAAAAAGAAAAATGCTAAGAATTACCCTTATGGATTCCGAATTTACCCCAAATGTATTTGTGTGGTGGAGATTGAATTAATAAAATGTAAAGTCTACATATTAAATTAATCTAAGCTATTGATTTCTTTTTTTAATAAATTCCGAATTGACAAGGGCAAATTTGTAATATTAATATTTAAAAAATATCACTTCTAAAAAATTGTAAAAAATTTGTGATTGCTAAACATTTCCCCTTTTTGGATTTTTACCAGTAGCTAGCAACAATAAAAGGAAACCCAAATATGATCCCGTAACATTTTCTCATCATTGAAGATGACTAGTCTGTCACTCACATTAAAACGGATTAATGCTATGTTTTTAGCACAGTAATGACTATTATGTCTTAATTTAAGATATGAGTTTATTTTTATGATTCAAACCGTTGATTTTGTAGAGTTTGTTGAGTACTTTGTGCCTTCCAAAAATCATATTAATCAGATATCAATAATTATATGATCGATAATCAAAAAAATAAACAATAAGTTTTTCTTTCAAGAAATAGTGTAAAAAATATGCAATACGATCATATAGTTATTGATATCCGATTAATTGATTTTTGATAGGCACGAAGTACTCAACAAATCCTACAAGATGAACGGTTTGGATCATAAAAATAAACCTATAATACACCTCAAATTAAGGTACAATAATCACTGTTATGCTAAAGGCACAGCAGTGACTCTTTTAATCTCCTTAAAATCAGCCCATGTAAATTAACTTTCAGTAAATTAACTTTCAGTAATGGTAGGACCACGACAAAGCACAACTTCCCCAACCCTTAAAATGATTTGAATTATTTATGTCGGACACAATTCCTAAAAACAATTCAAACACATTAATGGTGGGGTTCCTCCTTTACAGGAGTCCAAACATTTTCCATTAACTTTTAGCAAAGTTTCTCTCTCTCTCTCTCTCTCTCGCTGAGAGTCACAGATATATATCCTTTGCTAAGCATAGCGTAGCATCAAAGATTCTTCATCCCCAACCCCAAAGGGGCTCTCTTCAATTGACACAACTGAAACTGATCAGAAAACATGGTTGGAGTTTCAGTTCTAGCAGCACCAGCACCAGCACCAGCAGCAGAGGTATTACTTGCAAAGCGTGTACAAGAAATGGTCCTCCACGGCGACGAGCCTCCTGCACTGTATATTTCCAGAGATGATCATGATGCAACTGATGGTGATGGTGAAGGTGATGGTGATGGTGGTGATGATTTTTCTTCTCCGGTTCCGATCGTTGATATAGGTATACTCTCTTGTTCAGAAGAACCATTCACTAAAGAATATGAGGAGGAACTGCTCAAACTCAATTCAGCACTCCACACATGGGGCTGCTTTCAGGTCTCTCTACTCTCTCAAAAACCCTTATCTTCTTTATGTTAACAAATTATTTAGGGTTATTTACACCAAGGCTCCTCAATTATTAGTAGATATTACTTTATCTTTTTTATCTATGAATCCGTATGTTATTTCCCCTCAACTATGAAATTGTACTATTTTCCCATAACGTTGAAAATGAGCCGTGTTGAGTCAAATAACAGGTTATTCAAGTTTGGTTTGTTTACCTAACAGACCAATCTCAAACAAGCTTTTAACGAGTCAAACACAAGTCAAACTAGATTAGCTTTATTTTTTATAGTACACGTACATTTATCGGGACAAATAGTAAATTGTTAAACCTCGGCTTAAAAACTTAACTACTTTAAAATTGTGTTCAAATTTGACTTATTTATTTAACATGTCGATCTCGAACAAACTTTTAACGAATTAAACACGAATCAAATAGATTGGTTTGTTTGACACCCTTACTTTCACCTCATAAGCCCCTTTATGAGGTGGTACACCGACTATAAAAATGTATATCACTTTATTTTCAATTTTATCAAACACTAACTAATACCTACACTTTATGCTTTGTGGTGGTGCACTTTGACTGCCTTTAATCTTATGTTCTTCATTTTTACAAATTCAACATATTTTTGTGGTGTAATTAATGTAAAGGTTAAAAATTGTGGATTGTTCAGGCAATAGAGCATGGGATATCAAGTTCATTCTTGGATGAGATAAGAAAAGTGGCAAGGGAGTTCTTTGAACAGCCTATGGAAGAGAAGAACAAATACTCAAAAACAGTTGTAGATTTTGAAGGGTATGGTGCTGACCCTGTCCCTGAACAAGGCCAGCCTCTCGAATGGTCTGATCGTTTGTTTCTTAATGTGTGCCCTCCAGATCAAAGGAAGCTCCAATTTTGGCCACAAACCCCAACTTCTTTCAGGTGGATATCTATATATATAAGGGACGGTTTGCTACTTGTGGCTTCTCATTTTTTTTTTTTCCCTATTTTGCTCTTAGTTTATTTTGAAATTGCTATTTTGCCCTTCAATTTGGTTGGTTAAACAATTTAAATGTAATTATGCAACCATTCTTGGTCAATTATGAAATATAAATTTTTTTAGTTTTTAATAAATTATAAATACACCCTTAAGGTTTGTTTAAAATATGAATCAGTCATATAATACTAAAAATTACAACTATCGTTTGTTATAAATTTTAATTGGATAAATTACATTGACAACCACTGAGGTTTATATTTTTTACAGTTTCACCCCTCACCTTTTGGAAATTACATCCCCCTCCTTGAGGTTTAAAGTTTCATTACTGATTGGTCCCTCCAGCAATTTAATTTTTTTAAATACCAATTTTACCCTCATTGGATAAATTACATTAACACCCCTCACATTTTAAAAATTACATTCCTCTCCCCAAGGTTTAAAGTAGCATTACTAAATGGCCCCTCAATTAGAATTAGATGAAAAAAAATTCATTGAAAAAAAAAATTAATTGGAAAAAAAATTATTTGAAAAAAAATTAATTGAAAAAAAATTATTTGAAAAAAAAAATTTATTAGTCAAATTTTTAAATTTCTGATTAAAAATCAACATAAACTCATTTTTTGAATTTATGTTTTTTTCTCAAATTTACAAACTGAGACAACCATTTATAAACCAAAAATATTATCAAACAAATTTTTATGACAATTTTTAAAATTTTTGTAAATATAAATTGAAAACTGAAAACGAAATGGTTACCAAATAGGCCTCAGATGGTAAAAATGTCGTAAAATTAACAAATAATTAAATAAATTATCAACGTAAGAAACGACTTAGATTCTTAGGCTATGTATGGTTTGATTTTTTTTTTTTTAAAAATTAATTTGGTTAAGAAATTAAAAATAAAAAATAATTATCATTTTTATATAATTTTTATCTTTCGAGTGTAATAAACATAAACCTCAGGGGGTGTCAGTGTAATTTTTATCTTACATTGTTTTTTAAACAGAAATCTAAAAATTTGACTAAAAAAATTCTTTTTCAATTAATTTTTTTTTTCAAAATAATTTCTTTTCCAATTAATTTTTTTCTCAATGAATTTTTTCCAACTAATACTAACCGAGTGGGCAGTTGGTAATGCTACTTTAAATCTTGGCGAGGGGATTGTAATTTCTAAAATGTGAGGGGTGTCAATGTAATTTACCCAGTGAGAGCAAAATTGGTATTTAAAAAAATTAAATTGCTAGATGGAGCAATCTGTAATGAAACTTTAAACCTCAGGAAGGGGGATGTAATTTCCAAAAGGTGAGGAGAAGAACTATAATAAACATAAACCTCAAGGAGTGTCAATGTAATTTACCCATTTTAATTTAACAGAATACTCAGGAAAGAAAAAAAAAACTATTCCCCAATGTAATAATAAATTATTAAAATTGTTTATTGAAAAAAAATTCTCATATCATTAAAAACCATTAATTGACTCAATGATTTATTTATTAAAAAATGGTTACCTGAAAATATTTTCCATATCGTTAAAAATAATTAATTTACTTAATGATTTATTTACTAATAAAATTGGTTATTTCTTATGAAATGATTTATATATTAATAAAATTAGTCATTTATATACAGATATATTTTCTTCTACTTCTTTATTAGTTCGGTGAATTATCTTAGTAGTTTTTTTTAAATGGGAGAATTATCTTAGTATTTATTTTATATTTATGTGTTGAGAAAAGTTACACAGATAAATTTTTTTTGTTTTAATAAATTCGGAAGAAATGTTAAAATCTTATAAATTCACCCAAAATGATATGGTAATAGAATTTGGAGTTTTTTTTATAAATATTCTAAGAAAAAAAACAATTTAGTGAATTGACGTACTTTTCAAACTATTTGGAAAATAACCTGCTTTTTGAAATTGCATTTTGAAAATGCAGTTTTAAATTGAAATCGCATGTTGAAAATGCAATTTTATGATGACATGGACTTCACTAAGATCTATTGCATTTTCAACATGTAATTTCATGCATGTTGAAAATGTGATTTTCAATTTTGAATTTGTATTTTCAAAATGCAATTTTAAAAAGCAAGTTAGTTTCCTAAATAGTTTGAAAAGTTGGTCAATTCTCTAAATTATTATTTTTTTAGAATATTAAAAAAAAAAAACCCATAGAATTGGAGTCTACATTATTAGATGTATAACAAATCAAGAAATAATACATATCATACAACATAATTCTATCATATATCTAATGATTTATTCTATTTAATTTCATAAAACAATATTCTAATATTTAAAAAATTATCAAAATACAAAACTTAAATATACTATAATAATAACCCATGCTATGCACGGGCCATTGTAAACTAGTATATATATATATCTACCGGCAATCTTAACTCCGATAAATAAATATTAAATGTAACAATGATATCAACTTATCTTCATTTAAGTAGTGTCACTGATACGTGAGGAAGCGTTATTGCATAACTATGCATTGCTTTTGATTCATGTTTGAGTGTTTTGAGTTGCATAATTCGTGTTTCAAGTATTAATGAAATTAATGCAACTTCTTTTTTTTTTTTAATCAAAGAAATTTCTATTAAAGCAAAGATTGCCAAACGGCACATACGAGGAAATCATCAAAAAGCTTATACCAAACTAAGAAAAAAAACCTTGTGCAAAATAAAGGAAAATTCCCAAAAGAAGTAGATCATAAAAGCTCAATGCTAGAATAAATCAAAGATAAATTCATAGGCTTAATCTAAACTATGTGGGTAAACTATGAACACACCAAGAAGTGAAAAAACAAAAACACAAACTCTTAAACCCATAACTACCAGCCAGCGACTGTGACAAACCGACTGTGGAAGGGGGCAGATCTAGGGGACGAAGGCAATAGATTTGGCAGAAAAAGAATGCGAACATGAGGCAATAGTGGCCGAACAGGAGACGCACAATATGGAGGCGATGTCTGAGTGGAGCTGAGGGGAGGAGAGACGGTGGATCCACTGAAGGCCATGGCCGGAGTTGAGGAAAAAGGAGAGATAAACATCTCACAAAATGAGGGAGAAGGGCGGAAAGCCAAAAGCTTCCAAATTATTGAATAGAAAACATGGAAAAGAAAGAGAAAAGAGGGGTAGGGGGAAGGGAGAGGAGGCCGGAGGTCGCCGAGAACCCCCTCTCTCACCTCAGCCACCACTCACACCTAAAACCCTAGAGAGAGAAAAGTGTAGAGAGAGAAGCTCTCGAAGTTAGAGAGAGAATTATGATTTCAAATTAGTGCAACTCAAAATACTGAAACATAAAACAAAATAATGCATGTCATACAATAACAACTAGGGTATTAAAAATGGGTGAGAATAGATCTTGTCTCCTATTTAAAGTTATTTATTGATCAATAATATCATGTAACATTGTCACATGTATTCACTATTTAGTCAAAACCCTTTTTTAAATAAAATTAGAGACCAAAGTTGTTTTAGCTACTTCTTATAAATTTTTACAATTAAAGTTATATTAAATACTTGGTTTTTTTTTTTTGTTTTTTTCTGGTTAACGAGTACATATCAGATGCCTCACTCTTTGTTTCATTTCACTATGAATTATTAAGTCACTGAAATTAGTAATTTAAAAGAGTATGAAACAGATAACAGTACAAAGAGTGAAACTAATGATCTCATGCCTTTTTAACCACTTGTAAGATATTACTGTGATCTTATCTTGGAAGCTCATCAAATACTCAGAAGGATAGGTAATCATGAGTTTGAATCTCATGAAACGCTTGACCCCTTGGGGTCATTCTCAAAACCATACGTGTGAGACAAGTTACTACATATATTTAAAAATTCAACAATGCTAGAGACCTCTAAAAAAACATCTCTAAACCCACCTCTAATGAGGTGAAAAAAAAAAAAAAAAAAAAAAAATCAAGACACATGATTGGCTGTGGCAATGGGGGACCCACTGCCACATCACTAGTGGTACCTCTAAATTAGAGGTCCCAAGCATTTTTCTTAAAAATTAATTAAAACAAAGCTCCGAGTATCCGTTTTCAACCCTAATAGATTCAGATATAATAGCAACATAATCATATCACAATTATCATTACTAAAGATAAACAATCATAATCTTCAAGCACATACCCAAGTGAGGGAATTAAAGCAGCTTCAAACAGGAATTTTTATTGGTGTAAATTTCATTCTCATATCATATTCAAGTTAATTATTAGAAAATAATAACAAAAAGTTGTTTGCAACTATGCAGCGATGTGCTAAGTGAATACACAGAGAAGATGAAAATAGTAACAGAGCTTACCTCCAAAGCCATGGCAAAGTCACTGAATCTGGAAGAAAACTGTTTTCTGAGACAGTTTGGCAAACGATTGATCGTGCAAGCGAGGTTTAACTATTACTCGAAATGTCAGAGGCCTGATCTGATTCTGGGCTTGAAACCTCATACAGATGGGTCAGGGTACACTGTGATCTTGCAAGATGAAGTAGGTCTTCAAGTCTTCAACAATGAGAAATGGTATACAGTTCCCAAAATTCCTCACGCTCTCCTCATTCTCTTGGGTGACCAAATGGAGGTAAAAATATATATTAATTCTCTTTGTGCTTAGTCTCTGATGTTTTATCTATGATATGTGTTTTTCAAAAATGAAAACAGAAAACAGAAGAAAAATACATAATCGAACAGAACTAAACCAAATGATGCATAACCCACCAAACTGTCAGCAGAAGATGGTTGAGAAGATCCATCCAATGCCATACGGTCTCCCCATAGGGCTATACCAATATCATAATGAGCAAAATTAAGTATATAGACCGCTATAGAGATATATCTACAATTTCTTATAAGATTATATGATGTATATACTAGAAATTAAAACACTATGAATATAATTAATTACTAAAATATAAACTTGAATAAATACTGTTTGATTCTGTCATTATTTTGAGTTTTACTTCTTTGAAAGAAAATGGTTTTAACAATTGGAAAACCTTAGCACCAGCCCTTCCACTCCTTCTCCCAATCTTTAAGTTGTCTTTTACATGGCCGGCCCTAGGCTAATACCACTAAGCCGTGTGCCTAGGGCCCCCAAATTTTGACCTAAAATAAGGCCCAAATTTATTAGTTTTATATTATATTAAAAATTCAAAGCACAATATTTTTTTATTGTTTGAAATCCAGTCTAGAATGTCCGTCAAAAACATCTATTGGGCCAAATCAAAATATATATATGTGTGTGTATAATCATTGTTAGGCCTAATTAAAAATTTATATAATTAGTCCAAACAAATATATATGATATAATGAGTCTAAATAGAGTCTAATGTCGAGAATTTAATAAAATAAATGACGTTATCTTAATTTTTTTCCCATCTCTTTTTATCATATTTTAATTGAATAATTTTACCCTAATTTCTTTTCCTTATATTTGTTTGTCCTAATTTTTTTGCTCTCTCTTTATCATAATTTAATTGAATAATTTTGCCTTAGTTTCTTCTCGCAACTTTTTCCAATAATTTGTGTTTTCTTATCAAATAATTAGTGGATTGTGATTTGTGTGGATTATGATTTTCATATCAGATATCATATTACAATAACATAATCATTTCGTTATCAGATATCAGTGAATTATGTTGTTTGTGTTGATTATTGCTAAACTATAAAACAACAAGACCCTATTTTATCTTTTTTTAGTCTTTATAATGATATTTTTGTATTTTAATATATGAAAATAAATTGGATAAATTACACTGACACCCCCTGAGGTTTATATTTATTACAATTTCCCCATCACCTTTTGGAAATTACATCCCCCCTTGAAGTTTAAAGTTTCATTACAGATTCCTCCCCTCAGCAATTTAATTTTTTTAAATACCAATTTTGCCCTCACTAGGTAAATTACATTGACACCCCTCACATTTTAGAAATTACAATCCCCTCCCTAAGGTTTAAAGTAACATTACCAATTACCCCCTCGGTTAGTATTAGTTGGAAAAAAAATTTATTGCAAAAAAATTAATTGAAAAAAAAAATTTGTTAGTAAAATTTTGAAATTTTTGTTTAAAAACCAACGTAAACTCATTTTTTGAATTTATATTTTTTTCTCAAATTTACAAACTGAGACAACCATTTATAAACTAAAAAAATATCAAACAAGTTTTTATGACAATTTTTAAAATTTTTGTAAATATAAATTGAAAACGAAAAACGAAATGGTTATCAAATAGGTCTCAGATGGTAAAAATATTGTAAAATTAACAAATAATTAAATAAGTTACCAACGTAAGAAATAACTTATCAAAAAATTCTTAGGCTATGTATGGTTTGATTTTTAGAATTTTTTTTAAAAAATTAAAAATTAATTTGGTTAAAAAATAAAAAATAAAAAATAATTATCATTTAAGTGTAAAAAATAATTATCATTTTAATTTTTGGGCAGGTTATATACATAAGTGTGACTGTTTCAATTTAATTTGTAAAAAATTATTATTAACCACTCGAAAGATAAAAATTATATAAAAATGATAATTACTTTTTTATTTTTTATTTCTTAACCAAATTAATTTTTTATTTTTAAAAAAAATTCTAAAAATCAAACCATACATAACCTAAGAATCTTTTGATAAGTCATTTCTTACGTTGGTAACTTATTTAATTATTTGTTAATTTTACGACATTTTTACCATTTGAAGCCTGTTTGGTAACCATTTCATTTTCAGTTTTCAATTTATATTTACAAAAATTTTAAAAATTGCCATAAAAACTTGTTTGATAATTTTTTTGATTTATAAATAATTATCTTAGTTTGTAAATTTGAGAAAAAAATGTAAATTCAAAAAATGAACTTACGTTGATTTTTAAACAGAAATTTAAAAATTTTACTAATAAAATTTTTTTTCAATTAATTTTTTTTTTCAATTAATTTTTTTTTTCAATGAATTTTTTTTTCCAACTAATACTAACCGAGGGGGCAATTGGTAATGCCACTTTAAACCTTAGGGAGAGGATTGTAATTTCTAAAATGTGAGGGGTGTCAATGTAATTTACCTAGTGATAACAAAATTGGTATTTAAAAAAATTAAATTGTTGAGGGGGAAATCTGTAATGAAACTTTAAACCTCAGCGAGGGATGTAATTTCCAATAGGTGAGGGGGGAGCTGTAATGAACATAAATCTCAGGGGATATCAGTGTAATTTACCCAAATAAATTTTAATGATTACATATATAAAGAAACTTTTTGTAACTACTATATAATAAAAAAAAAAATTTATTGGTCACTTTTTATTTTATTTGTAATTTTTTTATAAAAAAATATATGTAGGAAGGCCCCACTTTCAAAGCCTGCCTAAGGCCCTATAAATCTCAGGGCCAGCCCTAGTCTTTTCAATGGGACTGACAACCCTTTGATCTATATATATATATATAAACCCTAATAAGGATATGAGAGGGGACTGGGCCTAAATAAAATAATTACTGGGTCCTCCCATTAAGGAACCCAAATAACTTAAAACAGGCCTTACACCTTCATATCACATATCGACGTATAAAATAATAAACACACCAAGATGGACCATGGCCCAAAATTTTATAGATCACAGCAATAATTTTGGGCTCATATCAGTCAATCTGTCTGCATCACCTTCAACCCGTTTTTTATAAACCAAACAAAATATAGTTAATGGCAACCTAATTAAGAACAAATTCTTACATTCTCCCATTTTGGCAACATTGAGTACTAATTTAAGAAAATATTTTATTTAAGAAAAATGACTCTCGGGTTAGTGGCCACATAAACATGATTCAGAATAGAAACATCTCAACACATAATCCCATTCAATGAGAAATATTAATATCGAACTGTAGTGGTAATTATGCTATTAAACAACATAACACCTTCCACAATTACAAACACTGATATCTCACGAACATGGATTCCTAAATGTGGTAAAATGTAGTGTGGAATTTTAGCATAATTGATCCAAAAATTATATAACATGCTAATTCCACATTCAGTCTTTTGTATGATCTTGAAAAGACCCTACAAGAAATATCATTCTTTTGTCCACTTCTAAAAAAAGCCTTTATACCTCTAAACCGAGTTCTTTCATGCTTTAAACCAAGCATCATACTTTATGGATCCATATATACTTCTAAACCAAAGTGTTTATCTTTATGTCTCAAAATCAAAATATAATTGTAAGAGCTCATTCATATAACAGGAATACATATATAATAATTACCATTTATGTGTACCACACATAACTATAAACAAAATGTGAATGAACACATTAAACTTTATTAATTGAAATACACCATAGATAATATTCATTGGTAAAAAATTTATTTAACCAAGCACATAAAAAACTATAAAGTACCCATATGCCCAATATATTTAGCAAACCAAAATTTGGCCTAGGCCCTTTATTTAGAGGATCAACTAGTATGTATTCCGTAACATGCACTCATAAATAATATCATCTTTAACGACTCTCTAATTCTGAATTACTTTAAATTTATATATTTAACACCATCAAAACATTTATTATTCTTCATAAAGAAAATTAAAATCATATATCATGTCTTTATAGGATTGGAAATGAAATTAACAATTCCAAGCTTTGGAATAAAATTTTTAATAACATAACTCAAGTCAAGTTCTAAAACATGGTGCATAGTGAAAAATTATAAGAGATTTTATGAAACTCTTTTATGAAATAACACCTCATGCAAACATAAAAATGTAACTAATAATAGATACTATATCATATGAGCAACTACCAAAGTTGACATTGTACAACCAATAATATTAACATGTCTAATTCTTCTATAGACAATCATATAATCTTTAATTCTCTATAAATATCATAACACTTTATATGTTCCAACTTAATGGTCAAGGCTTAAATTAAAATAATAATTGTCTAATAAACTAATTGTATATGCACCAAGTTTAATTCAAACTTCATAATTCATTAAACTTTTACAATAGTAGCATACGAGAGATTCCTCGTGAACTCATTCTCAAAATCATTTTATAAATATTGAATGTTACTTAATTAGTATCAATCACTAAGAAGAGCAATGTAAAGCTTTCAATTCTACATATTAAATTTGGTAAGAATGTGATCTAGGTATGCTCTTTGAGATGAGACAAAAAAATCTTCTAAGCTATTTTTAAGTATCTTAATGCCAAACACATAAAATACTTTATCAAGATATTTTATATCAAAAATTTATTAACAATAATATCTTCACATCAAGTATTAATTTGAAATTATTACTAGTAAGTACAATTCCATCGGTATAAAGAATCAAAAAAAAAATTAAATTGCACCTATTGACCTTGAGATATATGCATAAATTAATAATATTATATTATTCATAAAGCCAAGTAATAGTCTTTGGTAAACCTTTAAATACCATTGCTCAAAAATTCGTTTGAGGCCATAGATAAATTTGTTTCACTTACGAATCAAATTTATTTTGTTTGGCAAAGTAATAGATAAAAATGTCATAGTACTACTATAATCATTATAAACCTATCTTTATGACATTGGTAAGGACAATACCCTTTTCAAATCACAGCCTCTTGCCATAGTTTTATATTTATTTATTTATCTTTAAAAATACTCATTAGATTTCAAAATTTGAAAAAATATAACATGATCTCATATCTAATTAATAATTTGTATCAATTCATTTACCATATTACAAATCGCCAATATTTTCATCATACATAACAATCATCTTTTCAATCTCTTGATATTGCTCATTTAGAAAAATAATACAATCACAAGGATCTTTTAATTGTATGAGAATGTCTAGGAGGCTGCATGCGTTATACATGTTCAACTTATATCAATAGACTGAATAGACACTTCAGATTCTACTTACACTCTCACTTTCTCAAAGTGAGAATGAACGGACCAAGTTATTATACTTGACACAAATATACATAAAGATTTATATATTTGATTTTTAAACTGTTCACCAATCTAAAAATTTCAAATTTTAAGTTTAAAAGATTTTAAAAATCAAGATAATAAAATCATGAACAACTTGCAAAGTAACAGCAAATAGCTATAGGTCCCATTTTAATTTCAAAAGCACCATAAAATTTTTACTTCTATACAATCCCAAACTCAAAAGTTATTCTAAATTTTCTACTAGTTCACAATTCAAAAGTGCTTTAAAAATATTTATAACTTTTTTTTTTTTATCAGCAAAGAAAAATTTCATTAACAATATGAAATTAAAGGTACAGAAAGATGACATGCATCGAGAGAGATTTGGAAAGTACAAAATACCCCTACTACTGCTACTCGCATCCATACAACCAATCCCTTGGCCTCATGACTTTTTTTTTTTTTTTTAAACAAAAAAAGTTAAGAAGGACTTAACTAAAAAATAAAATACATGAATCCCCACAAAATCAACCCACACAACCCAAAACCAAAAACCAACACCAAAACACCCAAGCTGCTCCTGCATTCATCTTTTCAACAAACTAAAATTTTCTTTTTCAACACCCAAGAAGCTGCACTCCTCTTTTCAACAAACCACACACTCCTATTCAACCCGAATAATTTATTCACCCATGTTGCTGCACTCCCAATGCCCACACCATCCAAACTAAAATCTTTTCAACAGCCCACCAAAGCCAAGACCCATGCCACCAAAGCCAAGACCCACGCCTGACAACACTCTACCATAGCATCAAAAGCATTTCGCACGCTCCGCTGATCCGACCGAGACCGTTCCATGGCCGGAAAACTCCATAGCCAACAGCTCCATGGCTGGAAAAAACTCCCTTAACCGAGACACTAAGGCCGAAACACATCCAAGGAACTTCTATGCAAACACTTGAACAACAATCTCACACTGGAAAAAAGTCGCCGAGCACCCCCAAGGACAACACCTCGCTCTAGAATAAAATCTCTGAACAAACAGAGCTGCATCGAAACCTCCCTGCTCCATGTCCGGAGCACTTTCAAAAAAAAAAAAAAAACCACAAGGTCGGAACACAACTTATTCTCTGATCCAAGCACTGAACACACCCACTGCAGAAACTCCTAAGATGGCGATCCAAACACCGAACAACCGCTGAGACACCTCCATACATTTGGATGAAGTTCACCCCTCAAACTCTTACTCGAAGAGGAGCGCTCGAATGAAAACCAGACAGAACTGGATCGACTTCGACACCCGTGTTTCCCCTCAAGCAAAGCATCGATACTTCTCTATAAATCTGAACCAGAGTTCACCCCTCAAGCTCCTACTCACAAAAGAGCGCTCGAATGAAGATCCTAACCAAATCTGGACGTCTTCTATGCCAGTCCAACACCAATCACCTCCTCTATATTGACCCTTGTTCCAAGCATCCCCTGATGAAAACAACACACCACTACCCCAATGAAAACAACACACCACCGAACAACACACCGCTACCCCAATGAATCATCTATAACGGGCCCTAAAGCACCAAAAAATAAGATCTACATCAGCACACAAAGCACACCTAGGTTGGAAAATAATGGGGGAATCAAGTTTATTAAAGGGAAAACTAACAAAACAAACGCAGGAAAGAGCTAGGCCAATCGACCGCCATAGCCAAAGGAGGCGGTGGCCGGCCAGCCCAAAATGAGGCCTGGAGAGGAGGTTTTTAGAGAAAGAGAGAGTTGGTCCTAAGAGCACACCTGTTGGTCAAAATGGAATGTAAATTTTATTCTGGGCATTCAAATTGTCCAAAATGAAGTCAATATGTTACAAAAGTTAAGAATCATATAACCAAACCAACCATCAAAAAAAAATATATTTATAACTTAGTACCATATGTAAAGTATATACAAGTATGCATACTAATTAAAAATATTTTATCACAAAACACTCATATAATTTAAACATGTTAACATATTAGAGTTCAATTACGATGTTCAAGTGCTCAACTTTCTTCCAAAGTTACAAGCATAATATATTTAAATTGATTCCACAATTTTGTAAAAAATTAATAAGAGGTTACGTACATTAACCAAAATTATCATGTTTATTATAATATCCACCTTGAATTAATAATTTTAAAATCTTTATCGGTGTGTTTTTTAACATAAATAAGATAGACAAATGCATAACATCAATACTCATTTATAAAATTAATAGAATAATTTCTCCCACACACTTTAAGATAATTATCATCCAACTCAAAATAAAAATCTATTTCAATTATTATCATTTTTATTTTATTTATTACCAAAATTAAAAATAATAATCATGACATTAAAATTAAATTTTATCTCATGGACAATATAAAAACAACATTCTTTAAAATAATATTTGTACTAACTTAAATAATATGACAAGAAAATAAAATTTTTTGACACATGCACTTTTAAGTAATTTAAGAAACAAATAAAGAGATTCTAGAGGTAGGAAGAACGTCATAACTCACAAAATTCTAAAGAATTTTTCTTACTCAAATTAATAATATATAAAGAGATTTGCGGAATATTCTGAAAAACCATTTAAGAGAAATAAAAAAAAATTGTTAAAAACAAACATATTATATAGAGCATTGTAAAGTATGAGGTAGATTGTCTTATAAGAAATCATCTACTAAATATTTTAAAACTCTACTTCCTTAAATGGTTAACATTGAATATAATTTCAATATTTTATACTATATTGAGATGTTAATATGAAGGGTTAAGAAGGCGCATTCTCAAGTATGTCAATATCTAAATTAGTTAGTCTTAAAGCTAACTCAGTATCTTTTAACTGATTCATAATCAAAATCTTACTGGAATAAATTTGATTACAATAAAAAATATCTCTCTTCATTACCTTCAATTCAATATAATATTGACAATAATAATCTCATCACCACCACCAATGTTCTCTTTTTTATTTTTATTTTAATGTATCGCTTGTAGACTGAATATATAAAAAGTATTTTAATATCTCAAACTTTCAATGAAACATAGGCAATTCCTATAATTCCACAAAATTATGCTGCAAATAAACTTTAGCAACATTCTCAGATATATCAGAATGTATCACTATATAAACACCTTTCGGCTAAATATATAGGACACAATCAACATCTTTAAACTTCAATATAATCTTATTTAATTATAAAAGGGTAATAATTATAATCTCACAACAATAGACTGCAAATAAACTTTAACAATATTGTCAGATGTTTCAAAATGTATCATCATATAAGAGAAATGCGCGAGACCCCCACTGGGGGTCGACCCCCAGTGAGGTGGCAGAGGTTGATTGGGTGAAAAAAAACAGTTTTTTTTTTTTTTTTTTTTTTTTTTCAAGTGTTGGCCAGTGGGGGCGCGCCACGTCACTGGGGGCGCGACCCCCACTGGGGGTCCATAGCATTGTTGATCATATAAATACCTTTGGGCTAAATATATAAGACACATTCTAACACCTATAAACAAGTCAACTAGGAAGAATGATTTATCAAAAATTATCTCCTTTGAGTAGATAAATTCTTGTAAAATCAATAAAATTTTCCTAACTAGCGACTCACACTACCTTTAAAATTAACACAAGCAATTAGCTCCCTTAAGGTAGGTAATTGAGTGATATAATATTAACACACACAATTAACCCCCTTTAGGTAGGTAATTGATCATGAGAAAGATAATATTAGAAGAGCTTTCCAAAATCCTTATTGGTAAACCAAACAGGGTCTTGTTCACTTCTAGTTTTCATAAAACTCCGAGATTCGAATTTTATTTTATTTTTATTTATTTATTTATTTTTACTTTAACGTTATGATCCCGAAACAATTCTCAACAATGAATAGTATGTATACGTAAGAACATTGAAAAGGTTTGGTCGCCCATTATCAGGCACAATGTTTCCGTAACCAAAAAACAAAAATTAATTTATTCCTTCTCATTGTATTAAAAAAAAAATTACTAAAGTAATCTGTTATGATTTTGATTCTAGTATAAACTTGATACCACATGTAAGATTATAGGATCTATATACTAGAAATCCAAACACTATGAATATGATTAACTACTAAAATATAAATTTAGATACATACCATTTGATTTCATCATTGTCTTGAGTTTTGTTTCCTTGAAAAAAGATGGTATTCACAATTAGAAAACTATAGCACCGGCTCTTCCCCTCATTCTCCTAATCTTTATGTTGTCTTTTCATTAGGACTGGTAACCTTTTGATCTACATATATATATAGATATATATGAACCTTAATAAGGATAAGAGAGGGGACTGTGCTTAAATAAAATAATTACGAGGCCCTCCCATTAAGGAACCCAAATAACTTAAAGCATGCATTACACCTCCATATCACATATTCACATATAAAATAATAAACACACCATGATGGACCATGACCCAAAACTTATGGATCACAATAATAATTTTGGGCTCATACCAATCAATCTCTCTGAATCACTTTCAACCGGTTTTTCACAAACTAAACAAAATATAGTCAATGGCAACCTAATTAATATCAAATTCTTACATTTCTGACGTTTGGTAACATTGTGAGTTTCATGTTTTTGTTTTTATTATTTCTTCCTTTATAAACAAAAAAAAATATATATGTTTATTTCACATAGTTTCAAAATGGAAACATACAAACAATAAAATATGTTTAGTGATTTTTTGGAGATGGAGGTTTGGCAGTGGAGGGATTGCTGGAGGTGGTGGTAAAAAATGAGGAGTGACAGCGGAGACAAGCAAGGTTGACCGATGGCCAGAGATGGTGGGGGTGGCCAAATATGATAGTCGATAGTATAGATGGCCAGAGATGTTCGCCAAAGGTGTTGGCAGGCAAGGTTGACTGATGGGGTGTGGCAAGAAAAAAGTCGTTTATACTCCACAAAAATTGAAAATTTTGGAATTGTTGTCACTTTCACAGTGAAAACAATTACCAAATCAAACTTCAAAAACAAGAAATAAGAAATTTACCAAACAAGATGTAAAAAGTCCCCAGTAATCAAATCACTTGAACAATGCATGAAGAAAAATTGTTACAGAACAATCAACACATGGTTATATTTTCCTATTGGATCTCTATGATATTAACAGATAATGACGAATGGAGTGTTCAAAAGCCCAGTGCATCGGGTACTGAGTAACTCGGAGAGGGACAGGATTTCCATTGCCATGTTCTACACACCTGAAAAAGGAAAAGAGATAGGACCAGAAGATGGATTGGTCGATGAAGAAAGACCGAGGCTATTTAAGAAGGTGAAAGACTACACAGACACACACTGGGAATATAATCGGAGAGGAATGAAAGCACTCCATACAGCACAAGTATAATGTCCTCTTATATATCGTCCTCTGTCTTGTGCTTTGTACCAAAAGAAACCTAACTCCAACTAAGGTACTCGTCTATGGATATTGATGGCCCCGTTATATAAATCCAATCCACATGTATATCTTTTTCTATGTGCCTATGCAAGAATAAAATTGTATTGGTGTGTTGATAATTAGTATCGTTTTCAAATGTGGTAAAGAACTTATGACATTTTATTTGTAGTCTGATAGTGATAGGACCACAAGTCTATAAATTCCATGATTGATGATAAATTTGATGGCTGAAATATAAATACATAATTGTAAAATAGTAAATTCATATACTCAGTTAAGTCCGTTTACATTTTTATTATTAGTGTGGCGAATATGATAATTATGTCAATCTTAGGGGGCTTGCAATATTTTTCCTAGTA
Source organism: Camellia granthamiana (assembly GCA_036172215.1). NCBI lineage: Eukaryota > Viridiplantae > Streptophyta > Magnoliopsida > Ericales > Theaceae > Camellia > Camellia granthamiana. Next base: position 52,818,895 of record CM069906.1, on the reverse strand, counting down.
CTCGAAGGAGGTCAATGTAATTCACTCTTATTTTTTATTCCCTACTATGTTTGACTTTGTAAGAATAAAATGCGTTGGGGGTATTTTTAAATGTTAGAAAAGACCTTACCACAACATTTCATTTGGCATAATGGTAAAATTGTTTCATTGTGACCTAAACATCATTGGGTTCAGATTATGAAAACTGCCTTTGAGCATGTATACATCTAATCCTCCCAGATTTTGCAGTAATAAGAGTCTCATGCACTAGCTAACCTTTTTGTCTCATGGACCTTTCTAAATTCTAAATTCTAAATTTGTCCTCTAGAATCTTCTTATTTCTCCATATTTAGGCCACTATTTCCAAAAATTGTCCCTAATGCACTTCTAACTATACAATATGATGCTAAGAGGCTTCTAGTCTAGTGGCATCTACATGCCTCACATACGAGAGATCAAAGGTTCGACTCTCATCAAAGGTGAGGTTGGGTCGCAGTACTCTTTTAGCTTATATTTGTACACCTTGCCATCCATTGCAATCGTTCCTTAGTAGTTCTCCTTCCCCACACCCTTAAGAGTAGCCTAGACATAAATTGTAATTGGAATCCTAAAAAAGAGCCTAGGGCAAATCCCAAAATGCAAAAATCTTGATAAACAATGGTGTCTCAAATGTGCATTAGAAACAAAAATTTTGAGAACGAATTACAATAAAAATTTGCTAGCTACCCATTTAATTGGAGTGGTTGAGAGGCAAGGCATTACAAAACTTCACGAATGAGTAATGCTACAATAACCATCTTATTTTACCACATCTCAAATACCATTTTATGCTAGTGCAAAAGTCAAATAGCATATTTGTACCTTTTATTCACAATTAAGAGATTTCACCTCATCAATCCTCCAATCTATAAAGGCATATATAAAGCAAGACATATTAAGCATTCGTTTGGCATAAGTTAAAATGAGACTTTTTGACTAAAATAGTCACAAAAAAAACAAAATGAACTTTTTAACCCAATAAGACAAAATATCACATTTAAATCATAATCATTTCATTTTTTTTCCCCTCACAAAAGTCAAAAAAATTGAAATTCTATATCAAACGAGACTTTTTAACCCCAAATTAAAATAGCTAAAAAACTAACCCATATCCCAAACGAACCCTAAAAGTGTAGGTTTTTTGTAGGCCAAAAGAAAGTTGATCATATAAGAACACCCAAGACCAACACAACACAACTACAGAATTTAAGAGCTAGTAAAAATAAATAAATAAAAGAAATATTATTCTCAAGAGGGGAGAAGAAAAAAAGGAACTTAATTGAGAAACAGATGGCATTACAATGAAAATTTGGAAACTAGCTGTTCTAAGTGTGTAAAGAAAACTAGGGCATACGACCTCAAACTCTCATCTGATAAGAATGATTACTTTCATCATCATCCTTACCATCACAATTATCATCAGAAATGAGGGAGCCACCAGGAAGGAACAGCGGAGAGTGTCTCAACTCCAAAGAAGGTCCCAACAATGAGGGGTGTAAGCATGACAAGGGCACCAGGTGGAATCATCTCCTTGATGGAAGCACCAGTAGAGATCTTGACACAGATGGCACAGTCGAGCTTGGCAGTACCCTCCATGAGACCCGGGATGGTGTTAAATTGCCTTCGAACTTCCTCAACCATCTTTAAAGCTGCACTTCCCACACTCTTCATGGCCATGGCAGATAGCCAGTAGGGAAGCGTGGCACCAACAATCAAACCTATGAAGACTTTCGGGGTGAGAACATCAACAGTTGAAATTGACGCGTGGCTCACAAATGCACCAAAGAGGGCCAACGACAACAGTGCAGCAGATCCAATGGCAAATCCCTAGAAACAAATGTAAAATAAAATTCAATGGCCATTCACAATCAGAAAAGGATGGTTTGAGGCAACAAATGCAGATTTAGTTCTACAACTAAACACAAAAATGATAGTACCAGAAGGATATTTTGACTTAACTTACAATAGGACAATTCACTGCCTAAGGCTGCCAAAGCAGCATATAGCTGAATTCATATACACGAGTGCCACAAGCTAAAGTAAGAAAGTGATTGAATCAGACCTTTAATCATTTGGAACCAAAAAGGGAATTATGTCCAGAAATTTCTAAAACCCATCACTAATTAAGTCTTGACAATATACAAAATTATAATGAGGACCTGTACAGTTGTAGGCGAAAAGGATATCACAATACATTTTCCATTGGCAGCAGTGGTGTTTCCAGCAGCATCAAGGGCATCTGTTCTCTCACGGATCCAGTGGCTCATGCCAGCCATCTCAGCAATGCCTCCAGCATTGTCAGTAATGGGACCATAGGCGTCAATGGCTAATCCAGTAGCAATGGTGCTAAGCATACCTAGAGCAGCCACTGCAATACCATACATGGTAGCAAAGCTAAAACTAACAAAGATGCTGATTGCTATGGCAAAAATCGGAATAATGACAGATTTGTATCCCATGTCAAGGCCAAAGATAACAGTTGTGGCAGCTCCAGTCCGGCAGGAATCAGTAACACCTTGCACAGGGCTACAGTATTTAGAAGAAAAAACTGCACAAATTACCTGTATGCATTGCTAGTGTAGTACTCTGTCACAAACCCAATGATAAGTCCAGCCCAAAGCCTAACACAAACACACAAGAACAGCTCCCTGCAAACCACAATCAATATTATTTTTTGATGAATTTAATAAGTCTAACGATGTATGCAAAACCACTAGTCAACTAGGCTCAAGTAAAATCTTCTGTTACCACTTCATAGAACTAAATTGGTATTTCAACAGTTCAACTACTTTTTCAGGTATATTCAGCCACTGACAATAAATCCACTTCTATGAAATTATCCAGAAATAAAACCCTAAGAAATAAAGAAAGAAAGGAAAATATGGGGCTGAAAACAAAAAAGCAAACGAGTATTTTATTTTCTTTTATTTTTGATAAGTCAAAGCAAGCGAGTATTTAATGGCTTAGTAACATTTTTTTGAAGTCTGTTAGATATAGATACTACATGAAAAGTCACATAATAAATCATTTGCACCTACTGGGGAAAACAATTAATACATCCCAGTTATAAAGGCAGAAATACCTCCATCACCTGGCTTGATTTTATTCCTTTTATCTATGTTCTTTTTGTTCGTTCTCTTTTTTTTTTTTTTAATGCAGACAATGAAGATAAATGTAGAGCTTACCAGTTATTTATCCAAAAAATAAAAAAAATGTAAATCTTACCAGTTCTTCACAACTTTCTGGGTACCAAAATTGAAAATTGTGAAGGATGATGGCAGCGCAACCCACCTAACTATTGCAATTCCCAGAGTCATAAGAACAGTGGAGATAATAAGCTGCTTCTTCAATGCTGGTTCGATTTCCTTGACAGCCTTGATTTCGAAGAAATCAGTTGCAAAAAGGGTAGCGATCAAACAAACAAGGATGCCATAGAACTAATGAGCAGGGGATAACACATTGCAGTGAAATCACGGTTGATTCCAAAGGAGGAGATAGAGGCCACAACAAGTGCAGCACAAGATGATTCAGCATATGAGCCAAAAGATCAGACCCCATGCCAGCAATATCACCGACATTGTCACCAACATTGTCTGCAATCACCTGCAAGAATAAAGATATACCAGATTTCAACAAGCCCCAAAAGAAAAATGTGTCAAACATTTTAAGTTGAAAAGAGTGACGCTCACAGCTGGGTTCCTCAGATCATCTTCTGAAATGTTCCTTTCAACCTTTCCCACAAGATCAGCACCAACATCAGCAGCCTTTGTGTATATTCCTCCACCAACTCTCCCAAAAAGAGCCATGGAGGATCCACTGAGGCCATAACCAGTAATAGCCTCAAAAAGGCCTTCCCAATCATCACCATAATACAGCTTGAAGAGACTGATGGTAATGTACAGGACCAAGAGTCCATTAGCAACAAGAAGAAAGCCCATAACTGCACCAGATCTAAATGCAGTGATAAAAGCTTTCCCAACACCTTTTCTTGCTTCTAAAGATGTCCTTGCATTTGCATAGGTTGCGATTTTCATCCAAAGGAAACCAGACAAAACTGAGGTGATAGCACCAAGCAAGAAGGACAAAGTGCTGAACAAAGCAGTGGCAAGTGCTGGTTTGCACATCTTATGTGGGTGATAGGTGCAACGCTGGCTCTTTGTGCTAAAGCCCTCAACAGAGGCCAAGAACAGGAATATTAATATTGCAAAAGCAACCATGAAAACACCCACATACTGGTATTCAGTAAATAAAAAGGAGGTAGCACCTGTTACATTCAGACATAATGAATTCCAAAATTTAGGAAACTATGAACTACAAATATTAAGAGAGGCACCAAAGAACAACATACATGTGGCAGAGCACAAAGATACAACTTAATATGATTTAGGGGAAAAAAAAAAAAAAGTACGAGATAGCACTAGGATCAGTAGACAGACGGGATATAACAATGCAAAGGTTATAAGCTAGAACTTTAAAACAAAAATACATATAGATGGGGATGGGGCATTAATGACCTAGCGCACTGCAGTCAGTAATAAATGAGCAATGTGATATCATGTAGGGGTTTTTACAAAAAATTGCCAACCCACTAATCCACACTGACCCAAAGTGGTTTGAGAAGGTGAGTGTGCTGGGTTGGACAAGTAAACTAATAAAATTGGTAGGTTTGTTGTTGGTCAGCAAATTAAAATTTGTCAACTTGTTCAAAAACTGACCCAACCCTTCCATATGTATACACAAAATTGCCGTTTATTTCTCCTCACAATTTCTCTCTAATCCTATTACCATTAATCATATAACAATTAGCCTCATTTTCATAGCATATCCTTTTCCGTAATTTGGTTATTTTATATATTATTTTGTAAAATATGATTTTGAGTGACATTACATGTTCAATTAAAAAAAAAACAAAAAACAAAACATGTTCATATGTTCAATTAATTTGTGAATTTTGTGTTGATACTTAGAATAAATAATATTTTTTTTTCTCTTCATTCTTCTTGTCGGATTTCATACCAATTGATATGGATCATTCCCAAATGCTATCTAATGTTACATCTTATTTTATATGTATAACCTGTTTAACCAGCTCAAATCATCGATTTGACACTCCCAAAATAATCACTCAACCTGTTGCCTTTAGAGATGGTGGGTTGAGGACGGATCAAAAAATTCTCAATCTGCATCAATCCACTGAGTGTGACCTAGCTAACGTTTTATTTTATTTTATTTTATTTTTTAATCAAAATCAACCCAAACGGAGCCATGTACATACTACTAACATGCCTACTCAGCCAAAAACCTACAACTAAAGAGGCACTCCTCGCCCAGGAACAATAAAGATGGGTTGTTTAGGGATGGATTTTTTTAGTGCCTCCTTTTCGTATTTAGTATTTTTTTTTTTTTTTAAATTTTGAAGAAGCTTTAAACTTTTACAATCTACTCGAGTAAACAAAAATATGAAGAAAAAAAGTTCCGACAAAAATAAAAATAAAAAAAGTTAGCTTTGTGACTTTTTTAACTCCTTTTTTTTTTTTTTTTTGTGCTTTGGTAAACTGTTTTTTGGATTTTTTAAGATGCTTTGTTTGATTTGATTTTTCAAAAATTATTTTTAGATGGGTTTTCATTTATTTTTAGTGATTTTTTTTTCACATTTTATTCAATTTTTTTATACTACCTAATCTAAATGCATCCAAAGAGTAAAATAAATTGACTAAAATATTTTATAAAAACACTAAAAACAAACGAAAATCCAAAAAAAAGGGCGTGTTTTTTTGTTCAAATTTTCCTTGATTTTTAGTATTTTTTTTTATATTTTCTATAATTTTTTTTATGTTTTAATGTATCTAATATTGATCTATCCATGTAAAAAGAAAAAAAAATAATTTGATTAAAATATGAAAATTAATTTCTGAAAAATTAAACCAAACATAACTTCCTAGATACTTCTAGATGGATAATTAAGTAAAAACAATTGATACAAATTAAAAAAAAAAACAACAACAACAACAACAACAACCCCACTAACAAAAATAAAAATAAAAAGGGTAACATTTACCAAAAAGCACATTACTACACACCATTTATGTAACATGTTACTCTTCATATCATTAATCATATCATAAAAGCCAAAAAACTTTATTCAGATAGGACCAATGCAGCTCATGCACGTGAAATCAAAACCCACTCAATGCAGTTAAAAAAAAAAAATCATTGTTCATACAAAACCCTGTTCGGCTACTAAGAAAACACAGCGAAAAATGAGGTAATTTTTTTTTTTTTTTCTAATTGAAGAAATTTGAAATCTGAGCCATTTCCCTTCTTTGAGCACAAAAAATTCAAAATTTTAGCTCTATTTTCAAAATTTTCTTGATTTTTATCATTTACACGTCACAGATATGAAGATCCAAACTTTGATATTTTTTCCCTCCATTTTCTCAACAACCAAAAAGATTATAGACAGCCGCACACAAGTGTTTTTTTACCACAAACGCCATTATATCTTGCACAAATCACTAGAGATCTAGGGTTTAGTCTCACCTTCGGATATAGCATTCTGTATCTCAGCACACTTGGCGACGACATTGTGTTCATTGACACCTTCCTCTTATTCAATCAGGTAATCAGTGTACCCATTCTTGTTCTTCGTCGTCGAAGAAGCGTTTCGGTCCGCAAAGAGCTTTACCTGAGAGACCAAGAGCCACTGGACCAGTGAGAACAGGATTCCGACCACCGCGCACACCGGAATCACGATCTCTCTCGCCAGATCTGGGAGCAATGTCGACCCCATGGTTTAATGTACTCGCTGGAACCCTAGTTTCGCAAGAATTCCCAACGGTGACCCGCCGGAATGTCTAGAGAGAAAAAGTGAGGGCGAGAGAGAGAGTCCCACAGTTCGGGAGGCCTTGGGAGGAGTGAGGAACTGGTGATTTATAGATAAGGGAGAGAAAATTGGAGTATAAGAGGGAGGCTTTGAGTGTGAAATGGTTCTTGGTTGCTATGGTGCACCGTCACTTTCGGAAAGAAAAATGATCCTCCCGGGCGCCGATTGGCCAGTTTTTTTTTTTTTTTTTTTCTTCTCCTCCAATCATTATTCGTCACGTGTGTGTGGGGTGAGGAGGGTGGTGATTGGAGGGGGTCTCAATAACTTTCCTTTCGGAAATTTGGTATATTGTGGTGTTTTGAAAAGTTAATAAAATGTTAATTTTTTAGTTTTTTTTGTGACTTTTTGAATTTTATGTGTGAAAAAATAATGAAGTGATGTAATCTAAAAAATAAAAATAAAAAACTAAAAAACCGACTTTTTATTAGGTTGCCAACACACCCCATTATACCTTGTTTGATTCTGGCCTGTTTTGGAAATAAGAAAAAAAATTAATTTTTTTGGTTTTTTTAAACTTTTTTTTAAAAAAATATATAAAATAGTAGAGAGGTGATGTAACTTTTTTTTTTATACCCAGAACACCCCGAAGTCAGGACTCTTAGGATCCACCCTTATAAGCCAATGACTTTTTTTATTTTATTTTTTATATCCAAAACACCCCTAAGGCAGGACTCAAACTAGGGAAAATTAGCCGATCCATCTAAACCGTCAAACTTCCAAGCCAAACTAGGGGAAACTAGTCAATCCACCTAAACCGTCAGAATTCTCCTTGAGTAGTAGGGGATTCAAACCCTGGTTAATAAGGAGAGGAGCATACTCCCTTACCAACTTGGTGGTTGGTGATATGACTTCAATAAATCAATAAATTGATTTTTTTTTTTTTTTCTATTTGTCAAATAGGCCTTAATTTATTTTTTTGAAAATTGTATTATTATTTTTTTTTGTATTTTTAATATTTTACGTAATTTTTTATTTTTTTGAATATACATAATCTACGTACACTTAAAAATGATAATATTTGTGAATTTTTTTATAAAATAAACTCACCAAATACAAAAAATATACAAAAATTCAATATATTTTTATATTTTATTGTATTCAATGAATGTTTTTTAAAAAAAATTTGTACAAATTTTATATTTTTTTAATTATATCAACAATAAGTGGACCTAAAAACAAACAAACAAAAAAATTGATTAAAATATTTTCAAATGCGAATTGAAAATTTAAAAAATGCTTTTTGGTAACTCCAAACTAAATAGATTTGTTTATTGAGTTAATTATATTAAGAGCCCCGTAACTATTACTAATATAATTTTACCTTTTCATCTATGAACCCATTACATATTGACATTTTAACTATAAAAACTGTACATATATACTCCTTTTGGAAGGAGTCTAAAAAGAGTGAAAATAATATATTTTTATAATTGAATGAGTCAAAATGTACAAGTTTATAAATAAGAGAAAAAAAAATAATATTTATTAATAATGAAGGGGGTTAAAATGTAAATAGAAGGAAATAAAATTATACTTTATTCAAATTTTTTTTTAAAAAAAATTCTCTTTCAAATCTGTACATAAAATCAAAATTCAAACAAAACTATGTAGATGATACTTACGTGAATTTTAATGAATTGTTGATAGTCTATTGTTTCTATTTTTTTATTGTAACAAAATTATAAAACTTTAAATTTTTTATTAATTAGGCAACGTTTGCTAATATTTATTGTTTTATTTATATAAATATATTATTGTGGTATTTATGTTGTATTTAAACTTTAAATTTGTATAGAGATTTATGAAGAAAATAAAAATTAAAATAACTTATGAATAAAATAGAAGTTAATATTTTTTAACAAATCGCTTGTCTCTTCTCTTCCTTCTTCAAGTTGATCTACAAATTTAAGATTTAACCTAATAACTTGTTTGGGAAGTTGAATTTAACTTAAAATAGTCAATAAAAATAAAATAGGTTAAAATAATTGATAAAATAAAATGTTACATTCAAATCATAATCATTTCACTTTTTCTCTCACAAACACAACTGGAAATTAGGCTTTTAGCTTAGGTACTAAAAACGTCACTAATTATTTTTGTGACATTTAGTACCAAGCGTTGACAATGCGGCCGTCACTATAACTTATGGCGTTTGGAAAACGTCACTGTTAGTATAGGCAGCATTTTTTAAAACGCCGCCAAATGTCCTACCATAACGGTATTGTGACGTCATTATGATTTTAGCGACGTTTCTAAAATGCCGTCACCAATTTTTTTTAATTTTAAAAATTCCAACCGTTATAGTGGCGTTTTAGAAACGCTGTCTTATCTTCTTTTTTTTTTGAAATTGTGCTAATTTTATATGATTAAACTAAATGAACACCTATAATAAAACTAAATAGCACTAATATAAAATAATAACTCCCATTCAAATAGCAAATACAGCATTAATTCATTTTCTTATTCAATTTAATACACATTACCCACAAAATAACATATCCAAAAATTGAATACAAAGCCACAAAATAACATTACCCTCTTCTCTCTCTCACCACTCCCCCATTTAACACAAAAAATAAGAAGAAAGTGAACCAAAAACACCCAACCCCCCAATTAGATCAGAGGAAAAAAAAAAAAAAAAGATAAATAAAAATCCAAAGGATTTTAACACAAAAAATAAGAAGAAAGTGAACCAAAACACCCAACCCCCATCCATCCTTCACCGTCGTTCTGAATCACTTCCCATGCCCTTCAATCCTCTTGGTCTCTGCCAATCGTAAAACATAATAATAATATAAACAAAGCCAATAAAAGATGTGCAATGAATAGATAACAAAAATAAATATGAGAAGTTTAAGCTACTGAATGTTATTTTAAATAGTCACCCTTCCTAGTTTATAGCAATGCAGACCACATGGTATATTTTCCTCATCTGGAAAGCTCCATGGAAGTTGTTTCTCAGCCTGACAATTGATTAATTACTAAATAAAAAGCCCTCAGAAATAGCAGACAACTACAATTTTTATAACAATGATAACCAAAATCAAGCAACCAACTTACTGGAAAGACAAGATCCTGGGAACATCCATGTAGCCTACAATCAAAGAGCTGCCAACAAAAACAGCAAGAGTACAGAGGTAGTTATAGGACAATGGCACTAAACAACATAGAGAATTAGAAAGCATGAAGTGGTGCTTACAAGACATCGACGACAAAACAGGTTGTCAAAAGAATCAAGAGCTGCTTTAAGATCTTTATCAAGAAATGAATTCCCAGGGCCCTCTACAGAATTCTCTCCCTTACTAAGAACTTCGTATATCTCTCCTGTATGAGATGTTTGATGGTGGTTCATATCTCTGTCAAGCCAGCACAAAACAAATGGGAAACAGCTGGACCAGAGTTTTCACTATGACTAGTTTTATTAGACAAAAATGGGAGAAGACTGAGCAGCACCACAGAAAAGCAAAAACATTTATTCAATAGACACTAGAATTAAGACCAACGTAAGTCTCACATGAAGGGCATACTGAATACCTTGATTTCAGAAGGTTTTCTGGAAAAACACTACGCCAGTGCGTCCAATGCAGCATCAAATAAACCAACTTCTTTGATGGTCATTCTAGAAAAACAAAATTGAAGGGATCAAAAAAGAGGAATTGCAAGAACATTCACAAATATTTACTCGTCTATGTAGTGTGTTAATAAGAAACAAATAAATATTAGATAGCACAACACTAATAATTTCAAATCTCAAACATATAAATGTCAAAGCTAGATCATTTGCTAAAGTTTGTCAAAAACCTAGATTAAGCATTTAAAAATAAATAATAGATGTGAGTCCATGACACACATCTGCTCTAACTTAGAGAATTTCAGGGGGAAGGTATTCAAAATCCTTGAATAATGATCTGAAAATGCCTACATTTAATAAGAACAAGTATTTAAAAGGTGAACAGTGCGATGACTACTAAGTGAATCCACAATCTATCATTCAATAAGAGGCTTAAGTTGTATATTAGCTCTAGGCAATTTAAAGTAATAAATCCAGTTTCTGATACCCTTGTACTCCTTTCTACTAACAACACAACATCAATAAGGAAAGAAGAAGTTAAATAGCCACTGCAATGTCAAATAGTTGTACATTGCAAGATCTTGTTCCTATATTAAACTTTCACATTTTCTCCGGATGACTCATTTTAGATATATATTCGAAAGACACAAATAAGCAAGCAAACATACAGGAAAGATTTTTCACAATTTGCTCATGTTTAAAGACTCATAATGTAGTGTTACCATTGGAATTGTATGAATTCTGGATTTAATTATAGCAAACTAGGTTCTTAAGTTAAGAACAGAAGCTTTGGTTTTTTTTTTCCCCCCAACAGGTCAGTAATTGACAACCCAAAACATAAAAATGATGAGCAATTATACAGGTTGGGTTGCTATCAACTCTAATTTAACTCAAATCCAACGCTCCATTTACCAATCTGGAAGCTCAAGCACAAAATTATATGCACATACACAAACATGAGAGAGAGAGAGAGAGAGAGAGAGAGAGAGAGAGATAAACAAATCAAATCCAGCTGTAATGCTGAGGTTATCTAAGTCATGAGTTTACCCTTACTGGTGCAACAAGCCACCAATATGCTTTAACTTAAGGAACATGTTCAACTAACAGCCAATAAGAATGTAATATACTATTCATTAAAAAGAAGAAATATAGGAGAAAGTGAAAAACATTCCAAAGCACTTACAACAAATCTCAGAAGAAGACATGATTTTCCAACTCCAGAATCTCCAATCAGCAAAAGCTTGAACAAGTAGTCACTGCAAATGACAAAAGGAATAATAACCTTTTCATTTTAAACTCGGCTGAAAAATTACAAAATACTTAACCAGGAAATACACCTTCAACATTTAATTGAATAATATAGGCCTATGGTAAATATAAAAAAAAGAGTAATCATTTTCCACAAAACAGATATTTCCTGTAGTGAAGGAATGCTCCTTCATTAATGCAAAAGCAAATATACCAACATAAGAAAATATACTGAGCTCCAAAAGCAACCATAAGTTACTTATTTAGCAGTAGTACCAACATAAATGTGCAATGTCAATGAGGTAGTGCAATGGAAAAGGTGATGGTCAAATGCACCTGCATATATCACATGTCATTTTCGCTCTCTTTCTCCAGTTGAGTCTCTTTTTCAGCCCACTCACATGGATTAAATGATATAATGATCCCATTTCCATGTATTCAGTCACCATGGACAGCCGAGGAGGCTTTGTGCAGGCACCAAGGAATAAAATAACTGCAAAAAAATGTATTATTTTCTTCATATCACTACACTATAATTATTTCTGATATGAACATCAAAAGAAAAAAACTGAGTGTTTTTTCCATTCACAAATCCTATAGTGTAAAGTGTAAACATACTATGGCAGAGTTAAGTTGATCAAACAAATGCAGGGCATTACCATTTGGGTGGCGTAGATGGTTGTGTATGAAAAGAAGAAAAGAAAAGAAAAAGTCAATCGCATGGACAAGAACAAAGTGGAGTAGGGGAAATATGAGAAGCTACGATTGCAAATAGATCAATTAAGACAAACCTTAGAATAGATATCTCATTGCAGAAGTCTTTGATGTTCTCAACAGTTAAATCTTGTTCAAGAAAAACTTTAATGGCAACATCTGTCCCATTCCAATTGCCACGAAAAACTTCTCCAAAAAACCCTAGAAGATTCAAAAAAAAAATTTCTGAAAGTCAAGTACCTAACACATGGGTAGATAAAAATCTTGTGCTTCATAAATTGTTTTTTAACCCCTTAATTTTTAGAAGCTAAAGTTCTTTCCTCCCCTTCAAGTTTTTTTCTATTTTTATTTTTTATTTTTTAAAAATAGATCATTAAGAGTTGTATAAAAAATAACACCAGATCAAAACCTTAAATGATTATAGTCTCATTGGCAAAGCTAAAGCCAATTTTTTACTACAGGGCCATTTTGTCAATTTTTTTTTTTTTTTTGGATCTTAGATTTGGGAAGGGATTTGTTGGGATTTTTTTGGGACTCGAGAGAAGTTCAATGTGGTGGGTTTCATAGAAGCTATGGATTAATGCAAATATAGATAGGTATGCATGAAGGTAGATAGATGGATCAACATATGCTCATTGTGTAGTTAAGGGTTTCCATGCTATACAACCCAGGGAAAGTAGTTTACACAAGCTCTCTCTATATGTATATATGATTTTGTCTCTTCTTAGCTTATTATACATCGATTAGGTTCTTTGATCACCAAACCAAATCTTCATCAACTGAATTAGAACTCTATATTATTTGTTTCTTACTACCAAAAAAATTATCAACTCCGATCGAGATCGAATAATTTTTTTTCCTACTTTTCGCTTCTTTTTCCTTTTTTCAAATCCATAACTATAACTATACAATAAAAAATCCACACAAATTCACAATCCACAATGTTTTCAGAAATTAGAGCGCAACAAGAATTATAGATTTTCCATTAAAGCACATAAATTAGAGACTATTCCAATTAAGAACACAAAAAATCACAATTAGGGCAAACTATGTTCTTCTATTGAAATCTGTGTGTGTGTGTGTGTGTGTGTGTGAAAGAGAGAGAGAGAGAGAGAGAGAGAGAGAGATGGAAATGAAGAGTTTCAAATAGAAACAGAGTGACGGTGGAACTCACCTTAGTAAACGATGGTGCAGATGGTGGTGGCAGTGGAGCTTCGAAATCGAAACCGATCTGAATCTCTGTGAATGATAAGCGTTTAGAGAGAGAGAGAGAGAGAGAGAGAGAGAGAGAGAGAGAGAGAGCTCACCTACCTCGTCGGTGCAGATGGTGGTGGCGATGGAGCTTCAAAATCGAAATCGAAATCAGAGATTCAGATGAAATCAAAATCAAAGAAGGTGTGAGGACTCAGATTCAAAATAGGCTTCCAAATTGAGAGAGAGAATCACCGAAACATAAATTTCGAAATCGAAATCGAGAGAGATAAATCGATAAACAGATTCACTGAGGGATATTCAAAATCGAGACATTCTGTTTAGAGAATCAAAATCGAAATTAGGGCATTCTGTTTAGAGAGAGATGAATCGATAAATAGATGAGTGAGTAAGAGATTCGCAATTTTTACGAAGGCATTTTGCTGGAAGAGATTAGGGCATCTGTTTAGAGAAAGAGAGCGAACGAGAGATTGATGAGTGAACGAATTCACCAACTTGCCCATATTGGGGAGAGAGGACATTTGAAGGCGCTTCTAAACGCCTTCAAATATTGAAACGGTGCAGTTTCAATATTTTAAAAAAACAACGTTTAAAAAACGCCATTACATATGACAAAATGTGACGTTTTATAAAACGCCGTTAAATAAATGTCGTCAAAACTCATAATTCCTGTAGTGAAAATTAAAAATAACTTTAATTTTGATGATTAAAAATAACTTTAATAACTTTAATTTTGATGATTAAAAATAACTTTAATAACTTTAACTTTAAATAAATGTCGTCAAAACTCATAATTTTTTTCCAAATATAACTTTTTTAACCATACTAAAATGAGCAAGGATCCCCTTCTTGACTCTTCTACTTAACTTCTTACTTGATGGGTCATTGGGTCAACTTTTGGGTCTAATTTTGATGGTCTGAACCGTTCACATTTTAAAATTTGTCATGTATATTATACCTATAAAAAATTAAGTCGATCGGATATCAAAAACCACGTGAACTAAAAGTTTTATTAAACAATAAAACTGTTTATTAAATTTATTTTAATAAACGGTTTTCAGTTCTTCCGATATTCGATCAATTTGATTTTTTACAAGTATTATGTACATGGCAAATTCTAAAATGTGAACTGTTCGAATTATCGAAATTGGACCCAAAAGTGGACCCAACGGCCCATCAAGTAGGGAGTCAATGAGGGAATCCTTGCCCTACTAAAATAGTCCAAAAATTAACTAAAATAATTTATTCCCAGACCAAGTCAATGTAAGACTAATCAATAACATTTTCATCTATGACTTTGTGTATGCTCTTCAACCTGTAAGGCAATTCATTTAATTCATTCAGCTATGATTTTTTTTCTTCAGAAAATTTGTATTTTTCCATCTTAGAAATCTGTTTGATTTGAAATTCTGAACAATAATTTTTCGAATTGTCCACTCTTTTTTTTTTTGGGTGAAAATTTGTAATCAAATTCTTATTTTTATTTGTATTTTTTAGATACACTAAAAAAATACAAATTTTATGAACAAAAAAATCTTCATAAAATTCATTAAATATAAAAAAAATATATAAAAAATAAATATAGTTTTCATATTTTTTTGCATTTATTTTATTTTTTAGAATATATATAGATTAAGTGAATCTAATTTTTTTTAAATGATTAAAATATTTTTTAAAATTTATTAAGAATAAAAACAATATCAATTAAAAATTTAAAAATTATGTTTAAAAACTCAAAACCAAATGAACCGATGTCTGTTGCAACGTGATTATACTCTTGACTAATCACAAACTATCATACCCTTATTGTTCGCGAATCATTTATACAAAATCATAACTCATATTTTTCATCAATTACAACACACTTAGGACAGCTCGCGATCTTTTAAACAACTCCTCGCATGCCTGCCTTCCTGACGTTGCGCGCATGGCGTGTGTTGATCCTGTTGAATGGTGTGCACACTCTGCTATGCTCACACTTCTTCCAAAGTTGATAATACCTTGCTATTTCCCCTCTCTCCATCTCTTACTTCTTCCACTCCACCAATGTTCTTTGGAATATTCTTCATCTTCATTTCCACCCTCCTCCGAATTTAATTGTGATTTTATCGTTCATTTTTAATTCAGATTTCCTGAAGTTAAAAGATCTCAATTTTACGGTACAATTGACTTATTGTGGGACTAATTTAGATTCATTTCAATTATTTAAACAAAAGGTGGGATTCTCTCTAGTCCATTTTGTGGACTTGAGCATACTGTTAGATTTATGGAGCCCATTACGAATTTTGTTTTGATAATTTAAGGTGGTGTTTGGCAAGTAGTTTTGGGACTAAAATAGTCACAAAAAATAAAATAGATTATTTTAGTCATAACAAACAAAATATCACATCCAACCCATAATCATTACATTCTTCTCTCACAAAAAAAGTCAAAAAATCCAAAAAGCTAAAAAGCTCTTCCCAAATCAAGCTTTTTAGCCCAGACTAACATAGCCAAAATAGCTTAAAAAAGCCAAAAAGCCAACCCACTTCCCAAACGGAGGCTAAACCATTAAATGTGTATAACTTGTCAAGTACTTCATTTTTACAGAAAATTACGTTGATCGGATATCGATAATTCTTTAATTGAAACACATTTTTGTTAACAATTTATTTTTAAAATCATATTTATCATTGACAGAAATGTATTCCGATCAAGGGGCTATCGATATCCAATCAACATGATTTTTTTTCAGGAATGAAGTACTCGGTGAGATCTACACATTAAACCATTCGAATTATCGAAACGGGACATATGGTGAACTCCATAAGCCCAACAGTACGCTATAGTCCACAAAGTGAACTGGAGAGAAGTCCATCCTTTTACACCATTCGTTTCATACCATTAACTAAGAAAATTATCCATATAAAAAATAAAATTTATTCAACGTTGATTGTCATAATATTATATCATTTTTATTTATCTGACATATATTTTTTAAAATTGATCGTTCATTTGTTATAATATATATGTGATTTGATTATATGATTATTTATGTCTGATTAATTATAATTTTTTTACACATATTTTTCTCAATTTATTATAAGACATTAAATAGGTGCAGATTGATTCTACAATAGGCTAACTACGCCTGTAAAATTGAAATTTTTTTATTTTAACGAATCCAAACTCGTTTTTGTTGACCTCTCACTCCAACAAATTTGCATTGATTTTAAACTGCTACAATGCCTTGGTAGTTGGTGCCAACATCACTTCCTAACATTAATGCATGGATATTTATTAAAATTATGAATGGACAATTTTTTTCAAAATTTATTAATGAGATTTATTTTTAAAACTTCTTATTTATTCATATACATTTTGTGTTTGATGTTGGACTAATCAATACGTAATTATCCGACAAATAATATTATATAAATTAATAAATTTTATTAAAAAAATTATTTAATGATGTGATACTGACCATATATTGAAGTAGATCTTGTTTTACATTTTAATATTTTATTATTTCATTATACATCAATTAGTAAAAAAATGATTGTAACTTTTTAAATTGTTTGTATAACATTTTCTTATCTAGCTGTTCTTTTAAACTTCGCTGATACAGTAAATTTGTAATTATGAATAGGAGTTTTTTAACATTTTCATGTTATAAGGTTGTTGGGTGGTGTTGAATTATAATTATTCTCTTAAAAATAAAAGTAGATAGATTTATTCATCTTCTTAAAGATCAACTAATCATATTAGATGTGTGATGGGTTTAATTACAAAATTCTTAAAATTTTCCAATGGTGTGAATATTCTTATTATTATTCAGTGTGTTTAGTTTCAGTTTTCTGAATTTAGTTTTCTGAAAATCGTGTTTTTTATTTTTTGTATTTTTTCGTTTTTAGTGAATATTTTTTAAATTTCAAGTAATTTTTTAAACTTTTTTAGATGTACCTTAGTTAGTTGTATCTAAATAATAAAATATTTATGAAAAAATATTTTAAAAAATTAATAAATACACAAAAATACGAAAAATGTACTGAATTTTCATATATATATATATTTATTTTTTTTGGTATTTAGCGTATTTTTTAAAGATTTTTTTTACAAATATTATACTTTTTAAGTGTATTCATGTTAGGTGTGTCTAAAAATTTTTTTAAAAAAAAATTTGTTTAAAATATTAAAAAAATTAATTGAAAACATTAAAATACGAAAAATTTTAAAAAGTAGAATTTTCTGAAAACTGTTTTCTAAAAATCAGAACCAAATTAGTGTTTTTTTAAGTGATTAATCATATTGGGTCAAGCATCATGTTGGGCACACTCTTGATTTTTATTTTTTCTTTTAATTGCACAAAATTGTTTATCTATATATTGATTGTAAATTAATTCCATACCATTCACGATAATTTGGTGGTCTAAACGTGCGATCAATGAACAACATGGAAAGCAATTGTACCGATTTTTAGGTTGAATTCATTTTTATTAGAAGAGTTGGATCCAGAGAGAGAGAGAGAGAGAGAGAGAGAGAGAGAGAGAGAGAGAGAGAGAGTCCCACTACTACTACCCCATGAAATACACTTTGATATCATTTTATAAATCATTTGTGGGCAATGTAACCAATAAAAGTTGAATTGAAGTAAACATACCAATCATTATGTGTGTGTGTGTTTTTTTTCCGGCGATGTAACTTTGTTTTTGAGAGAGAGAGAGAGAGAGAGAGAGAGAGAGAGAGAGAGAGAGAGTCCCACTACTACTACCCTATGAAATACACTTTGATATCATTTTATAAATCATTTGTGGGCAATGTAACCAATAAAAGTTGAATTGAAGTAAACATACCAATCATTATGTGTGTGTGTTTTTTTTCCGGCGATGTAACTTTGTTTTTGTGTGGATCAAATTGTTTGAAATTCGGCCAAACTAATTTTTGAACAAATATTTTTTTCAATTTGGTATTATTTTAATTTAATATATTATAAATTGTGGGGATATATTTTTTGAATAGCAACACGTGGCCAAGGTGGCACTGAAGTGCCAGCCGAGATGCCACGTGTCCTTGACTTAACGCCGAGGTAATCTCGGCTAGGCCGAGGTTATCTGCGGAGATACCGGAATCCAAGATGAGCGGATAAGTTATAAGAGTCCTAGAATGAGGAAGGACTTCAGCTTGGATAAGGATAAAACTCTTAGGGAGTTTATTTTTATCTATTTGAGAGTCCTGGATAGGCATTGAGCCAGAGTCCATTGAAGCTAGGCTTCTGTAAGGATCAGGTCAGTATTGGTTATAAAAGTAAAGCACCCTCGTGGATCTAAGATACGCTTTTATATTCTGGCATTGTGAGTTAAGCACAATTAGTTATCTTTGAGAGATATTGATTACTGACTTGATCGTCGGAGTGCCCCCGGGTGAAAGAACCACCGCCGGAGTCTTTTCCTTCTGTGACAGGTCGTTCGGGCGCAATCTATTCTACCGGTGTTCTCCAGTTGAATACCTGTTTGGTAGTGTGGTAAGAAAACAACACACACAATTTGGCATCGTCTATGGGAAAGAAAGGAGAATATATGGCCAACGACGAACATAAAGAAAAGATTAGGGATGACATCCCTGCTGGAAATGGTAAATATTTTGATCCCAACAGAGAGGAGGATAATTGCAATGAAGAAACTCGGGATTAGAATCCCGGAGAGAAGGACGTCGGCCCGGAGGGAGATGTGCCAAAGAAGGCAGACCGAGGCGGGTATTATAACGAGAACGATCTCTAGGTATGTAAAGACAGATGCCTGAGGAGGGACGAAGAGATAAAGGGAATGGCAAATAAATTGGCAAACCTACAATCAGTCGTTAATTTCATGACGCAGAATAACGTCATACAACCACCGTTTTCGTTACAAGACACGCCGATTTCAGCGGCCAGGAACAATGCCTAGAAAGGGGGGCAGAAAACAATCCCTACAGTCCCCCAGCACACCAGGACCAAGGAACACTCTTACCAGCCTTCAAGGGAGGTCGGGCGAGGAGAGTCACTAAAGGGAGATTCTCGGAGGACGCATCGTACCAAAGAGCCTAAGCCCAAAGAACATCGGCATGTTCAAGGGAAGGAACTTTATTTCGACACGACCAATGGAGGGAGGTCCAAGAGGACTCATAACGACACCGAGAGTAGTGATGTTGGCCGAAATGTACCACATTGAGGCCACTTAAGTTACAGTTTTAGTCTTTCAATTTTATTTATTTGGTAGAGATGATGTGTTTCGTGCACTTGTATAGATTTTGCAGGAAATATGAAACTTCAATCAAAAGGAGCGCGAAAGCAGATTCCCTGTGCGAGAAGTGAAAAATCCGAGCCAGCCAGACTACCGCACATGCGGCCAAGCTTCACCACACGTGCGGCCTACCACCACACGAGCGGCCCACCACCGCACGAGCGGCCCACCTAGGGACGCGTGCACGAAATTTTTGGTCTGTTTTGATCCGAATAAAAGACAGAAAATTGGCCAAACCTAGGGTTCGAAAATTTAATACAGAATAGAGGGAGGCTAGGGTTCCAGGAAGTGATATTCTACCAAAGCTTGAAGGACACTTCCATGGGAGTTTCTTCCTCATCTTCTTCCTCTTTCCACTCCCCCATGAGTGGCTAGTCGTCTTTTCTAGGGTTTTGATGAAACCCTAGCCATGTAATGGAATTTTTCATGAGCTTTAATTGTAGATTGGTTTGAATGAATGTATGGATGTTTTAGAAGTTTTTAATAGTTGTTTCGTTCATCTCTTCAAGCATTTTATTCTCTGTGATTGTTTAATGCTTTCCATACATTAGTATTCTTTGTGTTTGTATTCAAAGTACGAGACGAGTCATGCTATGAGAGACGGGTCGTTTTGCTAACATAGTTTAGAGCAAACGACTCGTACTACTCGGGATGATTCGTGCCTGTACATTGAATGCAACAACCCTCTTGATTAATATTTCAAACTTGTAGTTGTGAAATATTGGGTAGTTCAAACCGAATTGCGATTGATGGTTGATGTTAAGTCTCATTCATGTGGTTAGTGGTGAATTCTCTACCCTAGGATTTTTCCCGAAAATTAATATCTCAAACCCTAATTTTAATTGTCAATATAATTCTTTAATTTTATTTAATTGTTGTTTAGGTAAAAAATCAATTTTATCTTTTTAATCAAAATTAATTTAGGAATTGTGCGATTGAATTAATCTAATTTCACATTTGTCCCTGTGGATCGATACATGGCCTTGCTATTATTCGGATAGAATTTGGTATAGTTTAGTGATTATTTTTGGTGTGGTCAACGACCCATCAAATTTTTGGCGCCGTTGTCAGGGACTTCTAGCGAAATTAGTTAATTTAAAGTTACATTCTTATTTTAATTTTTAGTTTAGGATTTTATGCTTTTGTGTTGCTAAGTGTGCAGAGCGTTTGAAATTGGAGCTATCACCGAAGTGCAAGCGGAGCGCAGCCGAGCTTTAAAAATATTAAAAAAAAAAACGCAGCACTAAAGTGAGTAAACAGAAGCAAACACTTACAAGCAAAGCACCAAAGTGCTAAAACGAAAGGCGAAGCTCAAAGAGAGGTTGGAGACAACGTCTACACATCAAGCATCCGCAAGACGAGTAAAGCGTTTTCGTTGAACCGCTATGAGTATTTCTCCTTTAGTATTCTGTTTTCGTAACTTAGTGCACAGAGTCGAACTTTTTGTGTGTGGGGGGGTTATGCATGGGCGCCGTTCTTGTCGCCCTGAATTGTGCAGTTTGGACCTTGAACTAGAAAGGACTCTTAGGAGACTTAGGGCCTCTGCCCGTATTCCTAGGCTTGAGTATTCATATTCATACATTGAGCCATTAGAGATGGTAGATCCTGATGTCCCGAATATGCCTAACCGGACCCTTAAGGATTATTTCACACCCACTGCATATACATCACCATCATGCATCCAATTACCCATACAAATGCTCCCATCATTCTATGGACTAACTCATGATGATCCTTATAAGCATTTGAATGAATTTCTAGAAATTTGCTCGACAGTGAGGATCCAAAATTTCACAAATGAGGCCTTAATGTTGTGATTGTTTCCATTCTCGTTAAAGGATAAAGCCAAACACTGGCTAAATTCTTTACCTGCTAATTCAATCACAACTTGGGACCAATTACAGCAATGGTTCTTGGAGAAGTACTTTCCCATAGGTAAAACCAACCAACTTAGGCAAGCCATCACAAACTTTGCTAAAATGGATGGCGAGCAATTCCATAAGACGTGGGAAAGACTTCGAGACCTTCTCCAACAGTGTCGCCACCACCAAGTGCCTGATTGGCAACTTGTTCAAACATTTTATTATGGCTTAACTGAGCCGCACTGCCAAATGGTGGATTCGTCCTGTGGTGGGACATTCATGTCTAAAAATGATGCCGAGACATGGCAATTGTTTGAGAACCTAAGTAATAATTCCCTTCACCATGCCTCCGCAGCCTGGCAAGTCCGGCAACCAGTAGTTGGAGCCCCGAAAAGAGGGGGCATTTATGAGGTCGGGCAAAACCCAGAGTTAGCCCAACAAGTAGAGGCACTGTCCCGCAAGATGGACCAATTATTAGCTATGGGACATGCCCCTACCCAGCAAGATCAGCCTCAATTTCACGAGGCATGTGTTATTTGTACGAGCCCTGCTCATGACTTGAGTAAGTGCCCTTCGGCATCACAATTTTCAGAGTTAGTCCAAGAGCATGTGAATGCGGCTCAAGGATTCTCCAACCCGGGTAATGATCCATACTCCAACATATACAATTCGGGGTGGAGAAATCACCCTAATTTTTCATGGAGACCCCTTCACAAGGCACTTCTTACAATCCTCCAAACCAAGGCAGAATTTCAATAATTTTGCCAACCAATCATCCTACTAACCACCGCAACCTTATCGACCCCCACAACCATATCGGCAACCACAACCCCCGCTTGTTCCTCAGGGCAACTCTGCCTTTGAGACTCAGGTGTTGGAAGTTCTCTCAGAACTTAAGGGGTTAGCACCGGTAGTTCACTTCCATACTCACTCTATTGCCAAGCTAGATACCCAATTGGGTCAAATGGCTAACAACATGAATCGGAGAGAGGAGGGAAAATTACTAAGTCAAACTATGGCCAACCCTAAGGGACAATACGGGGCAGAGAGTTCGGGTGGGAATGGAAAGCACCATGAGCAGGTACAAGCAGTGATTAGTTTGAGAAGTGGGAGGGAGTTAGAGCCTCAGTCAGTTGCGTCTGATGCAACTAGAGTTAAGAAGGGTGACCACGGTGGTTCACCTAATGAGAGCAAGGGTGAGGGGGAAACACTCAAGAGGGATGACTTAGTCCCTAGCACTTTACTTGAGCCCAAGGCACCATATGTGCCTAATGCACCTATAGACGCGCCCGAACGTCCCGGGCTCTGCGCGCGAAATGGCGCGAAAATCCGTTTTGTTCATTTGGGCTTACTACAGTTCGGACTCAATGTCACGGTTCTGAATCTGATCTCACAAAGTGCAATGCAAGACCGATAAATCACCAAAGAGTCCAAATTCGGAAAATCGTTTTGGAAAACTAATTTTTGTAAAGAAGTGCCAAACATGGACTGCTTTGCCAGATACAGAGTCGCCACCTAAATATTTTGTTTCGGGGAAAATTTAGGAAACCCTGACTCGTGCCTAAGCCCACGTGTCCGTCATCACCAAAGTTGCCTCGGCTTGGGAACTTGGGTACGAGAGGGGAAGGTCATGCAATGAGCACCCCCGCTCGCCCGATCAAAGATCGGCCTTTACTAACATGATATCTTCTTTTTGAAAACACATGTGTTCTTATTCCGGTTATTAAACCTAGAATTACTATGTGATGCACACAGCATATAAGTATAAACTAGATCGCCTAATTTGGAACAAAACATTGCATATTCGTTTGTGGAAATTGTAATAACCCGACCCTCATACATGCTTTCTGGTATGCTTTTAGTCCCTTATTCTGTGCATTTATATGCCTATTGTGAAATTTCATATGAAATTAAGTTTGATTAAGTGGATCTTATGAATATAGGTTCATATCTGTTGAATAAGAAAAGTATCTGTCACCATTAGAATGTTTGAATCAGAAATTGGAAGCCTTAGAGACTTAATTATCTGAAATTGATTTTAAATTTGCGATCGGCATAATTTTTAAGTCATAATAAGCGTTTTCGTGAAATTTCAATTTGGGATGATTAAACGAATGAGTTTTGTCTTATTCACCTATTATGTATATCTTTATATCCATGCCTTTAACACTTGACTTGGGGGGAGATGCAATTCGTAAATATAGGAGAAGAGAATAAGAAAAAGAAGGAAAGGGAAAGTTCAACAAGGAAGAGCTTTGGGTCAAAATTAGGAGGGTTTGTAGATTTTTGAAGCTTAAGGTATGTATAATTTATTTTAATTCACTCCTCTTGGATGTGGTAAGAACTTCTTGGGTAATCATGCAAGTTAGTGTATGTATGTGTGTGTGTTACTTGTAGAATTGAGGAGGTATTCTCATCATGGAGTTAATGGTGTTAATTGGAATCATGTAAAAGAAATCATGTCTTATTTTTGATCTTCCATGCTTGATTACACTTATGTGTGAGATGACTATATGTATGTATTTAGATCATGCAAGATTCAAGTTTTGTTTATGGGTTGTGATGTAAAGATGTAGTTCATATCTAGATTGTTATGTGTTTGTACCTCCTAATTACATGATCTTTGAAGCATGTTTTAGTAAATAAAAGATCTATTTTGGACCTTGTTGATGCCCATCAAAAATGGGATTTGGTATGAATTTCAGACTGTCAAATAGGGCCTAGGTCGCACGTGCGGAGGCCATGGCCGCACGTGCGGAGAAGAGGGAAAAAAAATAGGTTTTCATTATGTTTTTGGGCACTCGAGCGGTCGGGTTCTTCCGCTCGAGCGGAATTGGGCCGCACAGGCGGCCAAAGTGGGCGCACGAGCGGCCACCCCTGTTTCAGCTTATGCTGAGTAACTTTGAACAAGCATATCTTTTGCATCCGGACTCCGTTTTGAATGATTCTTGAGCCTAAAATCAAGCCCCGGAAGTCTAGTTTCCAATGGTGGTAATCTCACTCCAAAATACTAAGTACAAAAATAGTTATGCCCAAATTAGTGACGACTGTTCACTTTATATTTACTGAATTTGTACTGTTTCTTCGCCTGAACCTTTCTCCTATCGATTCCTCCTATTTTATGAGGCATGGATTATAACCTATGGAGGAATAATGAGACTAGAACCATCATAACTATGAAGTGAGGAATAAGAAGAGATTGATTTTATTCTCATAATCTGCTATGTGCATTATGTTTGTAGGTCAAGACGAGGATATTGTTTCACCGCTATCAGAGACCTACCACTGTGAGTAGTAGTACGGTAGTCGTATATTCAATGATCGTTAATGATTCTTATTGTTACCATACTATTCCTTGCAAGTATGTTAATTGGAAAATCTAAAGGCATTATTGCGCAATACATTTTATTTATTGTTGACAAAGAATACTAACGTCATGTGCAAGATATCTATAATAATTCATGACGAACCAAGAGAACGTATAAGCACTATGGAGTCATGGTATGCACGTATCTCTGATATCATTCAATCTGTACAACATGTTTACCTTTTGTTAATATTTATCAGGAATGTCCTGTTAGACTTAAATTAATTGAGTTAATTCATGTGACTGGTGTAACGATTACCATTAGTACTTTGTTAATTACAAGTCAACTATGTTAACATAGACGAACGATCAAACAAAGGTGTATGCTTCTATGTGCTACTGATTAATAGATCAAGTGAACTACGCCGTTTCTTAAAGAATAAAGAGAAATTATGTTCATTCTTGAAGAACGGATTTTGAGTAAATATGAGACAGTTATAGGTTATCAAGGGTAGACACCTTCGATGAATCAGAATAATTGGAAAGCTATGTGTATTCGCGTGAATGGGAAATTATTCAGAAACCACGACATAAGGGCAAAAGTTTAACATGTTTATGTAACCCTCATGAGAATGTGAATTATTTCTATCTTTGTTAAGCGTACGATAATAACATGATATGACAAGAAATGCCCTATTTCCTAACATGTTACGTTTTGGATCACTGAATGATTGTTCATTTATATAAAGGTATTTAAGGTATCCTTAGCGCAAGGCCCTTACCCGGGGGTAATAATACCGTGGTTCAAATATGTTACAAGTTCACGTATGTTACAAGTTTACGCATGTTACTAGTTCATGTATGTTACAAGTTTAAGTCTGTTACAAGCTTATGTATGTTACAAGTTTATGTTGTTACAAGTTTATATATGTTATAAGTTTAAGTCTGTTACAAGTTCGAGGATGTTACAAGTTCTTTGTATCAAGGGCTTCATGCCAACTTTTCAAGGGCTTAATGGCAATCTTTCAAGGGCTTCATGCCAATCTTTCAAGGGCTTAATGCCAACTTTTCAAGGGCTTTCATGCCATATGTTTCAAGGGCTTTCATGCCACACGTTTCAAGGGCTTTCATGCCATGTGTTTCAAGGGCATTATGCCACTCTATTCAAGGGCTTCAAGCCATTATGATTTAAGATGTGATGTTTCAAGCTTTTATGTTCAAGACTGGGCCTAAGGCCGTTATGAAAAGAATACAGAATCAGGCTAACTATGTGAACTCTGCATTTTCATACGTTTTAATATTATGTTCAAGTTAAGCATTGTTTTATTTATGTATTACTATTCACTGAGCCCGGCTCACTCTCTGTTATGTCTGTTTCTGTAGGTAACCAACCAGGTAGTCAGTCCTAGCCCATGACGCTCGGTTTCTTTTGTCAACCTTCGTGTGTCTAGGCACTATACGAGGCCACTTATTTTGTGGAGTCTGTTAAGGTGATTGGCTTACTTTTGGTTGGCCATCTAAGGTTGAATGTATATAACTTCAATGGTTTTCTGCATGCCCGATTATAAGGCTGGGTCTGTATATGTGTTCGTGTATAAATACTGTTGAGGGACATTTTTGGACCTTATCTGCCTATTAGGATGCATGTGATGTATGAGATTCTGGCATATTAGAAGTAGCTCAATGGAGTTTGCTTATATCAGTATACTTTTAATGTTTTGTGCTTTCGACAAGGCCCCATATGTGATATATACCAGGTTATATGTCCGTTTCTGAATGGGTCATGCCCAAACTTTTAGGGGCGGGTCTGGGACGTGACAAAAACGATTTGGGGTTTGCTACTCGCAAGTAGGCTAAAACAGGGATTTGATGAATTGTTCCAATTCAAGCAATCCAACCTTCACCCACAGGCATTCAGGCAGTTATATCAACTAAGCAATTAGCCTCATGGCAAGCATGCTATCATGGCAACATTAAAACACACATGCAGTATGTTAAAGCGTAAAAGCTTACCTAGTACTCCGAGCCAAAACAATAGCTAGTTAGTAATCAATGCATGATCCTAGCTATGTTAAGATGGCTAATGCAACACATGCAAAATGCAACTAGGAATAGGCTCGGCTATTCTAAACGGCATGTGAAATGCAACAATTGATACATGTATCCAACTTGGTATTAAAATACAATGCAGTTAGCATGATGCGCCAAGCCCGGTGCATGCAAGACAGATGAATGGGTGCACGCATGCAAGCATAAGTATGCTAATTGAAACATGTCTTAAAACTAACCACTGAAAGCAAGTAAGTAAAAGGGAGAAAGAAATGGGGGTTGGAAGACATGCATACACGCACGCACACTTATTACAAAATTTGCCCTCTCGGCGGAGGGTCTGAATGAATTTAGCTAACTAGCTACGCTAATTAAACTAATTATTACAAGCCAACTAATTAACTATACTAAGCTAATTAATTATTACAAAACTTTAACTAATTAACAACTTAATTAAGTTACAAAACCCAACTAAGTATGAAAAACATCTAAATTAGGCTGCCACAGCCCTGCCTTAACAATAAAGGATGTGTGCTCGGTTTCCGCCCCGAAAAGCTCTCCGGTTGCTCTCTTGAGGCTCTATCTACAGGGTGTCCTTGAGAACTAGCTGCTGGATCTTACCAAAGCAATGCTGAGGAGTGCACCAGTGGCCTGCCGGCCATGAGAAGCTGCTACCGACCCCTCTGCTGGCCAAGAGTGCACACTGCCGGCCATAAATGAAGATCTACCGGCCAACAATAAGAGGGTGCCGGCCACTGGTGTGCTGTGACACCAAGCTGCAACAGAGCACAAAATAGAGAAAATAGAGAGTCTCCCAAGGGTATGTATACACTATGCCACTCCATATCACCTCAAAACATCAAGGGAGAGGCATAATCGGATCCAAGACCATCAATCACGCATCTCGATGCATGATGGCCAAAGATCTAACTTGTGCAATTCAATGTAAAAATGAATACACAAGTAAACACATAAAGCCTAAAACCCTATCATGTAGGATCAAGAGCGTCAGCGACCGAAAATCGAGACACGTTTCATCACTTCAAGTATGAAAAGTTCCTCATTTCCCGTGTTTGGGCTAACACCTATTCCAAACACAATGCAACACAAGCATGGCATACACAATGCAACTCAAGCATGCAAACATGCAATGCAATGAACATGGCACACTCAATGCGATGGACCTCAAGGCATATGCGATGCTCAATGGACTTAAACCAAAATGGACAGACCTCAATCATGCCCAAATCAATGGCCAAAATGCTAGAATAGAAGCACAAAAGGGCAAGGCATACATGCACAATGCATTGGCCATCCAACTAGGCCTAAGAGCACAACTCCCAAGAAGGCTCAAGGAGTGATAAACATGGAAGTGTGACAACACTAAGTGCACTGAAATAAGGTAAGAAATGATGCCAAATCATTCAAACACATCAAGTATAACATGCTAGAGTCCTTAAGGCATGAAGCTAGCAAAGAGCAACATAAAAGGGGCATACAATATATGGCACAAGTGCATGGACCGGCCATGGACAGAGCTTAATTAGGTCTAAACTAAGACCAAAACAAGCTAACATGGAGGCTCAAAGATCTAGGCATGCAAGCATACATGCTAGGCCATAAAAGAAGCAACCATGCACAACACTTAAAGGCATTCAAAGCATGAAAGAAGTGGGAACATGGAAATGCTATAACCTCTGAAATGAAGTATTAAATGATACCAAATCATCTAAATAACTCAAAGATAGCATGCATGAGTCAACAAAGCACAAAGCTAGCAAGGCCAATTGCACTACAGCTATACAAAGCATGAAGCATATGACAAAGGCAACCCAAAACAGTCCTAAAACATGTTAAAGTGATACGAAAACATGTATGGAAGGAAGCCAAAACAAGCTAACATGAAGGGCATAAGGCACAATGCATACAAGGCAAATATGGTGGGTTACACTGCACCTATTAGGACCAAGCATGGGATGACTTAAAAAACAAAAATCAGAGTTATATCATGGCATATTAACCCCAAAAACACACTAAAATGATAGCTCACAAGTTTAGGCATGAAGGCATACACAATGACCCATATTAAGGCATAAAACACAAACTATCCAAAGCATGGAATAGGTGATAAATGCAATTGTGTGACCATGAAACATGGACTGAAATCACATTTCACATGATGCCAAATCATGAAAATACTTCAAGTAATACATGCTAATGGACTCAGTGTACAAAGCCTAACAAGCTAGAATGAACCATAGCTATACAAGGCAAGTTATGCATGACCGAAACAACACAAATCAGAGCTAGAGCATGCTAAAACATGGACAAAAGCTTCTTGAAGTTAAGCCTAAAGCATGCTAGAATGACATGTTAAAGCATGAGAACACACTAGGCTAATTCATGGAATTACACTACAAGTATATGGAGCATGCAACGAGCCATCAAACCCACCCAAAATAGAGTCATGGTATGCTAAAACAACACCAAAAACCTACTGAAATGGAGACAAAACAAGCTAGAATGACATGCTACTTCATGAAGCATACAAGACTAGTTTGTGTGATTTACACTACAAGTGTATTATGCATGCAAGAACCAACCAAACCAACCCAAAACAGTGGTATGCCACAGCAAAATAACCACAAATACATACTAAGATATGGCCAACATAAGCTTAACAAACATGCTCACACATGAGGCATTCAAAGCAAGTAACACAACACAAGGAGAGGGGATTTAAGACCCCAAAACCACCTTTCTACCACTAAAAATCCTTTGGATTTTAGTGGTAGAAAGGTCATGCAAAGCTTACAACAAGAGCCTAAAGGGGATGGCTCAAAACAAGGTCTAACAAGGCCTAGGAGGGGGTAGATCACCCCCAACGAAAAAGTGACCTTAAACAAACTTTTTAAGCATGCAAAAATAGACTTTTTCCAATTAAGAGTTAAGCTTAAAACAGTATGCAAGAAGCGCTAAAAGCTTAAGCAAAAATGGGGGATTTAAGGGTTAGAAGCTCACCCTTGAAGACCACCTTTACAACTGCAACTCAGCAAGTTTTTCAAGCTCAAACTAACCCAAGAACACCAAAACCAGCTCCTAAGCACCTCAGTAGCCAAAGGATGGTGTTTGAGTGTGTGCTTGTGTGTTAAAGTAAGACAAAACTACACTTTAAAGGCACAAAACAAAAACAAAATAGAGGTATAGATACAAAACTATATGTATAACTCAAACCTCAAAATTCTGAACCTCTGAAATGGAGAAGGAGCCTCTCCTTATATAGAAGAGAGCAATGCAAAGCTTGTTAAACAAGCTTGAAAAGGGCACTCATCCCTCCAAACACGTGTATGGAGAAAGGATGAGTGAAATCCAGCTGGCTCAAAAGATCTGGAGTG
The DNA here is from genome assembly GCA_036172215.1 of Camellia granthamiana. NCBI lineage: Eukaryota > Viridiplantae > Streptophyta > Magnoliopsida > Ericales > Theaceae > Camellia > Camellia granthamiana. The sequence goes on along the minus strand of CM069906.1, from coordinate 52,788,379 downwards.
AAATCTGCTGAGACAAAGTGTTCTGCCGACGATCAGTTGTGGCCGGCAGTGCCTCACTGATGGCCGACAAGCATCATCAGTAGCAGGCAGGGAAAAAAGCAAGGCCGGCAGTGGCAGAATGTGGCCAGCAGTGCACCATGAGAATAATGCTGAAAGGACCAACATATGGTCAAAAAATGGGACAGAAAGGATACAGGGTTTGGAAAGCTCAAACCTGTGACGTTCCGCCGCGAAAGTCAAGTACTCGACGAGCAATCGAACTTGTGGCTGGATGTACCTGCAAGCACAACCAAGTCTTGAGGACGGTCAAAAATGGGGTGTCTACATCAGGTGCAGGCAAAGAATTGCTCCATGGCAACAATGAAATCCACCTGCAACATACGAAAAGCAAAAACAGTAGAGATTGAAGATGAGGACATGGAGGTCCTTGACAATGTCAGCAAAGAACCAGTCGAGAAAAGTGAGGAAGCCCTGAAGAAGATCTTAGTCTAGCAAGGGGATGAAGAGCGTTTCTTCCTCCTCGGTTCAGGCTTGGCTGAGGAAGATGAAAGGGAAATAGAGGCATTCTTGAGAGCAAACCTTGAGGTGTTTGCCTGGATGCCATACGAGATGCCTGGCATTGACCCCGAGGTCACTCACCATAAACTAAATGTGGACAGGTCGGCTAAACCTATCATCTAGTGAGTAAGGAGGCTGACGTTGATGCATGTTAAGGCAATAGAAGAGGAAGTAGATAAACTTCTAGATGCCAGAGCCATTCGAGAGGTAAACTACCCGACATACTTATCAAACATGGTTGTTGTGAAGAAAAAGAATGGGAAGTGGATGGTCTGTGTAGACTTCACCAGCCTGAATAAGGCTTGTCTCAAAGACTGTTTCCCACTACCCAAGATTGACCAATTGATGGATGTAACTTCAGGGCATGGAATGATGAGCTTCCTAGACGCTTACAGGGGGTACCATCAGATAGCCATGTACCCCCCAGATGAGGAGAAGACTGTATTTATCACCCGAAAAAGGCTGTATTGCTACAGAGTGATGCCTTTTGGGTTGAAAAAATGCAGGAGCAACTTACCAGAGATTGGTGACTAAGATGTTCAGGCATCTAATAGGCAAAAGAGTGGAGGTATACATTGATGACATGGTCCGTGAAGACCAAGGAACCTAAAGATCATCTGGTCGACCTAAAGACAGTCTTTGATATCCTAAGGACATTTCGGCTCCGACTCAATGCATTGAAGTGTGCATTTGGAGTTGGGTCAGGGAAATTCCTAGGATACTTAGTCACCAGAAAGGGCATTGAGGCAAGCCCGGATTAAATCAAGGCCGTTCTGGAGTTAGAGAGCCCAACGTCGGCAAAACAAGTGCATATGCTGACTGGAAGGGTTGCAGCCCTAAACAAATTCATAAGCAGAAGTTTTGATAAATGCAAGCCTTTCTTCAGTTTAGTAAAGAAAGCCACAGACTTCTTATGGACAGAGGAGTGCGAAGTCACCTTGGCCAACTTAAAGAAATACTTGACCACAACTCTAGTTCTTTCAAATCCAGTACCTAGAGAGAGCTGTTCTTATACTTGGCGTCTCAGAGCATGCAGTCAGTGCAATAATAATTAGGAAAGATAAGGGAGAATAGAGGGCAGTTTATTACGTGAGTAAAACCCTAGCAGATGCAGAGACCAGATATCAACCTTTGGAAAAGCTAACACTAGCTTTGGTAATGGCCTCCAAGAAGTTGAATCATTACTTTCAAGCCCACAAGATTGTGGTGTTAACTGAGCATCTTCTGAAGTCCTTGTTGCAGCAAGGAGATCTAACAGGCAAGATAGCCAAATGGGCAATGGTGTTAGGCCAATATGACCTGGAATTCAGACCAGAACAGCAATCAAAGGCCAAGTTTTGGCCATTTCGTGGCCAAGTTCACACCAGGCGCCATCATACATCGGGCTCTGTTGAGCCGAGGTATACGATGTCCAGGTGAACAAGGAGAAACCCAGTTGGGGATAGCCAAACAAAGGAAAGAAGAGAAACTCAAGCCCTACAGTATTTACGTCGGCAACTCCTTTCGCCTGTTTGTCAACGAAAGTTCAAACCGACAAGGAGCGGGGGCAGGAGTAGTACTAGTATCGCCGGATGGACAGATGCTGGAACAATCCGTTCATTTAGGGCTTAAGGCCTCAAACAATGAAGCAGAGTATGAAGTACTGATAGCGGGATTAAAGTTGGCAGCAACAATGGAAGCCGACGAGGTAATGGTCTTCTGTGACTCCCAGCTTATCGTCAACCAGGCAAAAGGCGAATATGCTGTCTGAGATGAAATGATAGTGGCCTATGTAAAGGAGGTGGACAGACTGATAGCATTGTTCCAAAATTGCCGACTACAGCAAGTTAGCTAAGATAACAATAGCCATGCTGATGCCTTGGCCAACCTGGCAAGTGCAATAAAACCAGGAGAGGCAGGGACAATAATGTTTGACTACTTATCAGGTCCAAGTGTAGAACCACTAAACACAGAGCATGAAGCAATGTGTGTGGAGATGGGACCAAGCTAGATGGATGCAATAATAGTATTCCTTAAAGAGGGGAAATTGCCAGATGATCATAAAGAAGCATACATGATCAGACTGAAGTCGGCAAGATTCAGTCTGACAGCAGAGGGGCATCTCTACAGAAGATCTTTTACTGGTCCCTTATTGAGGTGTGTGCATCCTTCACAAGTTGAAGATTTCTTGTATGAGATACATGAAGGAGTATGTGGAAGCCACACTGGGGGCAGGTCACTTGCTCGTAGGGCCATTACTTAGGGGTACTGGTGGCCCTATATGCAGAAAGATGCTGAAGCCTATGTCAGAAAGTGTGAGAAATGTCAGAGGTTTGCACCTTTGATACACCAATCAGCAGCAGATTTGAACCCAGTGTCCAGCCATTGGCCATTTGCCCAATGAGGCATGGATCTTGTTGGACAACTGCCTTAAGCAACTGGACAAAGGAAATTCCTGCTAGTGGCAACGGATTACTTCACCAAGTGGGTTGAAGCTGAACCCTTTGCAAAGATTCGGGACATTGATGTAAAGAACTTCATATGAAGAACATCATCACCAAGTTTGGGATCCCAAGAGCAATAACAGCAGACAATGGAACGCAGTTTGACAGTAAACTAATCAAGAGCTTCTGTGCAAAGTACAAGATCAAGAATTACTATTCCACTCCAAGTTTTCCTCAAAGCAATGGACAAGCAGAAGCATCCAACAAAGTTATCTTGGATGGGATCAAGAAGAGGCCTGGAAGCAGCAAAGGGAAAGTGGGTGGATGAGTTGCCTAGTGTACTCTAGGCATATCGGACTACGCCGAGAAGATCAACTGGGGAGTCCCCATTCGCCATAGCTTACGGCACGGAAGTAGTTATTTCACTAGAGGTTGGCATCCTAGGGATCATAACCCAAGGAGTAGAGAATGGGACTAATGATGCATTTTTAGCCCGAGATCTGGACTTATTGGAAGAAAGAATGGAGAAAGCAGCAATTCAGCTGGGGGCATACCAGCACCAGCTTGCCAAGGCTTACAACAAAAAGGTCAACCCATGAGAGTTTCAAGTTGGGGACCTCGTCCTGAGAAAGGTCGTCGGCAACAAAAAGGATCCCAAAGAAGGCAAGCTTGGCCCAAACTGGGAGGGACCTTATAGAATCATCTCGGTCTTGGGCAATGGGGCATACCAGCTTGAAGACAGTGAAGGCAAAGAGTTACCAAGTCCTTGGAACACTTGCAACCTGAAGTTCTTCTATCATTAAGATTTCATTTTGTTTCTTTCTTTAAAATCTTTTGTTATTAGCCGAAGTAATTAATAAAATTTTAACTTGATTTTTGATTTCAAACTTGTGTAAAACGATTGACCAGTCACTTAGCAATGTTTCTGATTGAAACATGACGAATAACTTAGACTTATTCTATGGTAGAGTTAAATTATACTTGCATATGATAGAGTTGAACTAAGTTGGCGATGTTTCTGATTGAAACATGACGAATAACTTAGACTTATTATATGGCAGAGTTGAATTATACTTGCATATGATAGAGTTGAACTAAGTTTGCGATGTTTCTAATTGAAACATGACGAATAACTTAGACTTATTACATGGCAGAGTTGAATTATACTTGCATGTAATAGAGTTGAACTAAGTTGACGATGTTTCTGATTGAAACATGACGAATAACTTAGACTTATTATATGGCAGAGTTGAATTATACTTGCATATAATAGAGTTGAAACAAGTTGGCGATGTTTCTGATTGAAACATGACGAATAAACTTAGACTTATTATATGGCAGAGTTGAATCATACTTGCATATAATCAAGTTGAACTAAGTTGAATTAACCTAGATTTGCTATGTCAACAAAATGAAAACTTTAAATACATACCAGTTAGATTAACAGAGACTGAGGTTGATAACCTCGGCCAGTCTCTGTTTGAATCTGATCTCGACGACAAGATCATAGGTACAAACTTAATATGAACATAAGTGAAACTTAAGTTCACATTAGTGGGCAGAGAGTTGGAGAATAATGCTTGGAAGTTGGAATTTACAAGCTAAAGATGGTTTAACACTTGTTGAAATTTTAAGAAAAAATAGCAAGTTGAAGTTAAGCCGAGGTCATGTTGAAAGGAAATTGGTTTAACACTTGTTGAAATTTTAAGAACAATTTACAAGTTGAAGTTAAGCAAAGGTTATGTTGAAAGAAGTATGTACGTACTTGCCGAGATTTCCATGTTGTTAAGACTTGGAAAATAATGGAAGACAGAAGTCTTGATAACTAAAAGTGAAGTGGCATGTTTTAGATAAACACTTGTGAAAACTTTCTTATAATGTTTTTCAAGTGTTAAGACAAGGCCAAGATAAACATTCAGCAGGTATATCCTAAGTATTTTTACCCCGAAGAGATTACACAGCTAAGGTGTACTTTGAAGACATGTAAAATATTCTAAGTATGGAATCATACAAGACAGTAAAGGAAAGACAAGCATTCAAACACTTAGTTAAAAAAGAAGACTTGCATTCAAAGGGAAAAAAGGCACTTCACCCTACAAAGAGACTACTTCTTCAGATTACAAAAGTGGCACATCGGCCAAATACAAAGTTAACATTGTTCAAAACAAAGAGATTTACAGCTGTCCAAAAGAGAGCAAGTACTAAAAGGAGGAAAAACTAAAGTTTATGCATTTTCCACAGTCTACCCTGCCTCGGCAATTGGCGTTGTGTCAGCCTCGGCAGACAGCTAGGCAGATTTTTCAGCTTGGACCTCAGCGTCGATTTCACGTAGTGTATCATCCAAGCTCTTGTTAGAAGTCTCGACCTCAGCCTCAGAGGTGGTCTTTTGGACCTCGTCCTCCTCATCTTGAGTCAAGTCTAAAACTTGCTCATTCAGAGTTGGGGACTTGGCCCCAGGAGCTTTGGTCTCCTCAGTCACTTTGGCATTGGCTTCTTCCTCGGACTCAGTTTCATCCTCGGATTGGCTTGGAGTGGGTAGTAATGGCAGGACGATGCAATTACCTTCTCAGAGAGACGAGTCCTCAGGGACAGCCAACTCCTTTAAGGCAACCATCCAACCAATGGTGAAACCCTTGTTGCATGCCTGTTTCACTTGTTTCTTGTAGTCCTCGCGGACGTTAACTGCCTCCTTGGTGTATGCTTTCTCGTCCGCTGCTTTTATCTCGACGTCCTTTGTGGCTAAGACAGCAATGAGCTCAGATTGGGCTTCGACAGTCTTTGCTTCGGCCTCTTTTTTCTCGGCTTTAAGGACCTTAGCAATGGCCTCAGCAGCGCTTACCCTCTTATCGGTCTCATCTTGGGCTTATTTTGCTGCCTTGGCCTGATCTATCAAAGTCTTCATCTTGGCCTCGGCCTTATTTATGGTCTTGAGCAAGCTAGCAACCTCTTTCGTCTTGCGAGTCAACTCCTTCTTAATATTGAAGGCCTGCATCGCGAAGGAGTGGGCATGCTAGATCGCCTAGAAGAAAGGGAAAACACAAAGTTAGTAAAATTCTCTAAGTATGGAAGAAATAGAAAGTACCAAGTATTAGGGGCTTACTTGTACGGAGTGTTGCAACTGCAGAGCGAAATTTTCGTATTCGCTGACCTTAGCATTGCATTCGAGGTCTTTTAGAAGGAGCCAGGCAGTAGAGAAGTCAACGCCGACTTCGATGTCAGTCGCGCTGTCGCCGACTCTGACTGGCTTGTCCTCAATGGTAATTGGAGGGGCCCAAGGGGCATCGAACTTTAGGGACCCCGAGGTTGCAGCAGACTTTGACCTTGGCTTCTTTGACCGTGTGGATTCAGAGGGAGCAGCCTCTGTGGGCCTCTTTTCAGCAGCAGAGGCACTTTTTTCTGCCTCAGCCATTTTTGAGATTGGCAAGGTGTCCTCAGAGTCGATCTGAGTCACCGTTGCCTTGGCTTGGGCTTTCTTCAGCCTCTTTGGTTTCGGCTTGGGTTGAGACTGGAAAGATTGAACTGTGGTGACATTGGGGATGTCGGCAAGAAGGTCTTCGGCAACGGCCTTTTGTCGCCCTATTTCGTCGGAGGAGATGGCAACGGTAACTTTAGTACCAAGGCGGATTGTTGGTAGAGCTATTGGTGGATTTGCTGGGTCCAAAGACGACGCCTTGGCACTCAGGCATCTTCGGCTATGGGTCCTGCCTGCTAGTGAAAAAAGTGGAGCTTAACGTCGGCGTTAGCGTTGAGAAGTGTAACACCCCTCGTCACTGATCACTGATAAACTACTGATTACTGCTAAACTAAGACTGATTATGATAGGTAATTGAACTGATTAAAATATTGGACTGACTGACTGAAATCTGAAACTGATTGATTGAGTATATCTGTTTGAATTGCATTCTATCTGTTTGATCGTTAAATTATCTGTTCATGTCTTTGTGTTTAAACTGCTAATTGAAGGCCTTATCGGCGGCCGAATCCGAAATTGACTGATGTTCTATGATTATTAGAATTCGTGTGATTTAATGATGTATTTATCTGAAATGTGGTTTAGTATGATTAAATTAGATTAAAATAAGCTAGATTGCATAGTTGGCTTATTTACATTTTTGCCACATTAGTGGCCCACTCAATATAATATATTAGAGCCTTTGTACACTTGATCAAAACACTCCCATCAGCCATTTTGTTGCCTACAACCGACCAAGATAGAGAGTGAGAGAGAGTTGAGTTGTTCTTGGGAGTTTGGCTAGAGAACTTGAAGAATTGAAGAGTAAATTGGCAAATTGAACCTCTAGACTTGTCATTGAGGAACCTAGGTATGAATTTCATCCTTTTGATTGTGTCTTTAAGTTGATTTAAGCATGGTTCATGTCTAATTAAGGAACTGAGTCATGTTCTAGTTCTAACATGTTGAATTATAGCTCAATTCATGCATGCATGTTTGGATTGTTGAAGTTTAAGTTGTTTTCATGGCAAAATGTTACATGCATGCTCATAATTATGTTTAAGTCCATGATTTCATCTTGTTTTTGAAAGATTTGGCTCATTGGAGCATGTTTTGAAGCTTGGGAGCTAGCTAATTGCATGCATGTTCCATGTTCATCTTGTTCATGAAAATTGGTTTGAATTCGGATTTAATTGAACTACCTTGGGCCTTGATTTTACCAATTGAGCTTTAAATCATGTTATTCCATGTATTTACAAATGTTTCCCAGAAAATGGGCCTAAAGGAATCGAATTTGGTACATTGAAACTTGTTTTGAACTTGGAAGTTCGAATTTGGAAATTCCAGATTTTGAACTCCCGCTCGAGCAGGGAAAGTAGCGCTCAAGCGGTAAATTCGTGCTCCCAGTACTTTGTTATGTTTTGCAGCTCGCTCGAGCAGGGTATTGGACGCTCGAGCGGGAACTTGTGTCTCATGCTCGAGCGGCTATCGAGCGCCCAGTCGAGCGTAGATTTCACCTATCCAGTACTTTTGCCCTGCTTTGTAGAACGCTCGAGCGGGAAAGTCCACACTCGAGCGGGAAAGTCCACGCTCGAGCGGATACCTTTGTCTGCATGTCTGCTCGAGCGAAGTAATCGACGCTCGAGTGGGGACTCTCTTTTTCTGAAAATTTTGCTAAGTGTTTAAAAGTGCATCTTTGCATCCTCTTTCCATCCTAGGCATTCCTAGGGCATATTTAAGGCATCTTAAAGAGGACATAGGTGTAGAACCACACCGAGGCAAATTAGGGATTAAGTTATTATTTTCCCAACTGTGTAGCTTAGTGTGTGTTCAATCTGTAACTGTGTAGGGTTGGCTTTCTGAGGAGACGCTCTAGCTTACCGTAGCCCAGAACTCTGTGAGTAACAATTGTGTAAAGATATGTTCAACTGTGAATATTTCTGGCTATTTAACTGAACTGCTTTCTGAACTGATACTGTTAATTGAATGAATGTATGTCCTATATTTTGAACTGTATTGTGGCATCCTTAGCAACTACTGTTACTGACTGTTACTGTTACAGAGATCTCTGTCGGTTCCCTTGTTGGAGCCATTACTGTTTACTGATTAATGGCCATCATTTACTGTTGGGCCTTTTAAGACCTACTGTTTACTGTACTGCTATGCTAATGGATGTACCACATATGACTGTTTAACTGAATGACTGATACACTGAATCAATGAACTATTTTCATTACTGTAAGGACATTCATTTTTAACCTCTTTACGCATTATGTTATTCACTGGGCTTTAGCTCACTGTTTATATATATATGTAGGTGTTCAGGCACCAGACCGGAGCTAGGAGCGTGGGTTAGACCCCCTTTTTGTCAAGCCAACCACTGTGCCTCACTGCGAGGTTCTGAGCCTGCCAAGCTATGGCTTAGGGGTGTTTCAATTTCCCCCGTCTGTCTCCGTATCTGTTTTGTATAATTGTATAGACTGAATGTTTTTGCACTGTACTGTTTAAGAGGGATTAGGTCCCTGTTCTGATCTACTGTAAATGTTGTAGATACTGGTTTGCACTGTTTATGTATATGTATGAAAAGTCTTTTTTTTGCATACAAACTCACAGCTTATTGGACATTATTTATTTACTGTAATGGCTTCCGCCATGCCCCTGTACTATGTTTTACTGTTCTACTGTTAAGCAGGCCTTTGGTAATCTCGGATTACTGGCCGGTTACGGTGCTAAACCCATAGGGGCGGGTTTGGGTCGTGACAGAGTGGTATCAGAGCGATACTTACCACGAGTTATACCGCACACACGTGTCCAAATGAGCTATAGGGTGTCCTAGAAAAGTAATAGGGCATTACATGAGCATGAAAAGTGTATGGCTATGACATGACTGAAATGTGCTAATGTGATAAATCGTTTAAGTGTGCAACTGCTTATGTTGATAACGGCTATAACTGCTTATAGTGAAATGGATAATGCAAACACTGCAAATGAATCTGAGTCCTCATCCTCTGAGGCAAGAATGGCAAGACTGGAAAGAATGATGGAATTAATAACGAAAAGATTAGATCAACAACAGAACCAACAGCCCCCACCTCCTCTTCCGGTACAGCCGGAACAAAATGTCAATGTTAATGATGGGGACATAATTGCTCTCACCCACAAGTTCAGCAAAATGAAACCGCCATCTTTTCAGAGAGGCCTTGAACCGTTAAAAGCTGAAGCATGGGTTCTTGAAACAGAAAAATTGTTTGAGGTTTTTCCGTGCTCTGAAGCACATAAAGTACTGTTGGCCACCTTTACTCTGTAAGAAGAAGCTAGAAGGTGGTGGATGCTTATCCATGACGACAACACTGTAATGACTTGGGCTCAATTCAAAAGAGCTTTCTTCGAGAAATATTTCCCACAGTGTGTCAGAGACAGAAAAGTAACTGAATTTGAACAGCTGAGACAGGGCACAATGTCCGTTGCTGAATATGAAACAAAGTTCACCGAGCTTGCTAGATATGCACCACACATGGTGGACACTGATTACAAGAAAGCTAGAAAGTTTGAAAGCGTCCTGAATGTTGCAATACTGGACAGAATTAATGTTTTGAAGCTACCGAACTATGTAAATGTTCTTGACCGAGCTTTGATGGCTGAATCAAACATCGAGGCACTGAAAACTAAAACACCAGCGTCTGAATGGCGTGGTAAAAGGCAGGGTTTCAAGTTCAAGAAAGGCAAGCATAACCCATTGAACAAGAAACAGAATACGGGGTCAACAACTAGCCCCAGCCAAAGGAGTGGTTCCATACCACCCTGTTTTGAGTGTGGCAGGAAGCACAAAGGGGTTTATTACAAAATATCTGAAGCCTATTATAGGTGCGGCAAGGTGAGCCACATGGTTAAAGACTGCCCCTCTGCTCCGCAGGCCAATAGCAAAGCTACACCAAGCGTGGCAGCATCAACTGTTGTACCAAAACCAAACCCTAAAGCTACCAGGAAAGAGCCTACGAGGCAGGGCCGAGTGTTCGCCCTAGTACCGGGAGACGTCCAAAATACCGAGACCGTAGTGTTAGGTATTCTCTCTATTTGTACTCAAAATGCATATGTACTGATTGATTCGGGGTCTACACATTCTTATGTATCGCATGCTTTTTCACGAAAATTGAATAGACCCTTAGAACCCATGAATTATCTGTTAGCTGTATCATCACCCGTTGGGGGATCCATGACTTGTGCATACATGTACCCTACTTGTGAAATTATTGTTGGAGATGCACATTTGTTTATTGACTTACTGCCTCTGAACATCGATCACTTTGATGTAATATTGGGGATGGACTGGTTAACGAAATATCATGCCACCATAGACTGTGTAACGAAACAAGTAGTTTTCCGTCCACCGGGTTTGCCTGAATTTGTGTTTAATGGAAGTGGAGTAGTACCTCCTCCGTATTTGATTTCATCTGTGAAAGCTGATAAATTGATTAGAAAGAGGTGTAAAGGGTATCTATGTTCTGTATTGACTGTATCTACTGATGATAATGCTAATGTGAACAGTATTCCCATAGTCAGAGAGTTCCCAGATGTTTTTCCAGATAATCTACCATGGGATTTGATTGACAGGGAGATTGAATTCACCGTTGATGTGATTCCGGGAACACAGCCAGTGTCTAAAGCTCCTTACAGAATGGCTCCAACTGAACTGAAAGAACTGAAAGTGCAACTGCAAGAACTGTTAGACAAAAAGTTCACCAGGCCTAGTACTTCACCGTGGGGCGCACCTGTCTTGTTTGTGAAAAAGAAAGACGGCTCACTGAGACTGTGTATTGACTACCGTGAACTGAATAAGGTAACTGTGAAAAATAAATACCCATTGCCACGTATTGATGACTTATTTGATCAGTTACAGGGTGCTCAAGTGTTTTCTAAGATCGATCTCAGATCAGGATACTATCAGTTGAAGGTTAAACAAGAAGACATTGACAAAACTGGCTTTCGAACGAGGTATGGACATTATGAATTTTTAGTTATGCCTTTCGGAGTTACCAATGTACCTGCTGCATTTATGGACCTCATGAACAGAATCTTTAAACCGTACCTTGATGACTTTATTGTTGTATTCATAGATGACATACTGATTTACTCTAAGAGTAGAGAAGAGCATGAACATCATCTGAGACTTGCCCTACACACCCTAAGAGAACAGAAACTTTATGCTAAGCTGTCTAAATGCGAATTTTGGCTTGATCATGTTATGTTTTTGGGACATGTCATTAGCAAGGATGGAATCTCAGTTGATCCACAGAAAGTTGAAGCAGTGGTAAATTGGCCTAGACCAACAAACATTACAGAAGTTCGAAGCTTTTTGGGATTAGCTGGATATTACAGAAGATTTGTCAAAGATTTCTCCAAAATTGCCTTACCGTTGACTTAATTAACTCAGAAAGGGATATCATTTGATTGGACTGACCAAAGGGAATCAGCATTCCAAGAGTTGAAAACTCGACTCGTGACTGCACCAGTTCTTACCCTACCTTCAGGTACGGATGGTTTTACCATTTTTAGTGATGCTTCTCATAAGGTTTTGGGATGTGTTTTAATGTAGAATGGGAGAGTTATTGCCTATGCTTCCCGACAACTGAGACTGCATGAAAAGAACTACCCGACCCATGACTTGGAACTTACTGCAGTGGTGTTTGCCTTAAAAATCTGGCGTCACTACCTTTATGGGGCGACATGTGAAGTATATACCGACCACAAGAGCTTGAAATATTTATTCACACAGAAAGAACTGAACATGAGACAGCGGAGATGGCTAGAATTGATTAAAGACTATGACCTACAGATTTTGTACCATCCAGGGAAAGCCAACACCGTTGCCGATGCATTGAGTCAGAAATTAATTGGAAATTTAGCCTGTTTGCTCACCGGACAGAAAGAGTTGCTTTGTGACCTTGAAAAATCTGAAATTGAGATTGTTTTGCGAGACCAAGGTGGAACAATAGCTGCTATTTCTGCTCAACTGGCACCGATTGAAGAGATTAAAGAGAAAAGGCAACAGGATGACTTCTTGAAGAAGATCATCAATGAACGAGAATCTAAACCGAGGCCGGACTTCAAATTTGAGAATAATGTACTGAAATTTCAGGGAAGACTGTGTGTACCAAATGATACTGAACTGAAGAGAAGTGTTCTGCAAGAAGGCCACAACTGCAAACTGTCTATCCACCCAGGGAACACGAAAATGTACCAAGATTTGAAATTGAATTTCTGGTGGCCGGGGATGAAAAAAGAATTTGCTGATTTTGTATCGAAATGTCTTCATTGCCAACAAGTTAAAGCCGAACATCAACGACCCGCAGGCTTATTGCAGCCCTTACCGATACCGGAGTGGAAATGGGAACATATCACCATGGATTTTATCGTGGGATTGCCTCGCTCCAGTAAAGGTATGGACTCAATTTGGGTTATTGTTGATAGACTGACTAAATCTGCTCACTTCTTACCTGTTAAGACAATTTATAATGCGGACAAATTGGCTATAATTTATATTGACGAAATTGTTAGACTGCATGGAGTGCCTGTGTCCATTGTTTCTGACAGGGATTCGAAGTTTACATCGAGATTCTGGCAAAGCTTATAGACTGCATTGGGAACTGAACTGAGACTGAGTAGTGCCTATCATCCTCAGACGGATGGCCAGTCAGAAAGGACCATCCAAACTCTTGAGGATTTATTGAGAATGTGTGTCCTTGATTTTCAGGGAAACTGGGAAAGCCATTTGCCCTTAGCTGAATTCGCCTACAACAACAGCTTCCATTCAAGTATTGGCATGGCGCCTTTCGAGGCATTGTATGGCAGGGAATGTAGATCTCCGATTTGCTGGGCAGAAGTTGGAGATGGGCCTTTGCTTGGGCTCGAGATTGTTTGTGAAACTACTGAGAAAGTGAAACTGATACAACAGAGACTGAAAACTGCACAGAGCCGACAGAAAAGTTATGCAGATGTCAGAAGGCGAGACAGAGAGTACGAAGTAGGTGATCACATTTTTGTGAAGTGACACCGATGAAAGGCTAGACTCGTTTTGGAGTCAAAGGCAAGCTAGCGCCAAGTTATGTCGGACCGTATGAGATTATTGAGAAAATCAATCCGGTGGCGTATCAAGTTGCACTTCCTCCTAAAATGGAGCATATGCATAATGTGTTCCATATTTCTATGTTAAGGGACTACCTCCGGGATCTTTTCCATGTGATTGAGCCGACCCGTGTAGTGCTAAGTGATGACTACACTTATGAAGAATGGCCTATCCAGATTGTGAACAGACGGATCAAGAAGTTAAGAAACAAAGAGATCCCGCTAGTGAAAATCGACTGGCAAAACCATGGTAGCGTGTATGCCACTTGGGAAAGGGAAGATGACATGGCTAAAAGATATACTGAACTGTTTCCACTGAATCCTGTTTTCTTCCAGAATGAAGGTAACTCAAGTTTAGAGGACTAAACTCTTTATAAGGAAGGGAGACTGTAACACCCCTCGTCACTGATCACTGATAAACTACTGATTACTGCTAAACTGAGACTGGTTATGATAAGTAATTGAACTGCTTAAAATACAAGACTGACTGACTGAAATCTAAAACTGATTGATTGAGTATATCTGTTTGAATTGCATTCTATCTGTTCGATCGTTAAATTATCTGTTCATGTCTTTGTGTTTAAACTGCTAATTGAAGGCCTTATCGGCGGCCGAATCCGAAATTGACTGATGTTCTATGATCATTAGAATTCGTGTGATTTAATGATGTATTTATCTGAAATGTGGTTTAGTATGATTAAATTAGATTAAAATAAGCTAGATTGCATAGTTGGCTTATTTACATTTTTGCCACATTAGTGGCCCACTCAATATAATATATTAGAGCCTTTGTACACTTGATCAAAACACTCCCATCAGCCATTTTGTTGCCTACAACCGACCAAGATAGAGAGTGAGAGAGAGTTGAGTTGTTCTTGAGAGTTTGGCTAGAGAACTTGAAGAATTGAAGAGTAAATTGGCAAATTGAACCTCTAGACTTGTCATTGAGGAACCTAGGTATGAATTTCATCCTTTTGATTGTGTCTTTAAGTTGATTTAAGCATGGTTCATGTCTAATTAAGGAACTGAGTCATGTTCTAGTTCTAACATGTTGAATTATAGCTCAATTCATGCATGCATGTTTGGATTGTTGAAGTTTAAGTTGTTTTCAGGGCAAAATGTTACATGCATGCTCATAATTATGTTTAAGCCCATGATTTCATCTTGTTTTTGAAAGATTTGGCTCATTGGAGCATGTTTTGAAGCTTGGGAGCTAGCTAATTGCATGCATGTTCCATGTTCATCTTGTTCATGAAAATTGGTTTGAATTCGGATTTAATTGAACTACCTTGGGCCTTGATTTTACCAATTGAGCTTTAAATCATGTTATTCCATGTATTTACAAATGTTTTCCAGAAAATGGGCCCAAAGGAATCGAATTTGGTACACTGAAACTTGTTTTGAACTTGGAAGTTCGAATCTGGAAATTCCAGATTTTGAACTCCCGCTCGAGCGGGGAAAGTAACGCTCGAGCGGGAAATTCGTGCTCCCAGTACTTTGTTATGTTTTGCAGCTCGCTCGAGCGGGGTATTGGACGCTCGAGCGGGAACTTGTGTCTCACGCTTGAGCGGCTATCGAGCGCCCAATCGAGCGTGGATTTCCCCTATCCAGTACTTTTGCCCTATTTTGCAGAACGCTCGAGCGGGAAAGTCTACGCTCGAGCGGATACCTTTGTCTGCATGTCCGCTTGAGCGGAGTAATCGACACTCGAGCGGGGACTCTGTTTTTCTGAAAATTTTGCTAAGTGTTTAAAAGTGCATCTTTGCATTCTCTTTCCATCCTAGGCATTCCTAGGGCATATTTAAGGCATCTTAAAGAGGACATAGGTGTAGAACCACACCGAGGCAAATTAGGGATTAAGTTATTATTTTCCCAACTGTGTAGCTTAGTGTGTGTTCAATCTGTAACTGTGTAGGGTTGGCTTTCCGAGGAGACGCTCTAGTTTACCGTAGCCCAGAACTCTGTGAGTAACAATTGTGTAAAGATATGTTCAACTGTGAATATTTCTGGCTATTTAACTGAACTGCTTTCTGAACTGATACTGTTAATTGAATGAATGTATGTCCTATATTCTGAACTGTATTGTGGCATCCTTAGCAACTACTGTTACTGACTGTTACTGTTACAAAGATCTCTGTCGGTTCCCTTGTTGGAGCCATTACTGTTTACTGATTGATGGCCATCATTTACTGTTCGGCCTTTTAAGACCTACTGTTTACTGTATTGCTATGCTAATGGATGTACCACATATGACTGTTTAACTGAATGACTGATACACTGAATCAATGAACTGTTTTCATTACTGTAAGGACATTCATTCTTAACCTCTTTACGCATTATGTTATTCACTGGGCTTTAGCTCACTGTTTATATATATATATGTAGGTGTTCAGGCACCAGACCAGAGCTAGGAGCGTGGGTTAGACCCCCTTTTTGTCAAGCCAACCACTGTGCCTCACTGCGAGGTTCCGAGCCTGCCAAGCTATGGCTTAGGGGTGTTTCAATTTCCCCCGTCTGTCTCCGTATCTGTTTTGTATAATTGTATAGACTGAATGTTTTTGCACTGTACTGTTTAAGAGGGATTAGGTCCCTATTCTGATGTACTGTAAATGTTGTAGATACTGGTTTGCACTGTTTATGTATATGTATGAAAAGTCTTTTTTTTGCATACAAACTCACAGCTTATTGGACATTATTTATTTACTGTAATGGCTTCCGCCATGCCCCTGTACTCTGTTTTACTGTTCTACTGTTAAGCAGGCCTTTGGTAATCTCAGATAACTGGCCGGTCACGGTGCTAAACCCATAGGGGCGGGTTTGGGTCGTGACAGAGTGGTATCAGAGCGATACTTACCACGAGTTATACCGCACACACATGTCCAAATGAGCTATAGGGTGTCCTAGAAAAGTAATAGGGCATTACATGAGCATGAAAAGTGTATGGCTATGACATGACTGAAATGTGCTAATGTGATAAATCGTTTAAGTGTGCAACTGCTTATGTTGATAACGACTATAACTGCTTATAGTGAAATGGATAATGCAAACACTGCAAATGAATCTGAGTGCTCATCCTCTGAGGCAAGAATGGCAAGACTGGAAAGAATGATGGAATTAATAACGAAAAGATTAGATCAACAACAGAACCAACAGCCCCCACCTCCTCCTCCGGTACAGTCGGAACAAAATGTCAATGTTAATGATGGGGACATAATTGCTCTCACCCACAAGTTCAGCAAAATGAAACCGCCATTCTTTCAGGGAGGCCTTGAACCGTTAAAGGCTGAAGCATGGGTTTTTGAAACAGAAAAATTGTTTGAGGTTTTTCCGTGCTCTGAAGCACATAAAGTACTGTTGGCCACCTTTACTCTGCAAGAAGAAGCTAGAAGGTGGTGGATGCTTATCCGTGACGACAACACTGTAATAACTTGGGCTCAATTCAAAAGAGCTTTCTTCGAGAAATATTTCCCACAGTGTGTCAGAGACAGAAAAGTAACTGAATTTGAACAGCTGAGACAGGGCACAATGTCCGTTGCTGAATATGAAACAAAGTTCATCGAGCTTGCTAGATATGCACCACACATGGTGGACACTGATTACAAGAAAGCTAGAAAGTTTGAAGGCGTCCTGAATGTTGCAATACTGGACAGAATTAATGTTTTGACACTGTTTATATATATATGTAGGTGTTCAGGCACCAGACCGGAGCTAGGAGCGTGGGTTGGACCCCCTTTTTGTCTAGCCAACCACTGTGCCTCACTGCGAGGTTCCGAGCCTGCCAAGCTATGGCTTAGGGGTGTTTCAATTTCCCCCGTCTGTCTCCGTATCTGTTTTGTATAATTGTATAGATTGAATGTTTTTGCACTGTACTGTTTAAGAGGGATTAGATCCCTCTTCTGATGTACTGTAAATGTTGTACATACTGGTTTGCACTGTTTATGTATATGTATGAAAAGTAGGGGTGAGCAGCGGATATACCGATCCGCCAAAACCGACCGAACCGAACCGATCCGCCGCATTTTGGATGGATGCGTGATGACGAGCGGACGGTTGTGGATTGATTTTCTCGAATCCGCCAATTTGGCGGACGGATGGCGGATTTGAGGTTCCTTTGGTCGCAACCGAACCGCCAAACCGCGAGCACCCTTAATAATTTAAAAGACTTTGTGTTTTCAATTTGTTTAAATATTTTGTTTGTGTTTTCAATTGAAAAAGAGTTTAAATATTCTGTTGAAAAAAAGTTTTCAACTTGAATATATTTTTTGAATTGAAAAAAATAAACGCATTATTTATTTATATTTTTTGGTTTTTAAATCTAACTCTAAAAGTAATAAATAGAAAATATGATATATGCTGGTTGGTTTTTGTTTTCAAAAACCTATATAAATGTAACAATACAGAGACATACAATCTTTACTACTGCTCTGTTCATGGTTTTGGTGGTTTGAATTGTTTTGATATTTTAAGAACCACATATTGTAATACTTTATGTGGATAAGGCATGCTGTAATTGTAATATGTAGATGAGGCATGCAGTGATTGTGATATTCTAAAATTTCAAACTTTCTTTCTTTTGGATGAGGCATGTAGTAATTGTAATACTTTTTTAAGTCATTGACTGTAATACTTTTTTTTTTTTTTTTTTTTTTGAGGAAGTGCACAAGTTAAACTATGTTGAAAATTTATAAAATTTTAAACCGCCAAACCGATTCGCATCCATCCGCCAAACCGCCAATCCGCTCAATCCACATCTGCCGGATTGGCAGACGGATGCGGATTGATTTTCTTCAATCCGCCAATCTGGCGGACGGATGGCGGATTGGAGGTTTCGTGGCTGCAACCGACCCGCGCCCACCCCTAATGAAAAGTCTTTTTTTTGCATACAGACTCCCAGATCATTGGACATTGTTTATTTACTGTAATGGCTTCCGTCATGCCCCTGTACTCTGTTTTATTGTTCTACTGTTAAGCAGGCCTTCGGTAATCTCGGATTACTGGCCGGTTACGGTGCTAAACCCATAGGGGCGGGTTTGGGTCGTGACAAGAAGGTGGGATCAGTTATGGAGCAGAGGTTGATGGTTGCTCCACAGGACCAAATGTTGATCCTTGGTCAGGCCTTGATGATTCAGCTTGAGGAGTTGTTGCTGAAGGAGAAGACTTGCTTTTTCTTGGGACGTCAGGAAGTATGGACTTGTAGGTTGGGATGTAGTTGAGCAGCAGAGGTGTTTTTCGCTAGTCAACTGGCAGACCCAATAGTTTCTTGAAGTCCTTGCTTGGAAAGAATGTTTTGCGGAAATCCTTTGGTGGCTGAGGAAGAACTACAAAATAAAACAAACAGAGGTTAGAGCATACAAAAATATCAATGCAGGAAAGACTTGAAAGCAAATGAAGGTGACACTTAGCTCTTACCATCTCCCTCTCTGAAAACTGTTCGGCTTAGGGGATAGAGGTAAAAGTCATCATCTGGTGGGAACTCCCAGTTGCCCGAGACGATGAAGTAATCGTCTCCAACACCCTTGTTGGAATCGGGGAGGTCGGCGATGAGTTTGTATTTCGTCGACCTCGACTTAAGGTAGTAAATGTAGCCTTTTTCTGACTTAAGGCCACACATGGTGTAGCTGTACTGAATGTCGGCTAGAGTTACCCTAGCATTTTCTCGGCTAGCTAAGGCAATGATACCGTTGATGACTTTGTAAGAGTTAATGGCTAATTGCATTGGGTTAAGTTTATAATAGTGAAAGACTTCTCGAAAGAGGATGTCAAGAGGGAACCTAAGTTCACACTCTATGAATGCTATCACTGGGAAGGGCATGGAGTCATATTTGGGCATGATGGAGTTCTCCTCCCCAGCCAACCTAAGGTGAACATTGGCAGGGATGGCAAACTCTTGCCTAAAGTATTCTAGCTTAGTTGGGGTGTTTACCATCCACCTGAACATACCCATGACGTCGGCTAAGTAGGGAGAGTGTTGGATTTCAGAAGGAAGTGGTTTGTTAAGGTTTAAAGGACCTCGGCAAAACCTAAACGTATGCTGGGGCGAGGGTTTTTAAGGATCTAAGAGGAATTTGTTTCAATTTTTCCTAAAATTTGTGAGTTCTACAACAAATCCCAAAACCTAAGACTATGCAAACAAGAATTGAAGGCAGAAATCTGGAGAACACAACAAGAAAACAAAAACAAGAATATGATTCAGAATCAAGAATAGTGATAAATTGTCAAGAACACTGTGACAAAGTGTGTACAAGGGATTCAAGAACATTGAACGAAGTGTAAAACAAGTCGAAGACAATGGTAATTTACAAGAACATCAAGTATGCATATGCATGGGTAGACCTAGAAAACAGAATGGGCAAACACAAGATTGCAAAATCAAAACATGCTTAATCAGACGAATGGTAAAAGTTAAAACGCAAGTAAAGACTGAGTACAAATATAATAGAGTTCGAAGTAAATCATAAAACGAAACAGAGAGAAGCAGTGGCTTACCAAAGAATGTGAGGCCGGTATGGAGTTCGCCGGAGTCAAACGGTGGCAGTGGGCGGAGAAGAGCAGTAAAATGCTTTGCCAGATGAAGTAAATGGAATGGTTGCAGAGAGCTTGAAGAAGGCAGCAATGGAGGTAAGGGATTTTTAGAGAGAGAAAGTTGCGAGCTTTGAGAGAAATCATGTTTGCAAAAGTGAAAATAATGAGAGAGAGGGCGGAATTTTTTCAAAAACACGAAAGGGGGGCAAACCACAATGAATGTGCCTTGGACAACGTGCCTGTCAGGTGGCACACATAAATGTGACGCGACTTGATGGCGCGTGTTAGGTACGGTCCAATGGGGAAGAAACGTGTGGCAAAAACGGTTAAGTCACTGTGCGTAACAGCTTATACGCGTGAAAAAACTCTTGGAGTTCTTGATTTAATGAAGCAAAGACCTCAGCTAGAGGGACGATCTCGGCTGAAGAATTTGAAAAAAACTTGGTTATTGGTTCTAAGGCATTAATGAAAACAGACTACGAGTCTTGGTCATGTGGAGCCGACTAATAAATGACTTCGGCAACAAAAGATAGAGCAAGTTTTGCCGATGTGCTATGGGTTTAAATGATATAGGTTCCATTACCTCAGGATGCCGAGGTAATAAAACCTAAGGGGCAGTTGTGGGACATATTTTTTGGATAGCAACACGTGGCCAAGGTGGCACCGAAGTACCAGCCGAGGTGCCACGTGTCCTTAACTTGACGCCGAGGTAATCTCGGCTAGGTCGAGGTTATCTGTAGAGATACCGGAATTCGAGATGAGCAGATAAGTTATAAGAGTCCTAGAATGAGGGAGGACTTCAGCCTGGATAAGGATAAAACTCTTAGGGAGTTTATCTTTATCTATTTGAGAGTCCTGGATAGGCATTGAGCCAAGTCAGTGTTGGTTATAAAAGTAAGGCACCCTCGTGGGTCTAAGGTACGCTTTTATATTCTGGCATTGTGAGTTAAGCATAATTGGTTATCTTTGAGAGATATTGATTACTGACTTGATCGTCGGAGTGCCCCCGAGTGGAAGAACCACCGCCAGAGTCTTTTCTTTCTGTGACAGGTCGTTCGGGCGCAATCTATTCTGCCAGTGTTCTCTAGCTGAGTACCCGTTCTCTAGCTGAGTACCCGTTTGGCAGTGTGGTCAGAAAACAACACACACATAAATAATTCATAGATTTTACTAAGTTTTTGTAATAAAAATATTTGTTTCACTTGTTTAAAAAATAATTTTTTATTCATTCCTCATTCTTTCACTCTCTTCAACTATCACTTATTGCTCATCACTACTGTTGAAAACAACCTCCAACAATTGTTGACAACTACTTTTAGCCACCACTTACTGCTCATCACTACGTCTATCCATCATCACTATATTTGCCATTGTTAGTAGTGACCTCCTCTGATAAAACAGCCTTCGTAAGATGACAATCACCATCCATCGAGAAATACTTTTGATTATCATTTATCATCAAAAGCTACATTTGACGATTGAAATCTACATTCGATTACTGTGGGGAAGTGGTTCTGGAAATACTCTTCCGATCCTGGGAGACGCTCTTGATCCTCAGCTAGTCACCTGCAAAGACAAACACTAATTGTGGGGAAGTGGTTCTGGAAATACTCTTCTGATCCTGGGAGACGCTCTTGATCCTCAGCTAGTCACCTGCAAAGACAAACACTCCGATCGGGGGTGCCGGGGTTAGCACTCCGACGGGCAAGTCAGTTCTTATACTCAAGAAAGCTTGTTTACTAAGTTTAGTGAAGTGATTCTTACATACCTTCCTAAATCTGAAGCTATTGTATTTATACTCATTCTCTGGACCTCGGGTCCAGAGCCCACTTTTTACTTATTATCCTTTTGTTTATTCCTACATACATCTCCCCATCTATTCGGCGATCTCAATGTATTCGGTATCTCAGTTGATTAGTACGGAGCCGAACAGTCTCTGACTTCTGGAATACATCCCTTTCGACTCTTCTATTTATTCGGCTCCCACAATTGCCCCCCAAGCATTCTCCCAACGTCTGTTGGCTGGAGTGCTTGGTTCCGAATTTTGAATACCCAACCAAAATTTTGCCTTTTGGTTGTCGTACCGACTTCCCGCCTCTTCGTACATACCTATTCATTTCGTTTTTAAATATTGGCATCCCTTCGGATTCGCATTCCATGATACTGGTCACTGGGTTGCCTTTTGGATCGTTCTTGCAATTTTGTCTCCTCCAATATCTTCTTCACCCTCTGTAAGTTTTCCACTTATTTGCTTCGAGAACTGTTCCCATTTTATTCTTTGGCATATCTGTGTCAACTATTGAGTATGGCGAAACATTTGAAAGACCTCCTCTCATCAGATCGAATTGCTGGCTTTAGACGCCATTTCTCTATTCCTGATGACGTCCGTCTGTCACTTTTGGCAGATGGCACCCTTGACATGGAGAGGGAGGACGAAACCACAATCATCTTTCCTCTCTTGTCAATCGCAGAGGGTGGAGTTCGCTTCCCTCTACACCCATTTCTAAGGGCTGTGCTTTGCCATTGGGATTTAATCCCTTCTCAACCTAACGTGAATTTCTTTAGAATTATAATGGGGATTGTAGCGTTGAATCGTCGCCTTGGAATTAACCTTGGCATTCCGACTATCCGGCACTACTATGCCTTGGCTAAGTCCTCCGATCGGCAAGGGCGTTATTTCCTTAGAGCTAAGGACACCGACCATCAACTAATCACTATGCTTTCCAGCTCTGGGAAACGAGTTGATGATGTTATGGTCGTTGTCCAGGGTAACTGGGAATTTGGCGAAGGGGAGGATCGTGTTGACCCTATTCCTAGACGGAGGGGCAAGCCAGGTCGCCGAGTATCTCCTTGTTTTTGTCATGTGTTCATTTTTATTGTAAAACCTATTCCATTGAAATCTTACGGCTTCGTCTCGTGCAGGGAGGGGTTTGAAAAAGGTACTATCTTCAACCCATGACGCCGTTCTTTCAGATATTAGGGTTGCTCTCAGATATTTCGGCCGTCGAAGTCTTCAGAAACAGGGGAGGGCGGCTCACATTCTGCTTTGTTACGAGCCGACATACACAACCTTCTCGGCGACGGAAAACATACCGATTCCGAAAGGTGAAGATTCCCTTACTGCTCTTATTCTGTCTGACTTCAAAAACTTGAGGCAGGTAGGCTTTGAAGGGTCCGATTCGGAGCGAAATGAGGTAGCTGATATCGCCGAATCAGATCAATCCGAGACCGAGTCTGAGGAGGTATTGGATCCCGCCGATCCTCTATTTAAATCGAGACCAGAGGATCTTCCTTCTGCCGACGTTTTTCAACGCTTAGAGGATCTTCCCGTCATAGACTCCGCGGATATGGCCGGATTGAGTCTGACAAAGCTTGCCAAAAAGGCGAATGCGGAGAGGTTAACCGCGCGGCGAAGAGCGGAGGGCCTTTCGTCTGAAATACCGCCCGCCACCGAATCTCGACTCCCCCTCCCTATTGCCGAGTCAGAGTCCTTGGGGGTTGTAGAGGAGACGGAAAAATGTCAGAATGCCGAATCTCCGTTGGTCGGGGAAGTCGGCCAAAAAGTTGAGGAAAAGGCAGAGAAACGCTCTGCTGACCTCAAGGCTGGTTCAGACCAACAAGGTGGTAAGCGTCCTCGATTGGAGGGATCTAATGAGGTTGTTCCTTTTGTCATTCGTCCAATAGTAAAGGACATGCCGGTTCCCTCTAACGCTTCGGCGCT
Organism: Camellia granthamiana; assembly: GCA_036172215.1. NCBI lineage: Eukaryota > Viridiplantae > Streptophyta > Magnoliopsida > Ericales > Theaceae > Camellia > Camellia granthamiana. The sequence goes on along the minus strand of CM069906.1, from coordinate 52,764,582 downwards.
TAAAAATCCAGAAGTCGCATTCGGTGTGGCTACGTCTGTGTCGTTGCCGTCTGATATGGAGGCTTTCCGGGTGGAACCAGACCTGAATGCGACAGCACTAACCGCGCAATCGGCACTTCTGGTAGGTATTCTGACTTTTCTTCACTTTATCCAAGTACTGTTGAGGTTATGTTTTTGGGTTCTTCCTTTGCAGACCGTCGGAAGGATAGCTGACATGGGACGTCGGCATCTCGACGCCATCAAACAGATTGACCGCTTACGAAAGCAAGTAGAGGGCCAGAGGAAGAGGGTCGAGGATGCAGTTTTGAGAGCGAACAAGGAAGCTTCTCGGGCCGAGGCCGAAGTAGAAAAGGCTCGCATTGTAGATCAATCCCGAGCGGACGCCTAGAAGAAGGCAGACGCGAGCGAGGCGGCACTGAGATTGTCCCAGACGGCGGTTGCCAGCCTGGAGGCTGAGTTGGCTGACATGAAGACGGCTGCTTCCAAAGTATTCGAAGCCGGGAAAGATGCTGGGCTCGCCGAATATGTGGACCAGGTCCCGCGGTTCGAAAACAGGGGGTTCAAACATGGCTGGCACAAAGCCCTTGCTGCAACTGGAGTTTCACTGACTATGCCAGTGCCGTATGAGCAAGTGGATGTCGAGCCGTTGCAGACTGATTCCGAAGGTTAAGCTGGGCAATTTGACTTAGGATTTCACAAATGTATTGTTACAATTGTTTTGTTAGACATTTTTGTGCGGGCTTATAGCTTATTTATTTTGCATATATAAAATGTCATGAGTTGTGCTCGATTTTGCTGATGAAGAATGATATTACTTAATTTTGAGCTCGGACGATCGGACTAAGGAATCTGCCCTTGCCTTAGCCAGGGCGCAGGCTCGCGAAGCCGAATGAGCCGATGGCTTTGAATCGTGGGTTGGCTCAGGCATAAGTTACTCGGTGATCTCTTGAAAAGATAGCCGGCTAGATTAATGAATCTGCCCTTGTCTTAGCCAGGGCGCGAGCCTGAGGAACCGAATGAGCCGATGGCTCTGAATCATGGGCTGGCTGAGGCATAAATTACTCGGTGTTATCATTTGAAAATATAGCCGGCTAGATCAATGAATCCGCCCTTGCCCCAGCGATCTTAGGTTAACCGGCGATAGCGCTTGAAATATAGCCGACTAGATTAATGAATCTGCCCTTGCCTTAGCCAGGGCGCGAGCCTGAGGAACCGAATGAGCCGATGGCTCTGAATCGTGGGCTGGCTGAGGCGTAAATTACTCGGCGTTATCGTTTGAAAATATAGCCGGCTAGATCAATGAATCCGCCCTTGCCCCAGCGATCTTAGGTTAACCGGCGATAGCGCTTGAAATATAGCTGACTAGATTAATGAATCTGCCCTTGCCTTAGCCAGGGCGCAAGCCTGAGGAACCGAATGAGCCGATGGCTCTGAATCGTGGGTTGACTGAGGCGTAAATTACTCGGCGTTATCGTTTGAAAATATAGCCGGCTAGATTCAATGAATCCGCCCTTGCCCAGCGATCTTAGGTTAACCGGCGATAGCGCTTGAAATATAGCCGACTAGATTAATGAATCTGCCCTTACCTTAGCCAGGGCGCGAGCCTGAGGAACCGAATGAGCCGATGGCTCTGAATCGTGGGCTGGCTGAGGGGCATACGACGTTTGGCACTCAGTCTTTCTGACGTTTTCTCGGGGGAGCTGCATGTACCCCAGAATAAATGGGCGAGTTCATGCCAACTTGACTCATTTCTATTCAGGCTTGATGCAGACCTGGCAGGGGCCAACACTGGCTCGGTTTAGCGGTCAAAATGAATCGCAGAACCGAGCCTATTCACATGGGAAGAAGGGCATCCGTGGATCGGGAAAAAGAGCGGCCCCCTAGTTGTCGAAGCAGATCACCCCGAAAGGACAGACAACGGGGAGATTCCCCGCACCCACGACCACAAGTTGAGCCTGACGCGGCGCCGCGACCGTTGAGTTTTGCGGTTCTCGTGAAGAATAGACCAATGACGGAGGCGGATTCTACAATTAAAGACCCAGATGTAGCAGTTGAGTTCGCTCGGCAGATTTTTCCGCCGGAGGTCCAACAGTCGATGGTCAGACGTCGAGATTTCGAAGTATTTCGGGATGGCATACATGGGGCTGTCAAGGGACTGTATAGCGCTTATGAAGTCGGGATGCGTCTGCGCGAAGCCCGACGCGAGAGTGAGAAAAACAACGAAAGGAATCGTAGTCTAGAGGCTCGCGCGAAAAAGGCTGAGAGTGAGCTTCGGGAGCTGAAGAGTGTTCGAGTGGCCGAGTCGGTGGTGGACAGTCAAGCGAAAAGCATGGGGGAGAGGGCGAACCGAGAGGCCTCGGATTATGAGAGAGGATATCGGGATGACTTGAAGGCCGGGATCAAGAAGACCAGAACAGACCTAGCTGAGGAAGTCTGCCGATGCGAAAATCGTGGTTTCAAGCATGGCTGGATCAGGGCCCTTCAAACCGTGGAAGCTCTTGGGTCCGTGGGCATAAATTCGGCTTCGCCCCTATATCATCGGCATTACCTTCCGTATCCCGAGTTCGAAATTGAAAAAAGCGACGACGAAGACGCCGACTTAGTGGGCCATAATGTTGAATAAATAGAATTACTTTATCAAATGCTTGAAATGTTTGGCGGCTTTTGAATAAATAGAATTTCTTTATTAGCAGCTTTTGAAATGTTTTGCGCGTAATTAAACGCCCTATCTCAATTTATTGTCAGCTTTTGTATTGCGTGATGTAAACGTTTGATCATGCATCGATCAGCTCCAATTAGGAACCATGTAGTTGGTCAGTTAAATCATGATCCCCATGAAGGGTGCTCCGAATCCGGAGACTTATTCGGCCAATCGTGGAATCCACGAAGAGCGCTCTGAATCCGGAGACTTATTCGGCCACTCGTGGTATCCACGAAGGGCGCTCCGAATCCGGAGACTTCTTCGGCCCTTAGATGTCATGCACTCAAAGGGGCTTTGAATCCGGAGACTTGTTTGGCCAATCGTGGTATCCACGAAGGGCGCTCCGAATCCGGAGACTTCTTCGGCCCTTAGATGTCATGCACTCAAAGGGCGCTCCGAATCCGGAGACTTATTCGGCCAATCATGGTATCCACGAAGGGCGCTCCGAATCCGGAGACTTGTTAGGCCAATCGTGGTATCCATGAAGGGGCTCCGAATCCGAAGACTTGTTCGGCCAATCGTGGTATCCACGAAGGGCGCTCCGAATCCGGAGACTTATTCGGCCAATCGTGGTATCCACGAAGGACGCTCCGAATCCGGAGACTTGTTCGGCCAATCGTGGTATCCACGAAGGGCGCTCCGAATCCGGAGACTTATTCTGCCAATCGTGATATCCACGAAGGGCACTCCGAATCCGGAGACTTATTCGGCCAATCGTGGTATCCACGAAGGGCGCTCCGAATCCGGAGACTTATTCGGCCATCAAGAAGCGTATGAGCTGAGGCTTAAAAACGAGAAACTTTTGCATTACAGCAGAGTATGTACAAGTACCAAGCCCACAAATCGGGTCATTGGTAAAATTTTCGTAGATGCGTTGAATTCCAAGGCCGTGGCAGGCTTCTTCCTGATATGTCCGAGAGCCGATATGCCCCTGTTCCTACAATGGAGTCTACTTGATAGGGGCTGTCCCAGTTCGGACCCAGCTTTCCGTCGGCCGGTCTCCGGTCGGCTGGAAGTACTTTCTTCAGGACCAGCTCTCCTGGGGTGTAACGGCGCAACTGAACTCGTTGATTGTACGACTTAGCAAGCTGCTGCTGATACCGTGCCATGGAGGCCAGGGTGCGGTCTCTTCGTTCCTCGATTAGATCCAGGTCCAGGGCGAGCATCATGTCATTTCGGCCCGTATCAAAGGCTTGCGATTTCAAAGTCGGGAGGCCGATTTCCAGGGGTAAGATTGCTTGGGTTCCGAAGCATAGAGCGAACGGCGTTTCTCCGGTGGACCTCCTCGGCGTTGTGCGATGCGCCCACAATACACTCGGCAATTCTTTGACCCATTTGCCTTTAGCTCTTTCCAGCCTCTTTTTGATGCCGTCCAAGATGGTTTTGTTAGAGGCTTCGGCTTGACCGTTACTCTGGGGGTACGCGAGCGTAGAGAAGTAAGGCATGATACCGTATTTGCTGCACAGTTCTCGGTATACGCCACAATCGAACTGGGTGCCATTGTCTGAGATGAGAGCTCTTGGAATGTCGAATCGCGTGATGATGTTTCTCCATACAAATCGCTTTATGTCGGCATCTCGTATATGTGTTAGAGCCTCCGCTTCGACCCATTTTGTAAAGTAATCTGTTGCTACGATTAAGAATCGCTTGTTTCCTGGGGCCCTTGGCAACGGTCCTACGATATCAAGCCCCCATTGAGCAAACGGCCAGGGACTGGTGATAGAGTTCAACCCTTCGGCGGGCAAATGGGTTAGTGGGGAGAACTTTTGGCATTGTTCGCATCTTTTAACATAATCTTCTGCGTCGGCTCTCATTGTCGGCCAATAATACCCCTGTGTTATAGCTCGATGGGCCAGGGAGCGTCCGCCAGAGTGGGCACCACAACTGCCCTCATGTATCTCAGTTAAAAGCTCCTCCACTTTATCCGGGTGTACGCATTCCAAATAAGGACCGGAGATGGACTTTTTGTAAAGCCCTCCTTGTGGATCCAGATAGTATCGCAGGGCCTTATTGCGTAGCTTGTGTGCTTCTTTTTTGTCCTCTGGGAGTTGTTCAGAAGAGAGGAATCCGGCAATGGGGTCCATCTAGCTTGATGCGGATTCTATAACGTTGATGTGGGTTTCCTCCGAAGGGCCAATACTCGGCTCCGGGATGAAACCTACTTCAATGGTCCGTTTGAGCTAAGAATTGATGGCGGAGGCTAGGCACGCCAGGGCATCTGCGTGTGTGTTCTGATCACGTATTATTTGGTTCAGTTCGTGTTGGTCAAACTTCGTTAGCAAAGAGTTGGCCGTTTTCATATAGGCCGCCATACGGTCATTTTTTGCAGCGTACTCCCCCTTTAGCTGGTTGATGACCAATTTTGACTCACAAAACACTAGCAAATGCCGAGCGCCGAGAATATGTGCATTTCGTAGACCGGCTAAGAGGGCTTCATACTCGGCCTCGTTATTTGATGCTTCGAAGCCAAGCTTGACAGCCTGCTCTATTACTGCGCCGTCGGGAGACATGATTACTACACCGGTGCCGCAGTCCCGTTGGTTAGACGATCCATCACAGTATAGCTGCCAAATATCCCCGACATAAATTCTCCAGTTCGGCTTTGATCGAACTTCAGCCTTTGGAAGAACGTCGGCAGGTTTAAGGTCGGAAAGCCCACCTGTGAATTCGGCAACAAAGTCGGCCAGCACTTGTCCCTTGATTGCGGTTTTGGGTAAAAACTGAATGTCATATTGGCCGAGTTCAAGAGCCCATTTTGAAACACATCCTGATGCTTCTGCACTCCGTAGTACTGATCGGAGGGAATAATCTGTTATCACCCCAATGCTATGCCCCTGGAAGTAATGCATCAGTTTTCTTGCTGCCATGACCAAGGCTAGGATGAGTTTTTCCAGCGGAAGATAACGTGTCTCGGCATCGACCATTGCCTTGCTCACATAATACACTGGCCGTTGCTGCCCTTCCTCTTCTTTTAATAGTACGGCGCTGACGGCCCTATCGGAGACTGCCAAATACAGAATGAAGGGGTCACCGGCAGCTGGTGTTGTCAAGAGAGGTACTGACCGGAGGTAAGTCTTGAGCCCGGTGAAAGCTGGTTCGCACTCGGCGGACCATTCGAAAGCTTTGCCTTGACGTAGCGTCTAGAAGAATTGTCTGCAGCGGTCTGTTGACCGACTGATGAATCTATTGAGTGCAGCGGCCATCCCCATCAACTTTTGGACTTCTTTCACTAATCGGGGGGAACCGAGTTCCAAGATTGCTGTGACTTGCCTCGGGTTGGCTTCGATTCCACGGTGGTTGACGATATAACCCAGGAATTTGCCGGAGCCGATTCCAAACGCGCACTTGGAGGCGTTCAGTTTCATTCTGTATTTGCGCAAGATGCCGAATGTCTTCTCTAGATCGACTATATGATCCTGTTCTTCTTTGGACTTGACCACCATATCGTCGATGTAGACTTCCATAGTGTGGCCGAGTTGTTCTTTGAACATAGCGGTGACCAGTCTTTGGTAAGTTGCCCCTGCATTCTTCAGCCCAAAAGGCATAACTTTGTAGCAGTAGGTTCCTCTTGGGGTGAGGAATGCAGTTTTGTCCTGGTCATCCGGATGCATGGCGATCTGATGGTAGCCTCTGTAAGCATCGAGGAAACTCATGCGTTGGTGGCGCGCCGTTGCATCGACGAGTTGGTCGATTCTGGGTAAGGGAAAGCAGTCCTTAGGGCAAGCTTTGTTCAGATCCGTGAAGTCGATGCACACTCGCCAAGTTCCATTTTTCTTCTTCACCACCACTGTGTTGGAGAGCCACGTGGGGTAGGTGACTTCTCTAATTGCCCCGGCGTCAAGCAATCTGTCGACTTCTTCTATGACGGCAGCAGTGTGCGCTGCGGCAGACCGACGGCCTTTCTGAATGATGGGCTTGCATGTGGGGTCGACGTTCAGGTGATGCTGTGAAACTGATGGGTCTATACCCGGCATCTCGTACGGGGTCCACGCAAAGACGTCAAGGTTGGCGAGTAGAAAGGAGATCAGCTGCTGTCTATCGGCTTGGTTTAAAGAGGTGCCGATTATGAAGAACTTTTCCGGGCTTCCATCGATGTCAACTCGGTCTAAACCTTCTGTGGCCTTTTCGCTTGGCTGCCGCCCGACGTCATCCAGGATTTCCCGATTGGGTACCTCAATGGAGTTTACCTGCAATTCCTTTGGTATTTTGGCGGCCAGGAGGTAACATGCTTGTGCCGATTTTTGGGAGCCGCGGATCTGCTCAATGCCGTGTTCTGTTGGGAAACGTAACAATTGATGGTAGGTGCTCGGGACGGCCTGTAAGGTATGCAACCACGATTGCCCCATGATGAGATTGTACGGCGATGGCAGCCGGACGACCAGGAATTCTACATCCACCGTTTTGGAACCCGCTCGAACGGGTAGGTTGATCTTTCCCAGTGGGTATTCGGGGTTGTTATTAAAGCCGAATAGTGGATAAGGGGCCGGAATCAGGTCCGATTCGGTGAACCCGAGTTTGATGAAGGTTTTATAATACATGACCTCCGAAGTGCTGCCCTGGTCTATAAGAACGCGTTCGACGGTGAACCGGTTTACGCGTAGCGCGACAACCAATGGATCGATATGAGGGAGTGTTACGCCGATCAAATCAGAGTCGTCGAAGGTGATGCTTGGCGATTCTCGGGGTCGCTTTGCTGGCGTGAGTTGCTGCTGAAGGCCTGGGAGGGACTGGATTGCATGTACGGCCGGGGCTTTCGGCAGGCTGTATATCATATGGATGTTATCATGCGGAACACTTCGCTGGAGACGTTCGTCTTTTGTCAACTCCTCAAAGTAATCGGCTGAAGCACAACGAGTGTCGGTGTTTTGCTGTCGGGCCCGAGACCGTAGATCGCCTGCCCTTGGGGGTCGCTCAGAAACCTGGCGCACTGTTTGTTTGGACTTTGTGTAACACGCCCGCGAGGGGCCCCCGCGCTACAGCTCGAACTCGATTTTTGTTGCGGTTCTTAATCTGAACCAAAGAGTCCAAATCCGGCAAATCGTTTTGAGAAAACAGATTTTTAGAAAAGAAGTGCCAAACATGGACTGCTTTGCCAGATACAGAGTCGCCACCTAAATATTTTATTTAATGGGGGAATTTAGGAAACCCTGACTCGGTGCCAAAGGCCACGTGTCCGTCATCACCAAAGTTGCCTCGGCTCGGGAACTTGGGTACGATTGGGGAAGGTCAGCTATGAGCACCCCCTCTCGCCCGATCCGAAGATCGGCCTCTACTAACCATGATATCCGATTTTGAAAACGTTATGTGTTCTTATTCCAATTAATTAGCTAGAATTACTATGTTATGCACACAGCAAACACGTATAGACTAGATTGCCTAATTTGAAAATAAGCATTGCATATCCGTTTGTTTTGGAAAACACTTTGGAATTCGCTACTCGCAAGTAGGCTAAAATACGGATCTCAACGAGTTATTCCAACTCAAACAATCCAACCTTCACCCACAGGCAATCAATCAGTAATATCACGTAAGCATTTAGCCGCATGGCAAGCATACTGTCATGTTAAAATTCGCACTCATGCAAGATGCTAAAACATAAATACTTACAGTGTACTCCGTGCCAAAACAGCAAACTAGTTAGCAAACATGCGTGATCCTAGTTCATGTTAAAAATGGCTAATGCATCGCATACAGAGTGCAATTTAGAATAGGCTCGGCTAATCCTAAAATGGCATGTGAAATGCAATCATTCGATGCACGTATTCAAGTTAGATTTGAAATACTGTGCAGTTAGTATGATGCGCCGAGCCCGGTGCATGCAAGACAAATGTATGGATGCACGCATGCATAGCATAAGGTATGCTAATTTAAATATGACCTATTACTAACCATCAAAAGCAGGTAAGTAAAAGGGAGAAAGAAGTGGGGGTTAGAAGACATGCACACACGCACCCACACTTATTACAAATTCACCCTCGCTCGGAGGGACCAAAATAATAATACAAATTAATTAACTACGAGCTAATTAATTATTACAAATTGCCTAAGTAGTTAACAAACTAACTAAGCTAGGAAAAACAGTAAAATGCCTCGGGAAGAGAGCCCAATGCAATGCATGCTCGGTCTTGCTCGGAAACTCACTGCCATGCGCAAACTGCCTCTGTTTTCCCTGCTCTGCTCTTCTGAAGACTGCCAAAGTCTCAGGATTGCTTCTCTGGATGTTTGGGAATGCCACCGGCTGGAAGGAATCATCACCGGCTGTGATTTGGTATCCATCGGCCAAGAATGCATCCATCGGCCATCGATGGATTGCCGGTCGGCACTCTTTTCAGTCGATCGGCAAAAAGTTCCTGCAGAACCTGTTTGGCAGCAGCAGAGGACAGGACTTTGCATGGCAATGCAATTCAAGCAATGTATGCACCAACCAAGCCCCTTATCATGTGTATGACTCAAAGGGACATGGTCCTTGGTTCTCAGACCACCAATCGTGCATTTCCATGCATGATGGCCCAAGAAGCCAAGTTGTGCATCTTCATGTCAAATGAAATGCAAATCAAATAAGCACATAAAAGCCCGACCTCTATCACTTGATTTCAAAAGGCAAGGCATGCATGTTCAATGCAACCTAAGCATGTTAGCTAATATGCAACGTGGCATAAAAGGGAGCATACAAACATGCAATGCACATTGGGTACACAACCTAAGCAACAAAGCAAACAAGCATGCCATAACTATGCAAACTACTACAGCATGCAAGATGTAATCTAATCATGCAATATGCTAGCAATTTGACCAAGGGAATGCACGGCCCATGCAAGTGATTTCAAGCATGCAACACATGCAACCAAAGCATGCAAACATGGGATGATGTAACAACACCTGAATGGCATGCAAGGGATGGACTTACACTAATTGGACAGCTCTAAGTTAGGTCCAAAACAGTGGCCACAATGTCCAAAAATGTGGGACTAAAAGACACACAATCATGCATGCAAATGGTATCCAACACTTCAAGCATTTAAAAGCAATTCTCAAGCACACTCAAGAGGATGCAAACATGACAAATGGCATGCATTAAGCTTTGAAAATCATGCTATAAGAGGTGCCAAACCAACTTAAACAAGACAAACATTAGCATGCAAATGGTCCAAGTATTTGAGGCAAGTCAAGGGGACTTTAACCATGGCTAAGCCAACCAAGCCTCACAAGGCCAAGAAGGCTTAAAACAGGTCCAAGGCAGACCTAGACCATGCAAAGGGAACCCCTAGATGGCATCTAAGTGGCTCAAATTCAAAAGCATGCACAATGGCCAAAACATGGAGCATACAACACAAGCTTTTAAAGCATTAAAGAGGTGTCCAAGGCAAGCATACAAGCATATCAAAGGGACTGAAATAACATGGAAAATGATCCCAACCCACTAAATCAAAGCAAGTAATGCATGCAACACATTCATACACTTAAGGCCAACAAACCAAAAATGCAAAGGGGCTATATAATGCATGCCATGGTCGACCAAATGGCTAAGGACAGACCTTAAACGTGGCAAAATAAACATGAAAGCTTCACAAAGCTAAGCCTAAAGCATGCTAGAACAATGGTTTACAACCTAAGGCATGTTAAGGCAACAAAGTGGCATTACAAGGCATGTATGCTAAGCAAGCATGGTGTACCAAAACCAACATACAACAATGTTATTTCATGGCAAAATAAGCATAAAAAGCAGCTATGGCATGATCAACAAACACTCAAACATGATGCTCTCTCAAGAGGCCAAAAAGTGCCATTTTCAAGGACAACAATGAGAGGGGGTGGTCCTCTCCTTCTTGGGACCTCAAGGCACCATCCTCACCTCTGAAATCCCTCAAGATTTTAGTGGTGAGGAGGCCCAAACACCAAGGTCTCGGAGCTTGCACAAAATAGCACAAAATGGAGCCTTACAAGGCTTAAGAGGGGTCAAACCACCCCAAAACTCAAAACACTCTTAACAAACTATTTAGAGGCCTTAAAAACAAAGCTTTTATGTGTTATATGCAAAGCCAAAAAACAGTTGCAAGATAGGTAAAAGTAGTGTGCAAAAATGGGGTAAAAAGGGACTAGTTTCTTACCCTTGAAGAACCTCTTCACAAATGGAGCTCCAGCTGGTTCTTTGAGTTCAAAACCACTGAAGAACACCAAGAACAATCTCTGGTCCTTGAAGAAACCAAGAAAAGGTGTAGCACTATGTGTTTGTGTGCAATAGTAAGGCAAAAACACACTTATACACACACAAGAGAGAAATATGGAGATAGGATATGTATGAAACCCTAAACCTAAAACCATAGCTTCTCTCACAATGTTGTCCAACCTTTAAGCCAAGAGAAGAGGGCTCCTCTTATAGAGAAGCCAATCTTGTAAAGCTTACCAAGGAAGCTAACAAGAAGGCCATCCCTCCATACACGTGTATGGAGGGGAACAAAATGCAATACAGCTGTATTAAAATATCTGCAAAAGCAGATGAACAGTAGTCGGCTGCTCAAAATTGCCATTTTGACAAAATGAACTGCTGACCGGCAACAAAGAATGCCGACCGGCAATATACATTGCCGATGGCAACAAAACACCAGCTAGTGGCCTCTAGCCATGGCCGGTGATGTGTGGGGATGCCTCACAAGGCATTCCCTGCCCCTCCAAGGCAAAACACAAGTGTTTGGTGCAAAACCAGACACTAAACAGTCGAGTTCGGAGATCCTGAGGCAAGGCGCGTAGCCGAGACCTCCGGGAACTCCAAACGAACACAAACATGGATGATCACCGGGTGTTCAAACGGTGACGTCCAAGTCTTGAGGACGGTCAAAAATGGGGTGTCTACACTTTGCTATTTCCAAGGCCAGATCGCGGCGAAGGCGCTCGTTCTCAGCGATGGTGTTGTCTAAACTGTGTTTGGTCTTTTTGGCTCGTTCCATGATGGCTAGCATCGTCTCTTGCGCTAAAGTCGTTTGTGAATCGACATTCAAGGCACGTCTTGCAGCGATGATTTCCTTTTCGAGCATATTTGCCGGAGTGAGGTCGACTCTCTGTGTGATCGCGTCGGTGGCTATCGGAGAATCTTGAGTCACGCCTTCCATAGATGTGCTTGAGTATTCCCACAGACGGCGCCAATTATGGAGAAGTGGTTCTGGAAATACTCTTCCGATCCTGGGAGACGCTCTTGATCCTCAGCTAGTCACCTGCAAAGACAAACACTCCGGTCGGGGGTGCCGGGGTTAGCACTCCGACGGGCAAGCTAGTTCTTATACTCAAGAAAGCTTGTTTACTAAGTTTAGTGAAGTGATTCTTACATACCTTTCTAAATCTGAAGCTATTGTATTTATACTCATTCTCTGGACCTCAGGTCCAAAGCCCACTTTTTACTTATTATCCTTTTGTTTATTCCTACATACATCTCCCGTCTATTCGGCGATCTCAATGTATTCGGTATCTCAGTTGATTAGTACGGAGCCGAACAGTCTCTGACTTCTGGGATACATCCCTTCCGACTCTTCTATTTATTCGGCTCCCACAATTACTATCTTCAATCGTCAACAATAGGGATGGCCATGATTTGGGTTTGGAGTGGGTTTAAAGTTTCCTGTCCCCAAATCGTATCATATCAGGGGCAAGACAAATCAAATTGGTAGCGGGGATAATTAATTTTATAACATAACAAATATAAATATTAATAAAAAAATATAAATAATATAATATATTATGGATAGTGCTTTATAATTAATGAAAGTACGAGTTTGTAAGATGAGAAATAAATTAGTGAAAATAAATATCAAGTGTAATATGTTGGATTTTAATTTTAGTGAGAATATAAATAAAAAAAATGAAGAGTGGAAAAAATAATTGCAAAGTAATGAATGTACAAATGATTCATGCATTGAATTGTGCAAATAAGAGTTGTACCTTCATCCCTTTGCAATTATATTTCTTGCTCACTACTTTTTTGAAATTTTCCCTTAATTTTACTATATTACAAAAAATTAAGTGATATATATATTATATATACATATATTTAGTGAGTATATATGGAGCGAGGCGGGGAAAGCAAACCCATTCCCGTCCCATTTCCTCTTCAAGGTAGGACTAAGTGAAGCAGAAGAAAATGAACACCCCTAATCAACAACAATTTTCAACCACCATTTCCCACCAGCAATTACCTATAGCAACCAACTCTCACTTATTTTTAAAATAAAATTTTAAAACACATATATGTACTAAATATATATTTTTAGTTTTTATTTTATTTTAAATAATATAATTATAGTTTTTTATAAATAAAAGTAGTAAATTATATATGTTACCAAACGACACCGTACATTTTTTTTCATACAGGCCACATTTAGGAATAGACTTTTTTTTAGTATTTTTTAACTTTGTTATGAGGTAAAAAAAAAGTTAATGTATTTGAAAATCACCTTTTTGATTGTTTCAATCAAAAAATGTAAATTATTGAAATGTTTTATTTTTTTAGTAATTTTACAAAAAAATTACTTTTGTAATGATTTTTAAAAATTTTTAAACCCATTTTGAGTCACATCATCTCTCACATTTTTACACGTTTTTTTTTAAAAAATCAAAAAAAAAACTAAAAAGTTAATTTTTAAATTATTTTCCAAAAAGTAAAGTTGTCAAATAGCAGTTCAGTATCTATTAATTATAAAATTATTTTGGTTTGGAGTTTCCAAATATAATCCATATTTTTTATTTTTAGTGATTTTTTTAATATTTTAATAATTTATATACTTTTTAGATCCACTTAATCTAGATATACTTAAAAATTTATAAATAAAAAATATCTTTAATAAAATTCACTAAATACTATATAAAAAAAATTCATATGTATATTTGTTGTATTTTATTAATTTTTTTAATATTAATTCACAAATATTTTATTTTTTAAGTATATTTGGATTAAATGCATCTTTAAAAAAATTATTAAAATATTAATGAATTTTATTGAAAATAGAAAATTAATAATTCAAAACCTAATTTTAAAATTTTAAAATCAAACAGAATTGGTAGTTGTTTTTTCATTTTCTTTTTTTTAATTTAATTACGGAAAGTGGGAATTCCCTTAATTGTGCTATAAACAACTGTGTGATTTGTTTGCTTTGTCTTAAGCGATAGGGGTACGATGTCTTGCGGAAAAAATTATTGGGAAAATTATTTAGAAATTCTATTAGGGAGACTTATACTACATATGGTCTTACTAAAAAACTTATATTCCCATAAGTCCTGTGGGAAGTTTGTTGACACATTTACCATCAATATTAGTTGTTAATATCATAAATAAGTAATAAAACCATATATAGGAAATTGATATAAACATAACGTAACATGACAACCTACATAAACGTAACGTGACACCTACATAAACGTAACGTGACATATTTACATAAACGTAACGTAACGTAACGTAACGTGACACCTACATAAACGTAACGTGACACCTATGATATATGGCAATATTCAATTTTTTATATAAGAAATTGATTTTATTTATTTTTTGGATTTTTTTGGGACAGCCAAACAACCAAATTACTGAATTCAAACACAATTAATTAACCAAAAAAATAATTCATAAATCACATTTCAATGATTGAAACAAAATAAATTGAGATTTAATACCCATAAGAGAGGCTTCAAGGAGGTTTCTGGCCATGAGAATCTGATCCGTTGGTGAGCCCAGCAAAACAAACCAACTAGCCCAAATTCCAAACATGCGGGCCCACCAAAGCCGTAGGTACTAACACAGCAATTTACGGCCCGACTAATAAATTAATGGCCAGCCCATGTGCCTCAATTTTACACCATAATCATGGGCCAACAAAGATACCATAAAGTATAATAATGTTGGGCGCCATCAGAACATTGAGCCCAGTGATGGACCCCTTTCAATGCATACAGCACAGAATAGACGTGTATATAGCAACAAGACAGCCACTTTATGTCCAATTGAGATCACGCCCGCACCAAGCCGTGAGATACACACTCACCTGCAGATCACCAACAGAACAAAACACCTGCAACACAACACCGGTGGACCCTCCACCGTGTATCTCACTCTTCTACAGTAGCCATGCACTCAACCAGTGAAACCAGCGCCGCATGTTTGGCAGACATGAAAAAATAACCCCATCGCCGGCGAGACGCTGAAAATAATACACTAAAATTTGACACTAAAACGTAATATGACACAAACATAAACCAGTAACATTTTCACATTCAATTTTAAAAAACAAAAACTTATTAAGTTTGCGAAACGTAACGTGACACGTTACGTTACGTTTATGTAAGTGTCACGTTACGTTATATAGGTGTCACATTACGTTTATATATGTGTCACGTTACGTTACGTTTATGTAAGTGTCACGTTACGTTCATATTGGTGTCACGTTACGTTACGTTTATATTGGTGTCACGTTACGTTACGTATATATAGGTGTCACGTTACGTTACGTTTATGTAAGTGTCATGTCACGTTAGGATCTTGTGGAATACATTCTTATAAAAATAGGACTTGAGACTCTATAAGAAATTACACAGGACTTAACCTAGCATAAGGTTCTGAAAAAGGACTTATAAATAAGTCTCCCAAAATTATTAGTAGATCTTGAGATATTATGTGGCGGTGATGTTTAGACTAATCATAAATTTTTATGATTCTTTATGTTTTTTAATCACTCAATGTTAGGAGTGTTCACTGCTCGGTTGCGGCCAAGAAACCTCTCATTTACCATCTGTCTGCCGGATTGGTAGATTGGAAAAAATCAATCCGCATCTATCCTCTGTACTGACAGATGCGGATTGAGGGGATTGGCAGATGGACACGAATTAGTTTGACGGTTTTAAACTTTTATAAATTTTGAACATAATACAACAACTTGTTAATATTTTTTTTTGAATAACTATTCAGCTGAACATTATTAAGTAAATTGTCAAATATCAATAATAAATACATAAGAAAATCACGCATTATCAAAACTATTTAATTATTTTTTTTATTCAAAAACTATTTAATTTAATTTTTTTTTAAAAAGACAAAATTAAGCTTTATATTTTCCACACAAAAATACCAAATATTACATTTGATAAAAGGATTTCCAAATTGAAAATAAATTGAAAACATAACCAAATATTTAAACTCTTTTTCAATTGAAAATACAAATAGAATATCTAAACAAATTGAAAACATAAAGTCTTACAAATTACTAAGGATGCTTATGGTTTGGCAGTTCGGTTGTAACTAAAGGACCTTCAAATCCATCATCTGTCCAAAACTAGGCGGATTGAAAAAAATCAATCCGTAACTATCTGCCCGTCATCACATATTCATCCAAAATGCGGCGGTTCGGTTCGGTTCGATTTGGTTCGATCGGTGTAGGCATATCAAAAGATCCGCTGTTCACCTCTATTCAATACAAAATCATATATTTTACCTTCTCTATCAATCACAACACATATAAAATGTCACGTAACGTTATCCATAAACCAACCAATAACTTACCGCCTTGTGGTCCATCAATTTATTAATGGGGAAGTTGTACTTTTTTTAGATAGGGGGAAATTGTATTTCAATGTAAGTTTTTTTTTAAAAAAAATTATAAATTAATGGTAAGTTTTATCAATTTTAATAATTCAAATTATAAAAATTTTATAAATTTATAAACATCTTGTAAAAATATCACTTATTAGCAAATTTTTCTTTATTATTAGCCGAGACCCTACTTTACTACCACCGAACTTGGAAGGTTGGGATTGAGAGTAGGAATTGGGGATATTGCTAGTAGGACCCGTAGTGCCTCAGCGGTGGGAGACTTTTCTCAATTTTTTGTTTTAGGATAAATCATCTTCTGATTTTGATTAAAATATAAATCACTTTTTGTAATTTTTAAAAATTACATTTTACATTCCGAGATTTTTAATTTCATAACAAATTGATCCTTTTATTAATAAATCATCAAGCCAATTAATAATTTATAATAATATTATAAATATGTTTCAATTAATAATTTAAATAATTTTATTATTATATAGAAGATCAATTATGAATTTCTTTTTTTTAGTTAATTCTGTTAAATAAAATTTTTTAATAAAGGGGTATTTGTAATTTTTTAAACTACAGGGGCAATTTATACTTTAAGTAAATCTCAAACGGTATATTTTTAATTTATTCATTTTTTTATGATCTGAACTGTTTATATTAAGAGTTTGTTATGTAGATTATTCATAAAAATATTAAATTGATTGAACATTTATAACTCTATAATAAGAGCATATTTATTTTTTTTAAATAAATATAATTTTCATAAATTCTTTTTAAACCATTAGAATTGGATGAAGGAATTATGGATTTTCAATTAATTTAATTTATTACAAGAATGATATAGTAATTATTCGGTTGTGAATAATATTTGTGATTATATTACAAATAATGGTAATAATTATAAAAATAATAATTTTAAATCAAATCGAACCGTGATATTTTGATTAAGTTTGGTTTGATTATAAAATTTTCATAATTTGATTTGGTTCAAGATTCGTGGAATCATAATTAATGGTTTAGTCCTGACTTCCTTCTAAATTGAACCAATACTCACTCCCAATGGATTCGATATCATGTGATGATGTAGAGTCATTACATTGTGAGTAGACCATAAGAAATATTATTATAAAATAAAATAAAATAAAATGAAAAAACGTGTAATTGTTGCAGAACTCCACACAATCCCCTGCCCAAATCACAACTCGAAAAGTTTCAATTACCTTCAAGTTTTTGTTTACAGCTTGTTCAATGCTAAGGAATCTTAAAAAGATTATAAACAAAATTGACATAGTACTTACTTGAGTAATGTGTAAAATTTTTTGATTATTTGTTTGAGTCTCTAATATTTCTATTTCCCACCCTATCTTAACTCTCTTCAATATCTCATATCATACTTGGGTCATGTTTGGTTCAATTATGTTATATGCACAAAAACAAATTATAGAATTGAACATAACTCCATCATGTAATATGAAATCTACAAAAAGATGGAATCTCTCTCATGTGAGAGGATTATATCTAGAGTATTGTTAGAAACTTTAAAAATTCTATAAAATGTCTCATATGAGTGTAGAACTCACACAATGTGAGTCTCATGTGAGTTCCACACTTAGTAGCGGAGGCATAGAGGGTCCAGAGGGGTCAAGTACCCCCCTGGGTTTTGGAAATTTTTTTTTTTTTTGCGAACATAAAGAAAATATTTTAAATAAAATAATTATAAAATATTATTTAGATTGAAATGTAAATCCGTGTGTTTAGTTTCAGTTTTCTGAATTTAGTTTTTTGAAAACTGAGTTTTTTGTTTTCCATGTTTATATTTAATGAATATTTTTAAAATTTAAGCATTTTTTTTTTACTTTTTTAGATACACTTTACTTAGATATATCTAAAAAGTAAAATATTTGTGAAAAATATTTTAAAAAATTAATAAATACACAAAAATACAAAAAATATAGTGAATTTTCATAATTTTTTTTGTATTTTTGGTATTTAGTGAACTTTTTAAAGATTTTTTCACGAAAATTATATACTTTTTAAGTGTATTTATGTTAGGTGTGCCTAAAAAAAAGTTGCTTAAAATATTTTTAAAAATTCAGTAAAAATAAAAAAAAATACAAAAAATAAGAAAGTAGAATTTTCTGAAAAATGTTTTCAAAAAATTGGAAACAAACATAGTGAATGAAAACTTTAAAATTATGAGCATAATCATGGTTGTTTTTATTGAAAATAAAGATATTATGATAAATCATATTATTATCTATGAAAATTTGAATGAGTAGACGTGGCTATCTCCTGTCCTCCTCCTCTGATAACAAGAACCAGAGTAGAGGCCCATCCGCCCAATCTCCCTCTACCTCGAAGGACCCTCAAGAACAGGCAAAACCGCCTGGGCCAGAAGCCTCGGACGACACAATTACTTCTCCGGCAGAATAACCTTCAAGGACTACGACCAAGACGCCGTCTACAACGTCATAGACGACATCAAATACTCGACAGTACCTACCGAATTAATGAAGAATTTAGTAGGATGCTAGAGAGATTTCCATGTATTCGTTAAGTTCCAACCAGATCTCACTATTAGAGGAGGAATTCCTTGTATTTTATTAACAAATGGGGACAGTAGTTGGTTAGATTCAATGTCCCAAAAAATGAGAGAATGGTTTGATGTTAATGTAACCACTGTCATGATTAATGAAAAATTTTATTAAATTTATTTATGAAACCACTCAAAGTTTTATTTACTTAGTACATTTCCTTGTCATCAACTGTTACATCTTGAGTCACATCACTATTTTTTACACTGACGATTACATTTCGTAAAACATTAGAAAATTCTGCTGGATCCATAACAACTGATCCTCTACGATCAACTTCCTCTTTGCTAACACCAACCTCTGAAATTGACGGACCAGGATCAACATCAATAGTGTCATCACCACCCCGACGTACATCAATATCTGACAAACTCAGACGACCTCTGCGTTCATGAATAGCTGAACCACTTTTCCCAAAACCTCCTAACAACAAATTTCTTCACCTCTCTAGTAAACCAACAGACTTAGTCCGTGTCAGAATCGGAATGGCCTTCGTTGGAGGACAATGCCAAACATCAACATTATCATTAGTATATTTTTTAGATAACACAACAATAGAGGGGGCCCTCATTTGCGAATCTTCTGGCATGTCACTCGTAGAATACTTCAGATACCCCTTCATTTTACAATACGTAACCCCCCTTTTAATATTGGAATTTTCAAGTCGATACTTCACCATCCATGGCACCTGTTTGTCGTTAATTGAACTCGTTAATTGAACAATAACCATTCCCATAGTAGACTAACTTGCATTGACAATCTACTGGGAAAATAAACCACGCCTGCAAACTGTTATTACTGTCTAACCTCCGATCCTAAACATTTTACTCTGACCAACCCACTAGCATTGGGTGCGCAAATGGGGGAATATTTTATCAATATTTTATCAACCTTAATACTTTTTGTTTGTATCTTAACCTCAATTGAGAAAATAAATTAGCAATGCAAGTTCAATACAACTGAAATCACTTGCTGAAACACCTTCAACAACCCCAGTTTTTATATCGTCCACCTCCATTAACCTGAACATTAGAAATAAAAATACATCAAATTACAAATCTAAACAGTTTTAAAGTACATTTGACTCCTTAAAGTAATTTTGCATTCCTTTCCACTAACAGTAGCAGCCACTAAATATATGGCACCCTTTTGAATGCTTCCAACATTTCCCAACAGCGTATCTTTGTAGTCCGTCCAAACATCAACTGGGAAGATCGGTCTACAACTTCTATCCCGTGACGAACGTACTCTTTGTCCTTGCCACCAATGAGCTTGAATCTCATTTCTTTAGCATCCGAAACCGGTCGAACTGGTCAGGATCAACAATCCAGGTCTCAAGATTACCCTCGCCAACTCCAATAAATATCTTGTCAGGTGTAGGGACGGAATCTGACAAACTATTATTATCACTGATGACAAAAAACAACACGTGGTGGACCACAGCTTCGTCCTTAGCATCTTGTCCCAATTGAACATTACCAATGAATTTGATACCCTTAACCACGATCTTGTCTGATTGACGGTCAGATCTCTTATTACCCAACTCAATACCATTAAGTAATCTTGCCACGCCTTTATTATCAAACTTAACGTCCCTTAATTGTTCATCGTATAGCTGTAATTTCCTTGCTCCCCTCTTAGTCTTCTTAATAAATCGGGGAATATTCTGAACGTACCGTCTGCGAACATACTGGGTCTTAAAAGGTGCATGACTACGGTAACTACGCCTATATCCACTGACCGCCGGTGTTCTTGACCTCCGGTACGCAAGGGGGGTCCGGTAATGGCTGCTTCCTATTCCTTCCATTTTTTATAAATAACTCCAATCTTTTATACGAACACTTCTACAGGATCTGTTACCTCTGCTAACCCTTCTGTTTCAGACACCTTAGCTTTGATATTTTTGCCCTCTACTCTTCGTACACTGGAACAAACTTCACCGGAGCTCTCCGCCAGCTCTCTTCCCACAGTCCTAGTTGCCACGTCAAAAGCGATCTACACACATTTGAGTGAACTGCCCGTAATTCTCGGGATACTCTTCTAAGGAGTACAACATTGTATACCAAATAAATCGACAAAAATGGCAAAAAGAAAAGTAGGGACGAAACAAGGTACCAGAAAATCACCTCAGTGTAATAACTCTCCAACTGCAAAAGCATATCTCTCATATCTCTCTCCACCGACAAATATCTGAGCCTGGACCCAGATATATAGACAGCTGTAAATACGGAGATTCGGAATTTAAAATTTGAATTCCCACCCATTACTGTTCATTCACGCGGAATTCTGTGCACCTTTGCTTTATATCCAAGCAAAACCACCACGATCGTGACACGTGGGTGGACAGGAGATAGCCACGTCTACTCACACCAAATAGTCATTACTATTTGGTGTGAGTACGGATTCAATCTCCGCCTTACACGTCACCATCCGTACGTCTATCAACGGATGAAATTGCCTATCGGGTACAATTTCAACAGGGGGCGCTAGTAATATTATATATAGTGCCCCCCCCAGCTGGTGTGACCTCCCCCTATATAAAGCCTCGAATAACAACATTCACACCTGTGTAAGTTAAGTGTTAATCACTAAATAAGCTAAAATAATGCCTCGCCAAGCCTCTTTCCGTTTTTATGCCAAGAATGTTTTCCTCACCTACCCACAATGCCCATGCCCAAAAGAACAACTCTTAAAACTCCTCAATCTCTCCTCCAACTAGCCTGTCAGCCATACTACATACTTGTCGCGAGGGAGCTCCATGAAGATGGAAACCCTCACCTTCATGCCATGGTTCAATACACGAAGAAGATCCAAACCTCCAACCGAGTTTTTTCGATCTCACTGGAACCAATGGGAGGATCTACATCCAAATATAGAAAAACTCCACTCGCCAACAGCAAGTCGACAGTATATACAGAAAGGGAGCCGAGTTCGTCGAATGGGGAGAATTTTCATCTAAGGGAAAAAGTCCTTCGAAAAAGAGAGACGAACTCTGGAGGGGAATACTTGGCGAAGCAGAAACGGAGGAATAATTCCTTGCTCTCTGTAAAGAAGATGTCCCACCGATTACGTCACAAAATACCCCCAATTAAAAACATTTTCCAGGGATCATTACAAAAGAGAGAGGCCCCCATATACTAGCCCTTTTAATTCATTTCCTTTCTTAAATGAAGAAGTAAAAAAATGGGCAGAAAATAATACTTTGTTTGTAAGTCAAAATTGCGTTCAGTACGAGTTATGTCAAAATTGCTGTCTCTCCGTTTGGAGGAAAGACGATTTCCTTAGATTAGGGATACACAAAAATAATATAATCAATTTATATACTGATGAAGAACTCTCCTCCTCCTCTGATAAGAAGAACCAGAGCAGAGGCCCATCCGCCCAATCTCCCTCTACCTCGAAGGACCCTCAAGAACAGGCAAAACCGCCTGGGCCAGAAGCCTCGGACGACACAATTACTTTTCCGGCAGAATAACCTTCAAGGACTACGACCAAGATGCCATCTACAACGTCATAGACGACATCAAATATAATTAATCTTAATAAAGATATGAAATTTATTAAATTGTTAGTTACATTTGACATGTGAGATTCATCCTCTTTGTTTTTCTTTACTATTGGTTGGTGATATCATATGTCAATGATGATGTGGTATTACTATTATATTGAATTTTTACTGAAATTTTGTATAAAAAATTACTTTATCATTATATAATTTATTTTAAAACTTATATCTATGATTTTTTTTTATATTATCCATGATATACTAGTTACAAATAATATATATATATATTTATTTATTTATTTTTCTTGAAGTCAATTGTAAAAATTTATGTGAAATATTTTTGTAAAAGTTTTTAATGTTGTAATTAATAAGTGCTCCATTTGATTTAATAATTTCTTAACTCCGCCACTGCCCATGCTCATGTGAGACATTTGGTAAAATTTTTGATAAAATTTTTAGAGTTTCTAGCATTTTTGTTATATCTAATTTTGTGTTAGTTTCATGTATACCTAAATTTTTTTTATTTTTTTTGTTTAAAGTTGATTACCTCTTTTTTTTTAATCGTAGTTCATGTTTGATTACTTCTATCTGACATTTAATTAGTGATTTGGTCACCTTGCATAATCAAGTTTATTTGGGAGGAATGGTATGGGACTCTATGTAGACACTATTTGATTCTACGAATTACATATAAAAGGTGTGAAAAATGTATAATACCAGAAATATAGGATGAGATGAATTATATGCTTCACTTTGTCGTCATTCGGTCTTTAAAATTGGCAATCAATTTGTCTATGTAAATTGAAAATTTGTTGCTTCACGGCACGTTATTGAGTCACTTTTCTAAGGATGATATTTATATTTATCAAATGGTATGTAGAAGATTACAACAAATTTGCCTCAATGATACTATTGAACTATTTTAGTATCTTTTTATTTATTTATTTATTTATTTTATGACCTTTTGTTTTGTTCATGAATCTTATTTTGTTTGGTGAATGGAGATTTTTTTTTTTTTTTTTTTTTGTAACCTTTTGTCTTGTTCATGAATAGATATTAATTAGAATGTCATGGGCTTGGTGGTGAGTTCATATCTGGAGACTCTCCCTTTTCTCTAGTTTAATGGTCATTATTTTTTGATATAATTTGTAAAGTCCTAGTGGCCTATAAATTGTTCGGGTACTTACGTGTAGGTCCTACTAAGTGGACTTATTGTCTAATAGGTCCTATGGAAAAAATTTCATAAAAAAAGTCACTAATTATAAGTTTTAGCAACAATTTATAAAAATCATGGCAAAAAAAAAGTGACTAATTGTCAATTTTTAGCGACATATAAAAATTGTCACAAAAAATTATTTTTAGCGGCAATTTTACCAATACTTATTTTTAATAGGATTTGATGGGAATTAAGACAAACTATTAGGACCTATTGGTAGTTTACCCTAAATTGTTCCTTTTATCTAATCTTTTCTACACCAACTATTTTTTTTACTTAAGAGATTACTTACAAAAGAATGGTGTTTTTCTTGGTGGGAGTTTTAGGTTCACCATCTTGTGCAGAGTTGGCCTGAACTATACGACAAGTGGTCGGGCTGTTGTATCCTAGAAGGGACAAGTCATAACTTCATGGCTACTACATCGGTATTTGGGTTCTTCCTACCACAGTAGAATTGATATCCTTAAAGAAAACGAGATATCCATACCTCAGCGTGATCTATTTATATCTCATTTTGAAAGTGCCACAAAACTATTCTTCTAATGACATTTTTTAGTTTTGTGGCATTTTGAACAGGTGTCATTTGTATCCGTGCCACAGTAGATACTTGTAACTACCACTACACCATCATGGCTAAAAACTTTCAATGACATTTCGATGTCATGATAGATAATATTTGTGACACTATCAGGGGCCATTAAAAAAAGAGTTAGTGACACTTCTAAGTGTCATTACACCATCTAGGTTACACACTTTCAGTGACACTTTAATGTCATGGCAGACACTATTAATGACGCTATCAAGTGCCATTAAAGAAGAATTGTAATCTAAAAATGCCATTACATTGATTTTTAATGACGCTTATTATCTTACAATTAATATAAATGCCAATAAATCCAATTAATTTGTGCCATTAAATGGATATAAGTGACATTGGAATTTATTTTAGTGACACTTTGCAAAGCTACTATCACTACTACAAAATGTCACTTATATGTTCTCTTCATTGACACTTTTAAAAGCTACAACTAAGCATGCATAAATGCATGTAAAAATTGAATCGATTTTATAAACAATTGAATGTAAATTGTCAAATCCTATATTAGTTTGACATCCATTCATCCTGTAATATTTTTATAATAATAAACAAATATTACCACCATAGGATCATCACATCCTGTAATATTTTTATAATAATAAACAAATATTACCACCATAGGATCATCACATCCTGTAATATTTTTATAATAATAAACAAATATTACCACCATAGGATCATTACATCCAAAAAAAATCAAAGCACAACCAATTATTTATTATTGAAATATAAATTTATTTATATTACAATAAAAATCCCTTGCCAAAATTATAAAATATTCTACTACACTACCAAAGTTAAAGCCAAAATAAAAAAAAAAATTAAAAGAAAATTATTCCAACCATAAGTTTTGAAAAGCCATAGTGATATCCATTTTTCGGAGAGACAAATTATCAAAACAAAATCAGTTCCCAAACTCTCAACCTCACTTGTATAAATATTCTCGGCTAGCATCCATAAGTTGCGAAATCTACCTCCAAAAGATAAACTTATAAAGGTAATTAAAACTATATTAAGTTAATATAAATTTGTTAATGAAATTAGTATTTATGAAAGAAATATACCACAAATGGAGCAGGCCAAGCAACATGAGCTCCAATAGCTTGTCTAATTGTTTTGACAAGTCCATATGATCGGATCAAGCTCTCATTAGGTTTGACTGGCACTTGAACATGTACCTCCCAATAGTCAGGTCCTAGTTCTTCCCCTTCGACTTCTTTAGATGCGTCTGTGCTTTTAAGTACTCCGATTGCAACTGTTTCTGTTGGCCTAATGATACTTTTTAGAATAACTATATCTCCTACTTGTAAATCAAGATTTAATTACTTAAGTAATAACCTTTTTACAATTAATAAATAATATTAAAAAAATAAACTAGTACAACGTGCCAGAGTGAAGATGATCACAACTGAAAATAATATGCATTTTTTTAGTAGATACCAAATGATTTAATCACTTAAATGGTTCACCACACTACAACAAATTATATAAAGTAACAACCGTAAGTCTTTGGACCATATCAAACAATAGCTTAAAAAATCAATAACAACCAAAGGCACCAATCAACAACAATCAAAACCATGCTCATTATCAATATCAGGATCCCCTAACCTCAACAATTTAAATCAAATGTAATTGTGAAAAATGACAATCAGCTAATTACTTTCAAGCAATATTTTGAGAGAATCAAAAAGAGCCCATGTGATAACAAATGATGGAGAGATGTCTTGTTGAAGCTTCACAAGAAAATAAAAATAAAAAATTTAAAAAAAGCACAAGCTTCGTCATGTCATGATTTGACTATGTAGCACAATTTGTGTAGATTTAAACAATGGAATTTTGGTCCGCAATATATATTCCTTGGTTAATTGTAACACAAGTTTTGCATTCTAAAATAAAGCTGGAAGTAATGTGATATATATATATATGATTAGCTCTTAGTGGGTACCTGAGTAAGAGAGGCATTTTGTATCGATGACAAGGACCATGCTTGATGTCGAGCTACCATGTCAAGAGGACTAGAAGCTGTTGTGACCTAACCAAATTTGAACTAATTAATTTTACAAGCACACACATACATATATGTATGTATATATGTGTAGGAAAACATTAATAACTTATAAATTCCATCAACAAAATTACCTAGTTAGATGTGTTTGTCAAGTTTTCGGAGCATGCGGAACATGAGAAACTTTGGACCTTAGCTCTGAATTTTCAACTTCCATAGCATCCATTGTTATGTCTTGGTTTGCTTTATGACCAGATGTACCTCTCCATAAATTAGACGGGGAGACACCTAATCCATACATGCGAACGCGTCCATGTTTTTCTTTACCCATCACTTGTCCAAGTGTATCATTTGGACCCTCATTTGACAAACTTGCATTTAAAGTTGTCCTCTCATTCATTTCATCCTATAAGGTTCCAATAAACATAACTTAATATATACATTTCAATCACTTAACACTATAATGTCAATTTTAACTAATCTACAAGTTCAAATGGACAGATAATTATTTGGTACATACTATCATTGCTTTCGTTGCCTCAGGGGTTGCAGTCTTCTTTGTATAACATACTTTAAACATGTGAGCACTTGTTGGAGAGTGTCCCAACTTATTCTTCTACAAAATAATATATTCCAAAATATAAATTATATCATTCTGTCACATCATGCATACATTATCATATTAAATATACAACATGAAAAGATTAATTAACCTGCTCCTTTCGAACATGTGGAAAACTTTTTGATCCAGTAGTATGATTATACTTTCGCTCTGCACAACTTGCTTTGTTTTTATCACTTGTGCCTAAAATTACAAATGCACAAATTAATAGTGCCCAAACTATAGCAAGTAAAAAAACATATATTGATCAGATCAAATATACATTTACTTCTTCGATGGCCCAATACTTAATAAGGTGTTCCCACTGATCAGCATATACTCTCCTATCTTTATAATGCTTTTTTTGGTCAAAACTCAAGTTGTTTTTATAATAATTTTTCTTTATGTTTGCCTTCCAGTCTTTTAACTTCTTACCAGAGCACTTCATAACCCAAGTCCTAGCATGACTTGGAAGATCAAACTTTGACTAAAGAGAGAGAGAGAGAGAGAGAGAGAGAAGAATAAAATAATAGAAAATTAATTTTTCCACATACAAAATAAAAAATACAAAAAATTATAAAGAGTGTTGTTTTAATCATATTACTCATGTTTACTATTTTTCACATGTGATCTTCGCACAATATTATGTCATTTACCTGTACAAGTGCCCATATATAATCTTTGTAATGTTCTGGGACTTTATGCCAATTCTTGTAAGTGAGTGGTGCATTTTTCCCATCACGCATGATAGTTCCAATGAACGATGATAACTTTGTTGCCAAGTCATCAGGTTGGCCAAGTTTGTTCCAATTGACTGTTAGGCGCTCATCATCACGAGTACCCCAAATATTACGCATTTGAGTAAGACCTCTAGTTTTCTTTTGTCCACTAGCACCATCTAGTTATAAAAATAATAATAATAATAATAATAATAATAATAATAATAATAATAATACTAATACAATATATATGCAGAAATAATATGACATTTTTATAAGGTTTGAAGTTGCATATCTGCATTATCATTGGGCTAACTAGAGTTTGGCTGAATCTCAGATGGAGTTGACTCACTAAACTCACCAACATTGCCTGAGCGAAACTGAAGATATGGGTCCATAGGCTTTTTGCTTTACAGATGAATCCTAGTATGATTCAAGCAAAACAGACAAGTCAAATTGTAAACTTAGAATGATCCAAATAAATTATTTGCAAATGAACAAAATACTTGAAGAAAATTAACAAATAAAAATTGTGTATTCACCTTTACTGCGTTGCTATCTTCATAGTGACTAAATGTAACATATAGTGAATAAATATTTTGCAACCAGATATGAAGATGACATAGTTAAATTAAAAATGCGTTATTCATTCTTCAAACAATTAATTAAATTAACAAAAACAATGATAAAGAAAGAGGGAAAGCAAACTATAGAATTGTTTTCAAATATAAATAACTAACAATGTTCAACAAGTTTAACAGTCACATAAGATCTAATTCTTCCTCATCTCCATCATCATCTCCACCATCATAAACATCGTTGTCTCTCAACACCTAAGAAAGTGGTGCATCTACAATTGCAGCAAACATGTCAGTCCTAACCAAATGAAAATTATTGTCTCCATCACCACTTTTGTATTGCATACAACACTCTGCAAGTATGCCTCCACATTGTCCACAGAAGACCCCACATTCATATCATAAAAATCTCTCGGATTTATCTTGATAGCAACTTGCCAATCTCTGTGTTTGAGATCTTCTACATACATTACCTATTCTACTTGAGAAGCCAACACAAAAGGCTCAGCATCTTTCATTAATCGTGCAAAGTTGATTAATGTGCAATCTTTATCTTGTCTTTTTCCTGACTGTGACACCCATTCACCTTTAAATAACACAACCCTCTTCCCAAACAAATAATCTAACTCAATTATATCTGTTAACACACCATAAAATATAACATCTCCAGAGACAGGATTTCTATCTCTACCACTTGCAAAGCTTTGTGTTTTTGCCGTGACAATAACCCCATTATTTTGAGCTTTTCTCTTTCGCTCGATCTCCTTAGTATGGAACCTAAAACCATTTATCAAGTATCGCTTATATTTTGTGAAAATTCTATTTGGACCACGAGCCAAACATCTAAGCTCTTCAGTTATTTGACTATCCCCTGCATTATGCAATTCCTTAACCTGTTTTCAGATAATTAATGACATAACTTCTGTAAGTGTGGAATGAAATTGAAGTTAATATCAAGTCAAATTTGAAGGAACTTCAAAACATTACTTACATGTTTATCAAACTATGTTGGAAATGTTTCACTATGAATGCGATCAATGGCCATTTCACGAAGACGTGGATTTTGTATGGCAACAAGTCTACGGTGTTGTCTGTATGCCATATAAAAGATTTGTGAGTGTGGAAAAAGTTTGCAAAATAATAATAATAATAAAATTGATTACAGATGTGGAGTGTCTTACTCAATAAATTTGTTGACTATCTCACAATTAAATAGCACATATCGATGTGCCTTTTCTTTTGTGCCATCATCCATTGTGTCTATCACGCCCTTACCTAATGGTCGGTCAGGCATTGAGAAAATAGATAATCCTTCTGTACCATTACCCCCCTCATCATAATTTCGAGACATCCGGTTGAACCATGTGTCAACACCTTCCATATACCTCGAGCAAAATGTCAAGCATTCATTTGCAAGGTATCCTTTTTCCATACTACCCTCCGGTCGACTTCTATTTTGCACATATGACTTTAATTTACTCAAGTACCTATGTTTTGGTAAGTTCAAAAAACAAAAATTTGAATGATGTTCGATAATAACAAAAGTAAAATATCATAATGATGGTAAAGAAATATGTAATTTAATATAAACTTTACCTCTCAACAGAATACATCCAACGATAATGCACAGGTCCTGCTAATCTAGCCTCAGACACTAAGTGAACCACCAAATGCACCATAATATCAAAAAAGTTAGGGGGAAATATTTTTTCAAACTTACAAAGTGTTATCGGAATTTGCCTTTCAAGATGCATAAAGTCTTGTGCCAAACCAACTTTAGAACATAACTCTTGAAAGAAATTACTCAACTCAATCAAAGGTGAAGTCACATGTGAACTCAATATTCCTTGAATTGCTAAAGGGAGTAATTGTTGCATCAAAATATGGCAATCATGACTTTTAAGTCCAAAGATTCTACGTTGCTTTAAGTCGATGCATCGTGAAATATTCGCTACATAACCATCAGGAACTTTAACAGTCTTCAAAAATTTACAAAAAGCATCTTTTTCTTGTTTCTTTAATGAGAAACAATAAGAAGGCAAGATGGTTTTATTTGTTGCATTTTCTTTTGGATGGAGTTCAGGCCTTATACCTTGAAGTTTCAAGTCAAGACGTGCATTTAGATTATCCTTTGTCTTCCCCTCTAAATTCAGTAGTGTTCCAAGCACGCTCTCACATACATTTTTCTCAATGTGCATCACATCAAGATTGTGACACACTAGATTATCCTTCCAATATGGTAATTCAAAGAATATGCTTCTTTTCTTCCAATTATATGGTAATTCTGAATTAGTACTCATCTTTCCGTAAGTGATATTGAAGCCATGTAACATATCCAATACCATAGAACCAGTTAAAGGATTGGGTGCAGTTCTTTTTTCTTTAGTACCATCAAAAGATCGTTCATCATCTCGAAATGCATGATGTTTGTCCAAGAATCGACGATGACCCATGTAACAATGTTTTCGGCCATGCTTCAACCACTGGAAGCATGTGTCTTTGTGACATGAAGGGCATGCATACTTCCCCTTAGTACTCCACCCTGACAAATAAGCATAAGTAGGGAAGTAGCTGATAGTCCACATTAATGTCGCACGCAATTGGAAATTTAGTTTAATTGATGCATCATATGTCTCTACTCTATCCACCCATAATTCCTTTAATTCATCTATTAAAGGTTGTAAATACACATCAATATTATTTCTAGGTGCACCACGACCAGGGATAATCAATGATAATAGAAAATTGGTCTACTTCATACACATCCATGGAAGCAAATTATATTGTATAAGAATTACAGGCTAGGTGCTATACGTGCTGCTCAATGTTTTGAAAGGGTTCACGCCATCACATGCCAAACCAAGTTTGACATTTCTACAATCTGCTGCAAAATCAGGATGTAGGTGGTCAAAAGTCATCCAAGCTGGAGAATCAGCAGGATGTCTCATACAACCATCATTAGTGCGACCTTCTTTATGCCACTTCATAGATGATGCTGTTTTGGATGACATGAATAACCTTTGTAGCCTTGGTATCAAAGGAAAGTAATGTAGAACCTTAGAAGGTGTTTTATAGCTGCCCTTTTTAGAGGATGCCACGTTGCCTGAATCTTTTTGGTCAGTTACATACCTAGATGTATGGCAAACATAACATCCAGAATCGGTTTTGTGCTCATTCCTATACAAAATGCAATCATTGGGACATGCATGAATCTTCTCATAACTAAGTCCTAACTCCATAACTGTCTGCTCAACTTCATAAACAGTATTAGGCAGTGTTACATTCTCTGGGAGTGCCTCCTTCAATAACTCTAATAACATAGTGAACGAATTATTACTCCATCCGCCTAAATTCTTGATATGAAATAACTGAAGGATGAATAAGAGCTTTGTAAAATTCCTATATTGTGGATAAAGCTCCTTTTGTCCATCATGTATCAACTTGTAGAACTTCTCTGCTTGTGGATTTGGTTTATCTCCCAGGCCTTCAGGGTTATCTCCATCGACTCTGTCATCATCATTTGAAATTCCAAATGCCTCGTGTACTAATCCATGTGTATCAATATTTAATTGTGGCCCATTTTGCATGTGCGTATCAAGACTTGCTGTAGCAACAACTGATGCTTCACCATGGAAAACCCATTTAGTGTAACCCTTTGTGAAACCATCACATACTAAGTGATCATATGCAACTGACCGAGTGACGGGAAGTGTAAGTCCACACTTGATGCATGGACATATGATCTTATCCTCATAACTTGCATTAGTAAATGCGAAATCGAGAAACATGTCAACTCCTTTATGGTATGCATCACTTAATCTTGATCGATACATCCATGTCTTATCCATAAGTACACAATCTCGATTAAATAAGTGTCCAAAGTGTTTCTAGAACATTAAAACATGCATATATCAATAACATGTATTTGTAAGTTATGATTGACAAAAACAACTAAACTTGATTTTGCAAGAACTATAAGATACTAACAACAATGAAGAACATAACATATTCAATATATTGATGCATGACTGTAAGGCAACTCATGTCAAAAAAAAACATATAAAAGAATTTAAGTATTACAAAGTCAATGCAATATCATTATTTAAGGTCTCCATCTATCCAAACAGAATCTAAGGTCTCCATCTTTCAGTGTTCTGTGTTTTAAGTTCCAGAATATCCATGGTTAGTACATTTACATTATGATTCCCCAAATCCATGCATCATATCTTCCTAAAGTGTTATTTTATTAATTTTTTATTATTATTTGGAGAGAGTATAAATATGTTTTTAGATAAGCTGGATTCAAACCCTATCAAAGATATCCTGTATATTCCTAATTTTTGTAGCCACCATAGTGATTAAGCATAAGGAGGACAATTCTGTTGGGACACAACTGGTTTGTCATTTTAGGAACAAATGGGCAATGAATTTTTCTCTATGTTATGTGTGGTGTCCTTGGGTTAAGACTTATCTTCTCAAAGGTAGGAGTTTCTGGAGAGTGACAATTCCTAGTTATCCTTCTTTGGTTTGGAGGAAAATTCTCTCTCTCATACCTCTTATTTTTCCTCTGATTAAACATATTGTTGGGGATGGGCAGAGTATTTTCCTTTGGCATGATAACTGGCATCCTTTGGGTTCTTTGTGGTCCAAGTTTGGTGAGAGGATCATCTATGATTCAGCAATTCATGGTGACTCTAAGGTCAATGCTGTTATTGAGAACAATTCTTGGAAGTGGCCTGGTGCTGTCACTTGGGAAATTAAGGAGTTAATTGATAATACTCCTCTTTCTTTTCAGCCCAGTCAGGTTGCTGACAGAGTTGTGTGGGTTCCTGCTCATGATGGTGAGTTCTGTATTAATTCCACTTGGAAAATTTAGAGGAAAACTTTTGTCAAAGTTCCTTGGGCTAGTATTATTTGGGGTTCTCACATTATCCCTAAAGCTAGCTTTGTTACCTAGATGGCAATCCACTGTGGACTTAATACTGGGGACAAGTTGTGTACTTTTGGGTTATCCCAACAAGTTGATTGTGTTTTTTGTCATAATCATTATGAGGATCATAATCATTTGTTCTTCCACTGTCCATTCTCAGATAAAGTGTGGAGTAAGTTGAAAACTATGATTAATGTATCTTGGCCTATTCTTCTGTGGCCGGAGTTGGTGGAACATGTTTCGAAATATGTTAAGGGGAAATCTGTTGGTGCTATTATTTCTAAGCTTGTATTACTGTTTACCAGCTGTGGCTAGCTAGAAATAATAGGATTTATAACAAAGATATGTGCCTTGAAGACGTGGTTATTAAGAGAATTGTGGATATGATCAGATTTAGAATGATTTCAATGACTAATCTGAATGTTCATTCAAATGATATTTGGTTTCTAAGAAATGGAGACTGCCTCAGTCCATCTTGAAGGTTAGTTGTGTTGATAGAAGTAGGAGAAATGGGAGCTCTGCTAATGTGAGTGATGGGAGTTCAGTAAATGTGGGTTGAGTGAAAGTGAGCATACACTGTGTGTTATCTAATTGTTTGCTCTTTTGCAGGATTGTAATTGTTGGAGTGTATGTTGCTACAAACCACTGAGAGTTGAGTGACAGCAAGGAATATATTTCTTTCCTTTACCATAGTCCTAAGAGAGAGTTTTTCCTAATTCTATATATATCTATCTATCTTTTCTGGTTTTTTTTGCAGGTACATGGAAAGGCAAAATTTTGAGTGTTGTGTGATTTGTATTCGTGGATTGAGTGTTGTTAGGTCCGATATTGTGTGCTGCCACTTAGGTTCCGAGTGTTGTGAGCCTATATATTGTGGGTTGAGTGGTGTGAGCCCATATACTGTGTGTTGTTTATTGCTCTTGTATCCTATGCGTAGGCAGTGTTCTGCTTGGTTATACTCACTCCATTAACAACTTTGGACAGGTTTTACTAATCCTCCAAGACCGAAGATGGGTGCTGCAACTGTAAAGGGTGCTGGTATTAAGTGGAAGTTAGGGCGTTGTTACTCTACAGTTGGCTTTTTTGATGTAAATACAGTGGTTACTCCTCGTTTTTGTTTTTTTTGCCCATCCTTGCAGGCTGTGCAATGAAGGAGTTATTTCTTTTTCGCTGGATATAGTTGTTGTTCTCCTACTTTTGCGGGCTGTGCAAAATATTAGCTTACATTCTGGGTTTTGGGCTTTTATGTTTGTGTTCACGATTCCCATTTTTCTTTATGGGACTTTTGAACATTTTACTAACCTCAGTCTGAAGTTGCTTTTCTTGTTTGTTCAAGTTGGTTTTTGATTAGCGGAGCTGGTTCTAGGTTGCTAGGCTGGTTGTTTATTCTATGTATAGTTTGCGTTCGGGCATGGGGTATACCCTTTGTACCTTTGTAATTTTTCCCGTTTTATTTTATGACTTATTCACCCAAAAAAATCTTATAGATTGTGGATCACCCTGCAAAAATTATACTTTTAAAGACAAAATGAAGGAATTTAAAAATATATATATTTAATTATGTTATTACATTTTTTTGACAAGTCTATTTGGTTTCAAAAGATTTAGTAACTTTTTGCCTACAATTTTAGTTGGTCCCCAATAAACTCAACTCATATATTATTTTATTTTCAGAATTTCAATAGTCGGGATTTCACTCTTTGAAGAATGGCTCTGTCTCTCTGAATTTATAGTGTGTTTAACTGCATAGCATTTTATAGTATGAAGGCACCTAGTTATAGACAATATTTCAATTTAGAAATGAGTAACTTTCTACACGTCTATGCATAGATTGATATAACCTGTGTTCCTACACCTAGTTATGTGAAGCGGGTAAGCCATTTAATGGTTGGATTACATTTGTGTGCCTTGATGTTCAGCCAGGACTTAGTTTGCTTATCTGCATTTTTTATCTGTAAGTGTGTAATTTTTGTATATGTTCTCTCTGCATATCTCCTAATTCTGGTTTCATCTTATGCTTCTGAATTCTGATCTGAAACAGAATATGCTAATGTCATGTAGCAGATGGAAGTCATGATACTAGATCCCTCTATCATGTATTCAGGTTCTGGCATGGTTGAATCAAAGTCAATAGGGACATTTTCACCTTTACAAAAGCAAGATAATCACAGGGGACTCTTTGTGGATAGTGGGGTTGGATCTCCTAAGCTAGTTAAATCAGCTAGTGCAACAAATTTCAATATTCATCTCAGACTAGATTCAGAAACTAAGGTTTGTAAAAACATATTCTTTTGCCTTTATTGAGGATTTTGCTAGTGAGATGTTTTCATTGTTTATTGTATTAAGTTTTTATTTCATTTTTTTTTTTTTTTTTTTTGCCTTCATATAAACATTTCAGTGTTCATTGTCATTGAGTATTTGCTTTTTTTTCTTTTATTTATTTGTTCTTCCTTGTTAATTGTTAGAATGCAATGCCAACAGCTACAGGAGCTGTTGCAACTACAACTGTAGCTGATCAAATGCTTGGACCTAAGGAGGATGGACATCTGGCTATAGTCCTGGTATTTTCCTTTTTGGTCTCAGTGCTAATAAGTTTTATACTTATTTTCCCTTCTTTTATTTTAATTGGATGCATAGTTTATTTGTCGATTGGATTTTTAGAAGCAATTGTCAACATCCATAGGCTTATAATTCTTTCATTTGGATTTAAAAATTCATTTTCCTATGTATGCAAAAGGGATGGTGCAACTTTTAGTAACTTTTTTTTTTAATTAATTAATTAATTAATTTTAAATGTGATGAGATCAATTATTTATGTGATGAGATCAACTCTTAGTTAGATGATATATAATTGATTTTTATGTGATGAGGTCAATTATTTATTTATTTTAAAATTGTGACTCTTTCATTAGGCTCATTCTTATATTGTCGTTGTGTTGGTTTTGAGAAAAATGGATTTTGATTTTACTCTATTTCATAATCTTTCAATCTGCTTATGATTACTGTGTGTATGCTGAGAATTGGAACAAGTGGGAACAAAGCTTAAAAAACTAAGTACTAATTGATTAGGAGGAATGCTTCATGTTATGTTATGACAACGCTCTTGATTTCCTTTTAAATAAATGAAGTACTGATTTAGAAGGATTGTTTTTGTTCTATTGAGGTAAGAAACGTCTGCTAATAGTCCAATGTTGTTACTCTCACCAGAAAACTATTTTGTTTGACTTCTTATGATGCCACCCTATAGGTGCCCTCTCAGATTTTATCATGATCTTTTTTGGCCTCAACACCCAATTATGGTTTTGCAGTATATTTTCAGGATGTGTTTTAGTTTTCATATGCAATTTTAGTGGGGAAGAAAAAAAAAATTGAAGGCATCAAATGATGTTTTAGCACAAACCAAACTTGGGTTTTGTTGATTTGTTCTAATTTCCTGCTAATCTCTCTTAGGATTGGTTCTAACTATTTGTTTCAAGCTATGCTGTTAGCTAACTGTTTGCAGGTTTGGCTAGCCTTTTTGATGGAGTGTGTTGAGTGATGTGAGCCAAAAATACGCTTTCTTGATTGACAATTTTATTTGTGGATTTAATGATATTTTTCATTTTTTATGCTAAAAATGTATCTTTTAATATAGTTACGTACGATACAGTTGCTACGAAAGAAATAATTGTAACTTCATTATCAAGTATGGCCCCATCTAGTTATAATTTTTGCATCTGCCACTGGTATGTTTCAGTTAAATCATCATATGACAGTAAATTTTATGCATAGCATGGTACCCCAAACATTTTATCACATTACTAACTTGGAAAAATAGAATTCATCTACCCATATCACCAAATTATTATAAACAGACACCCAAAAAAAATGTTTAAAAAAAAATTCATCAACAGCCACATGAACATTGAACAAATATCTAATATAAAATCAAAACAAAATCTAATAAAAGGAATTTTTTTAACTTTTTTTTTTCTTATTCATCCTTACAACAAGACAAAAAAAAAAAAAAAAAAAGAGCAAAATTATGCAAGATCTCACTGAGACATTTAAACAGTAATGCTAGGTATCATAAAAAGTCTTTCATGAAAATGATCATGAAAGATTTGTGACCTTTGGATTACACTTAGAATAAAGTACCACACACTAATCAAGGTAATCTAAGAGTCACAAATCTTTCATGGTCATTTTCATAAAAAATCTTTCATGATCCCTAACATTTCCCTTTAAACAAACGCTAGCATGTCATTATATAAAATCACAACATAAATACAATAATAGTAAATCACATTTAACCCTTGATATTAAAAGATGAAAATTAATACATTCATGGGTTAAAAGATTAGATTTTCATATTGTATCAAGTTTTATACGAAGATCATAAATAAGAGAGAAAAATAGAGGTCTTCTATGTGTGAGAGTGAGAAAGAGAGAAAGAATACCTAACAAACTCAGTAGACTGTAGAAGATGAAAAAACTGCAAATTTGTGGTGTAGATGTTATATAAGAGTGGCGTGACAGATGAAGAATGAAAAACCCTGGCTTCATTATTTCACTCCCACCTCTTTATCCCGCCAAAACTGATTTTGCTTCACCAATTTTAGATTTGTTCGACTTGTGGATTGGGTTATTGAACTCAGATTTGTTGGATTTGTGTATTGGATTGCTTCACCAAAATCAATTTTATCCCACAGCTACTCTAATTCATTTGGTGTAGTTTAGTGATTTTTTTCCTTTGCTTTCCCGTGAGTCTCAATTTTAGGGTTCTGTTATGGTGTGCAACTTACGCCTTACACTTACGCCTTTTCTGTTTGCAGTCCTGCTTTGTTTTGGTGTGCCACTTACACTTTTTGTGTAAGTGGCACATGGTGTGCAACCCTCAAGGGTTGCACACTTAAGAATTCTCCATATATATATGGAGAATTGGTAATGAAGTGTTAAATTGGTATACCAAAAGTTAATTTATTTATTTATTTATTTTGAAATGATTTTGTTCACATTTTTGTGTCAAAATAAATAAATAGCAACTTGGGTACTTACACTCTTAATTAGATTAATCTTAAATTTTGTATCAATTTGGTCCAATTAATAATACCGTTTGTGTTTTTGACGAAAAATGATTACTGAATTTGTTGAGATTAATTT
The DNA here is from genome assembly GCA_036172215.1 of Camellia granthamiana. Lineage (NCBI taxonomy): Eukaryota > Viridiplantae > Streptophyta > Magnoliopsida > Ericales > Theaceae > Camellia > Camellia granthamiana. Next base: position 52,726,417 of record CM069906.1, on the reverse strand, counting down.
ATTGAATTGAGCAAATCTATAATTTTGCCTCTAAAAGAATGACATATGCATGTTTTTCATTAAAAAAATGCTAACAATTAGGACAAATTACACTGTTAGTCCTCTATTTTTGGCTATTGTGTCATTTTAATTCCTGTAATTTCAATTAAATCGATTTTGACACTAAGTTTTTTATTTGGGAAAATTGGTCTAGGGTCCCTCTCCCACTTTTCGTAATGGAAGAGATCCACAAAATTATTTTTTGATGTCTAAGGTCCCTAAGCATATATCAGAGAAATTTGACTCTTTGTCTCTACTCTTCTCTCTCTCTCTCTCTCCTCTCCTCTCACCCACTGTCTTCCAGATCCAAGGCAACCAGCAAACAACAATTATTTGTGTAATTAATTATCAATCTCAAGGAGATCGAGATCGATCTGGTCTGGTGGAGCTATTTGTTTTGAGTCTGATAGTGGTAGTGGTACGTAGATCGGAAAATGAAGGTGATAGAGAAGATCATAGAGGCAGAAGGAGGAGATAGAGTAGTGTTCTCGTTCGAGTTCTTTCCTCCGAAGACGGAAGATGGAGTGGACAATCTGTTCGAGAGAATGGAGAGAATGGTGATTCATAACCCATCATTCTGCGACATCACATGGGGAGCTGGTGGATCCACTGCAGATCTCACTCTCGAGATATCCAACAGAATGCAGAACATGGTGTGTGTGGAGACCATGATGCATCTCACCTATACCAACATGCCTTTGTTCTGTGGAGAGAATGCAAACTCGTGTCCAGTGGGAGTGCCCCGATTGCTTCGTCATCGCCGATCCTAATCTCATCGACAAGTCGGCCGCTGGATCTGAAGCCTCCGGGGATCTGATAGCAGCAATTGAATTTCTCAAATTTCTCTGGATTGAACCCAGAGAAATTTGAATTTTCTCTGGATTCAACCCAGAGAAAATTCAAATTTCTCTGAGTTCTCCAGAGGCCCAAAGCTTGAGAGTTTGGTTTGATCAACGGGGCAAAAATATTGCTTCTCAATCCATCTCTACAGACATGCCTGGCGGACCAAAGAATGAGATTCGTAAAACTGTGTCTCAGATCAAGGACGAAGGCTTGGGAAGATCAGATAAGCTAGACTGGGTTACAGTGAAGGCATCCATATCATTCATCAAGACAGATACGTTCTGCTGCACAGCTTGCCCACTGATGATTGGAGAAAGACAGTGTAATAAAAAAGTGACAAGGTCAGGAAATTGAAGATGACAATGTGACCGGTGCAATCAGGAATTCGAGGAATAAATACACAAATTTTCTCACCATAATTTTCTCTGAATTTCTTTAGTACTCAAAGAAATTTTAATTTTCTCTGGTTTGAATCCAGAGAATTTCTCTGGTGAGAAGTTCAATTTTCTCTAGAGAGAATTTCTCTGGGACTGAAATTTCTCTGGATTGATGTTGAGGGACCTTAGACATCATGAAAATATTTGATGTCCTTTATATTATAAAATCATAATATCAGGGACCTTAAAAAAAATACCCCTTTTTATTTTGACTCAAATTAGTAACTTTATCATTATATAGGAGAGCAATTTGAAATTTTATTTATTTAGTTAATTCATATAAAGTCGTTGATCAATTTTGTACATGTGGCTAAGTACAATTGAAAAACATATTATATTGAGTTCAAATTATTTGTTTATATTTATTTTGTGCATTTTAAAAATTTTGGAAGTATATTGGCATTTTTTTTATAAAAAAAAAATGCCATTAGATAGATTGGAAAGTTTTTGACTTAGTGACATTTCTCAAAATGCCATAAAAAGTAACTTGCACCTACTTAGTTTAGTGACATTTTTTAAAAAATGCCATTGCTACTAAAGTTTAGTGGCATTTGTTGATGAATGTCACTAAATTAATTTATTGTGTCATTCTTTTATAAAATGCCATAAAATTTATGTGGCATTTCTTTATTGAAATGCCACTAGAGCCTTATATGTATGTGATTTTGTGACATTTTTCTAAAACGTGTCACCAAATATTATTTTTGTGACATTTTTTTAAAAATTGCCACTAGTGTAGTGCCACTAAAAAGTGTTGTTGTTCTAGTTAACTAACAATTCAAGCACCGATCATTTTAGAACTGCCCATTCAATTTGTAATTTCTCAACTCATGCGGAAATTTTTAGCACACCCATGTGGTGTGCACAGCCGCTAGCTCGTATATTATGAGGCCATTTTTATTATGTTTGATTAAAAAAAATATAATATATGAAATAGCACTGGTAGGAAGCCCGAAAATTTGTGGCTCGAATGGCTCGAAACTGCCAAAACGACGGCGTTTTGCTGCCAAAACGACGCAAAACGACGTCGTTTTGGCAGTTTCGAACCATTTGAGCCACACATTTTGTGGCCCTCAAACATTATTCTATATGAAAATAGGATAAATTTTTTGTGACCATTGAATGAATGATAACCTATATCTTGCGGTAAGCGATATGCAAAAGCAATGTTAGCTGTATTATCAGGCTGGCCTTGAGGTGAGGCGGCCCAGGTAGTCTCCTTGCATCTCCAATTTTGAACAAAATTTAGAGTCCTCAATCAGGGGTATGTATCATGTCGTGTCATTTTATAATTATTTCAATATTAGCTCAATCAATTTATTTTCATGTCGTCGTATGGTGTTATTTTGATTCGTGTCCGATTGATGTTTAATGTGAAAATTTTCATTTTTAATTAAAAATTACTTAACAAGTGTATGGCGAGACTAAAATTTTTCCCACAAGTTAAATTTTATTAACTTTATTTCTATTAAATGAAATTATTCGTAAAATGTTTCATTTCAAACTCAAATTTATTTTTCTAATTAAAAAAATTATACCTTATTACTATATGTTTTTTACTAGATTCACTCTAAAATAGGTAACAAAAATATATATCTTAAATGAGAAAAAGATATTAACCTTAAATTATTATTTTACATACTTTATTATTTAGTTAGATGGAATTAAATAAAAAATTAAAAAAATATCATAACATTCCTTAGTGAACATTAAAATATATAACTCATATTATTGAGTCATGTCATATTTGGATTCATGTCAAAAAACGGTCAATCCTAACTTGCTAATTTTATATATTGCTTGAGTTATGTCGAAAATTCTCATTCTTACTCCCAATTAATTTTAGCTCTTATAGCATTGGTAAGCTAAAAAATAAAAATTCAATTCAACTAATTGAAATTCAACTATTTTATATATTTTTTTGTCGTCTAAATTTTGTTAAGTCGTAAAGCAATAGAACAAAAAATTTATCCTTTTCATATTTTCTAAACATTTTTTTTGATAATGTTATATAAGGGGTTGAATTTAAAAAATTGACCTCAAGCTCCTAATAAGTCAAAACTGGCCTGTGTATTATATATAACTAGTTGCGAGGCATCATGCTTCGCACAATAGCCCATGCCCATGCCCACGGATCAAAGCTAGCTTTAGCACAAGTGTAGTTCATATTGGAGACAATGTTGCATCCTTAACCAAAAAGTGGCAACAAAATTATAAAATTAGGCATCAGAGGGAGTAGAAGAAACTTGTAAGTAGTGCACCAATATTACTTCCCAACTTAGAAGTCCAGGCATTTTATGTTAAGTAATAACATAGTATAAAACAAAAGAGACATCTAGCTATGAGTCCATTTTATCAAGTTATTTGAAAGAAAAAATATGATAGTTAGAAGTTACAAGCTACTAATCAAAACAAAGAGCAACGCAATGGTTATAGACTACGATAATATCACAAATCATTCATGAATACCACTACACTAGATACTAGTCACAAGGTAAAACCCACACCACAGAAAATAGTTTAAAGCTGAACCATATGTTCTAAATTAACATCTGGTGCATGTAATCAATGCAACGTTACCAGCTTAAGAATAGTCAAAAGTCATGTAAACAAAAATATTGAAGCAGTATCAACAAAAATTGTGTTCACATGCTTTGTTTTGTAAAATACCAGGCAGTCAAAATAAGAGAGATGCAGAAAAGACGAAGTTGTTGCAAGTATATTTCCATGTCCATATTTGCTTATGAAATGCTAAAAACAAAGAAAAGTCAGTCCCTAATAGCACTGTAATTTATTTCCATATTTTTCAATCAGCAACAAAGCAGTAATGCTATAATACCAGTTGTGCTTGCAACTTTTAGAAACATTATTGTTATTATGGATGCATAAGATTTAGTATTGAAGAAAAAAAAAATGAAGAAAATAGAATGAAGAGGTAAACAAAAATGATTTGTTTTTAAAGGTATTAAAATAAATGAGGCTATTCAATACAGTTGTTCTATTTATCTAACAAAGCACACAAGGTACAACAAGCTTGCCAACGAAATTTACTTCAAATTTTGGAAGAGCACTTATACATTGGTTAGACTAAATAAACAAAAGGAAGTATTGATCTATCTACATTCTTACCAAGTTTGTCAGGAAAAAATTGGCCTTCATTTGGGCTATTTAAAAAACAAAAAATCAATTTTAAGCCTCAATATTGAGAAAAAACAACTTTGATAAACACGGGCAAAAGCTAAAAACTTTAGGAATATGAAATTTTAAATAGCATATGGTATTCATTTCTCTATTCTATATGATAGATAAAGATAAACACATTAGGCGAAACTAAAAATACATATGTATGGGCAAAATTAACCTCTATATCAAGATATGAAGAAGAATAAGCGAAAGAGGTGGAAGAATTAGTGAGCAATGTGCTGAAGGAAATTGATTCATTACGATCATGGATTCTCACCATTATTGAGCGAAAGAGAAATCCAAGAAATAAAAACAATCAATTCAAGTCAGAAGAGATGCTACTCGAATGAACATTTTGATGGAATGACCATTCCATTCACTCTATTTCAGTGAACCAATACCTAAGAGTTACAAATAAAAGCTTAGCCCAACAACAAAATGTATCTATGCTACAGGTAAAAGGAATAGATAAAGTTGTATCCCATTCTTGACACACACACACACACACACAAAAAAAAAAAAAAACCTTGTCAATGCAAACATCATGATGTTTGATAAGAAATATGTTGGAAGGAACACTACAAAGACCATGCGAGACAAATCAACCTACATAATCTTTATAACTAATTGGAAAAATTCAATCCATAAAATATGGAGTACAACCTGGGTTTTTAAGTTTTCTTTTTGTATTCATCAATGAATTCTAACCTGTATATCAGATAGAAAAGCAAAAATCAGAGTATTTTGGATTAAGTGACTTTTCACATTTCACTTACCTTTTGTCTTTCTCTTTCTCTTCTTCTTTTTTTTTTTTTTTTTTTTTTGGTTACATTGAAAATAAAAAAACAACAACAAGAACTAAGCCCTTTCTCTAGATAGTCCTATCATATCTGCAATCAGCAGACTTCTAATTTCCTCAGGTGGCTCATTCACCACCATCATGTCTTCCGGTTGTTCAGTTCCAAACTTTGCCAATGCATCAACACAAAGATTTCCTTCCTTCCAAACATGTTGAATAGTGCATTGGCATCCTCTGATCAGTATCTTGGCATCCTCTGTAACGCCCTCAAAATAATAACATTAAACCCAACAATATAGACATGCTATGATATGTAAAAAGTCCACATCCTTCCATTCACCAGAGTTTTATTACAAAAAGTATCACATGTTAACAACAAAAGCAATTGCCCTAAGGGCTTACAGCTTTCCAAGTTAACACTTGGTTACACAAAAGTAGAGTGCTAACTCATTTACACATAAAGCCCTTGGCTTGAATTTACATGTAATACAACAAAAGGAAAGACAACCAAAAAGCCTGTCCGCCACTAGCCTCCCGACTAAGTCCTTGGGGGTGGCATGCTTCCTGTACCTGAAAATGATGTTCCCATATAGGGTGAGCCACAGCCCAGTAGAAATATACTAAACCAATTATGAACAATGCCTAAAAGATTAACAGTTGATAGATGGCCAACACTTTTACATTCATTCATAATATAACACAATTCCAAGACACTTAAGTCTATATTTCCTTTCATTTCCATTTTCATTCCTTTCACTTGCCATCTCATAACCTTGGCTCAGAACCTGGCCAAACACCACACATGAGACGAACACTCATGCCAACACCTTTTTACTTCATCAAAGATAAACATAACAGTTATATCAATACTTCCAAAGACAAGCATATACGCTCTGTCAATATACTTCTAGATAAGCATACAAGCTCTACCTACGGAGTTCATCCCCTATCTCCTCCCAACACGTCCGGTTTAGAGGTCCATCCCCTATCTTCCCCTAAACCGTGGAGTACATCCCCTATCTCCTCCAACACAACACAATGCATATAAACAACAATTATATACATCACAAACCAATACAATCAATTATCCAAATTAATTAATCAATGTAATTAGGACATCCTCCATAATTAACATCACAACCCTTAGGTTCCAATTTCCTTAATGTTTCAACATTAATTCCATGTTTCTACACCAAACATGCTTCTAGGTTTATCATAGATGAAAACCCCCAACTTTTGTAAAATTACACAATGGCCCAAAGTTTCCCAAAATTACATAACAACTTCCAACATATCAAAATGCTAAAATTGAAAGACAAAACTCATAAAGAGGAGTAGGGTATCCCTACCTCAAAGATTGAGCTCAAAAGGAGATGATGCCCAACACCCAACTTGCTCCAAAACCAAATTTGTTCCGATTAAAACGAAGCCCAAGCCACCCTCTATCTTTTTAACAAAGGCCTTAGGGTAGGAAATCACCCTAGGTAGATCAAATCTTAGAGAGAGAGTAATTTTAGAGAGAAGGGCTCTCAAATTTTAGGGTTTTGAAAATAAAAAGTCTTGAAAAAGTGAAGTTTAACTCGGTGCTGCCTTGCTGATATAAACAGGCTCGCTCGAGCGAAGACTCGGTCGCTCGAGCGACCAGACACAACAATTGAACTCGCTCGAGCGAAGATAAGCTCGCTCGAGCCAACAGTGCAAATTTTCCGATTTGCAATACGACGCTCGCTCGAGCGAAGAACCGCTCGCTCGAGCGAAGAACGAACCAGATCGCTCGAGCGAAGAAAGCTCGCTCGAGCCAAGAAATGTAACTCTCAGGTCTGAGCCAGACGCAATCGCTCGCTCGAGCGAAGCCACTCTGGCTCGAGCCACCAGACACAAAACCAACCCTCGCTCGAGCGACCAAACCCTCGCTCGAGCGACCAGCCAAATTTCTGGGCAGCAACACTTGGTTTCCAAACACAACCAACCTGTAACAAACCTGCCCAATACATCCTATAACTCAAATACAAAGTAGGAAAGGATGTAAACAAGACAATACTCAACTACAACATCCACGGACACATGTCCGGATTACTGTACAACAAGGGGTAAACCCGGGATCGCTATAACCTCCCCCCCTTAAAGAATTTCGTCCCCGAAATTAAGAACAAGTTTTTGAAAAGCAAGTTTTCCTCTCTTTTAACAATGTTATACCACACATTCCACAATTCGACCCATTCCCGGTCATTCCATCTCTTATCAAGAGGCATTCTACAACATATACATTTCGACATGCATTCTCTTTTCATTTCAACCATTTCCAACACACATGGTTCACAATTCATATCATAAGCAATAATCATGATACATTTCCATTTCTATAATATAACCAACACATGCAATATTATAATCAACTCCCATAACAAGGCAAGTTCTACAACATTTACATTAATCAAAACATGCACCATGTTTTTCAATTTAAGACATTTTTTGATACTCTTAAATTTCATTACAATTACACAATTGCAATACTTGATTACACATCAACAAACAAGTCCGGATATTTCTCGCGGACTCCCAATTCACGTTCCCAAGTGGCCTCCTCCACTCCGTGATATTTCCACAAAACCTTAACCAAAGGGATGGTCTTGCCACGCAGGACTTGATCCCGCCTATCCAAGACCCGGACCGGTCTCTCCTCATACGAGGCATCCTCATCTACCTCTAAGTCGGTCCAATCCAACACATGTGATGGATCCGGCTCATACTTCCGAAGCATACTCACATGAAACACGTCATGAACTCCGGATAACTGTGGCGGTAAAGCCAAACGATAGGCAACCTCGCCAATCCTCTCGAGAATCTCAAAAGGACCTATAAACCGAGGGGATAACTTCCCTCTCTTCCCAAACCTCATCAAACCCCGTCTAGGTGATATCTTCAGAAATACATGATATCTTCAGAAATACATGATCACCTATCTCAAACTCCAATGGTCTCCTCCTACGGTCAGCATAAGATTTCTGACGATTCTGGGCTGTAACAAGCCTCCTACGGATAAGCTCAACTTTCTCCGTCGTCTCCCTAACCAACTCCGGACCCAACAAAGGTGCGTCACCCACCTCGGCCCAACAAACTGGAGACCTACAAGGTCGGCCATACAAGGCCTCAAATGGTGCCATACCGATACTAGACTGAAAACTGTTGTTGTAGGCAAACTCCACCAATGGTAAGTGCCTCTCCCACGTCCCACTGAAATCAAGGACACAACCCCGAAGCATATCCTCAAGGATCTAAATAGTACGCTCGGACTGCCCATCAGTCTGAGGATGATAAGCCGTACTAAAGGTCAACTTAGTGCCTAAAGCACCCTGCAAACTCTGCCACAACCTAGCAGTAAAACGAGGATCTCTATCTGAGACGATCGTCACTGGGACCCCGTGCAATCTCACTATGTCCCGAATATACAAGTCGGCAAGATGATCTACCGAATCTTTCACACGCATAGGAATGAAGTGCGTTGACTTAGTCAACCGGTCTACAACCACCCAAATAGCATCACTACCCCGCTGAGTCCTCGGAAGACCTACAACGAAGTCCATAGTGACATGCTCCCACTTCCACTCGGCAATAGGCAAGGGTTGTAACAAACCCGCTGGCCTCTGATGCTCGGCCTTCACTTGCTGGCAAGTAAGGCACTTAGACACGAAAACTGCCACATCTCTCTTCATACCCCGCCACCAAAACTGGCGACCCAAATCCCGGTACATCTTAGTACCTCCCGGATGCACCGCAAGGCGCGAATGATGAAACTCTCGGAGTACTCCCTCTCGGCAAGACTCCGGCACCAACACACGCTCTCGGTATCTCACACTCTGGTCGGGACACACTACCAGACCCTTCTCAACCTTCCCACTGGAGATTTTCTCTCGGAGGGATTCCACCTCAAGATCACCTCTCTGTGCCTCTAACACTCGAGTCACAAGTGTAGGCTGCGCAACAACAGAAAACAAGGCCGCCGTCTCAACGGATTCGCCCAGAAGCAAATCAAACTCGCCAAGTGCCCCCAACATCTCCCACTCCCGGATGGCTACACGAGCTACATCACTAATGGATTTTCTGCTAAGGGCATCGGCCACAACATTGGCCTTCCCTGGGTGATAGTGCAACTCAAATTCATAATCCTCAATAAACTCCATCCACCTCCTCTGCCTCAAATTCAAGTCTTTTTGTGAAAACAGATATTTCAGACTCTTGTGATCCGAGAACACCTCGAATCTCTCACCATACAGGTAGTGCCTCCAGATTTTCAAGGCAAAGATCACAGCCGCTAACTCTAGGTCATGCGTAGGGTAATTCTTCTCGTGAATTTTCAACTGACGTGAGCCATAAGCTACCACTTTCCCCTCTTGCATCAACACACAACCCAAACCCTCTCGTGAGGCATCACAATAGACTGCATAACCCAACCCTCTCTCCGGAATAATCAAGACCGGAGCAGTGGTCAGTCTAACTTTCAACTCCTGAAACGACTTTTCGCAAGTCTCACTCCATACAAAGCTGACTCCCCTCCGAGTCAATTTGGTCAACGGTGAAGCTAACCTGGAGAAATCCTTTACAAACCGGCGGTAATACCCAGCTAATCCCAGAAAACTGCGGATCTCAAACACACTCTTAGGCTGTGCCCAATCTTGCACTGCCTCGGTCTTGGATGTATCAACAGACACCCCTTCCCCGGAAACCACATGGCCTAAGAACTTAACTTCCCCTAGCCAGAACTCACACTTCCCAAACTTGGCATACAGCCTATGGGCTCTAAGCAACTCAAGCACCACTCTCAAGTGTTCCTCGTGCTCCTCCTCTGAAGGTGAATAGATAAGAATGTCGTCCACGAAGACGACTACAAAACGATCCAAAAATTCCCGGAAAATCCGGTTCATCAAGTCCATAAAGACTGCCGGTGCGTTGGTAAGCCCAAATGGCATTACCAGAAACTCATAATGGCCATACCGCGTACGGAATGCCGTCTTCAGAATATCCTCCTCCCTGACCCTCAACTGGTGGTAACCCGATCTCAAATCTATCTTAGAGAAACAACGGGAACCCTTCAATTGGTCAAACAAATCATCTATACGGGGCATAGGGTACTTATTCTTAACTGTAGCCCGATTCAACTTCCGATAGTCGATACACAATCTCAAGGCACCGTCTTTCTTTTTAGCAAAGAGGGCCGGTGCTCCCCACGGCGATACACTAGGGCGAATAAAGCCCTTATCTAGCAATTCTTGGAGCTGAACTTTCAACTCAATCAACTCTGCTGGGGCAAAACGATAAGGTGCCATAGAAATCGGCGCCGTACCGGGCACTAAATCAATAGAGAACTCTGTCTCTCGGTGAGGTGGCAAATCAACGAGGTCCTTGGGAAAGACGTCCGAGTACTCACAAACTACCCTCGGCAACTCAATATGGGTCTCATCACACTCACCACTCTCAAAGCTAGCAAGTAGACCACTAAGCTCATTCCGCCCTCGCGGACCATGCCCCGGTGGCACAATACTACCAACCCGGTCTCCCAAGAAATGGAAATACTCCCCGCTCACGGTACAACAAGTGACCCCTCTGGCGGTAGCAATCAATAACTGCTCGATATGACGATAACCAGTCCATACCCAAAATAACATCAAAGCCCTTCATGGGCATAACTACAAATGGAAACGGAAGACGATGATCGTCGACCTCAATATCACAACCTCTACATCCGTGTTTCAAGATCAACTCACCCCCAATAGGTGACACAACACAAATAGGAGATGCTAATAGTGCTAACTCCAACTCCAACACAGATGCAAATGCAGCAGATACAAAAGAATGAGATGCACCCGTATCTATCAACACTCTAGCAACCGAGTTGCAAAACAGAAAGGTACCTCTCACTACTGATGGAGTCGGTACTAGGTCCTGCGCGGTAACAGCATACGCGCGCCCTGTAGGCCCCTGATCAACCTGCTCACCTCTAGGAGCATACGACTGCTGTACTGACTGGGACGACGAAGCCCCCGGATTGGCCCTCGAGGCCTGCACAGACTGAGCTGGCTGAAAACCCCGTGTCTGTCTAGAACCAGACGCTCCTGAAGTGGCACTCAACTGTGGGCAAAACCTCTTCAGGTGCCCAGGCTGTCCACACTGATAACAAGACAAGGGCTGCCCCCTGCCCAAACTCTGACTCTGCGGTCTGGCTGAAGAAGATGCAGCTCTCTGACCTCCGCCCTTCAGCGGGCAAACCGAAGCCTTGTGGCCCAACTGGCCACACTTGTAACAAGTGAACTCTCCCTGATTGCCTCTCCCCGAGCCTGCACTCGGCACTGGAAAGGTCGATCTAGAAACTCCACCCTGAGCCTGCTGAGGGTTATAACCCCTCTGTTTCCTGCCATCACCCTGGCCCTCTTGGCCCCTCTTGGAGCCTCTATGTTTCTCCTCATCCTCCTCTTGCATCGTGATCTCGGTATGGGCTGCAGCATCCACCAGACGCCCATAATCCCGAATCATAGTCCCTACAACTCTCAGCTTGAGGCCACGCCTCAACTTCTTCTCAAACTCAATGCAACGGCGTTCCTCAGACGCCACCAACTCAGGTGCGAACCTGGACAAGCTAGTAAACGAGGCCTCGAACTCAGCCACTGACAAACTGTTCTGCTTAAGCTGGCAGAACTGATCTCGCAGCTTCTCCCTGACTGCCGAAGATAAGAACCTCTCCTGGAAAGCATTCACAAAAGCCTCCCATGTAGCTCCTATACGACCCTTGGTGAATTTCCACCACTGACCCGCATCCCCTTTTAGTTGGAAAGATGCCAAGGTCACCTTCAACCCCTCATCTTCGATGCCAAGCATCTCAAACGTCTTCGTTGTCTGTTCGAGCCATTCGTCTGCTTTAAGCGGCTCTTTAGGATCACCCACAAATTCATCCGGATTAGACCGGAAAAACTCCCTCTTCAGAAAGGAGGGTCCTGCATCCGCAACAACAGTCTGAGCCTGATTCTCGGCTCTGAGAATACCTACTGATTCCCTGAATGCCCCTGCTATCTCTCGGGCTAAAGCGCCCATAGCCTGCTGGCCTACTGGTTCAGCCACATTGGCCTGACCAACCCCTTCCTGCACTGCCGGAATCTCCTCCGGTAATGGCACCTCCTGCCTCCTAGGCCTACCACGCCTACCACCTCTTGCTCGTCCTGACATCCTAATAAAGGTAACACAGAACGTTAGCACATTCATAAACGTGCCAAAACTAAACACTCACGTCCTAATGCATGGACAACTTGTAATTCATTCCACGTAAGCACATAAACACATAAGCACTTACGAATCTCATTTCCGGATAATGATAGTCCCAAGGCGTTACTAGAGTACCGGTTAGAAATAGCATTGATCAAGTGCTTTTCCAACAAGACTCCCAGAAACCCAAAGATCCAATCAACATCCTAGAAATTAAATCCCATACCCAAATAATCACACAAGCATGTTATCAATTTAAACACATAGCATATGATTCTACACTAAGTCTCTATCAAGCGAGACAAACCCATTGTGATCCTAATCACTTCCCACGTACCCAAAGTATTCGAACCCGGTACGCTCTGATACCAAGTTGTAACGCCCTCAAAATAATAACATTAAACCCAACAATATAGACATGCTATGATATGTAAAAAGTCCACATCCTTCCATTCACCAGAGTTTTATTACAAAAAGTATCACATGTTAACAACAAAAGCAATTGCCCTAAGGGCTTACAGCTTTCCAAGTTAACACTTGGTTACACAAAAGTAGAGTGCTAACTCATTTACACATAAAGCCCTTGGCTTGAATTTACATGTAATACAACAAAAGGAAAGACAACCAAAAAGCCTGTCCGCCACTAGCCTCCCGACTAAGTCCTTGGGGGTGGCATGCTTCCTGTACCTGAAAATGATGTTCCCATATAGGGTGAGCCACAGCCCAGTAGAAATATACTAAACCAATTATGAACAATGCCTAAAAGATTAACAGTTGATAGATGGCCAACACTTTTACATTCATTCATAATATAACACAATTCCAAGACACTTAAGTCTATATTTCCTTTCATTTCCATTTTCATTCCTTTCACTTGCCATCTCATAACCTTGGCTCAGAACCTGGCCAAACACCACACATGAGACGAACACTCATGCCAACACCTTTTTACTTCATCAAAGATAAACATAACAGTTATATCAATACTTCCAAAGACAAGCATATACGCTCTGTCAATATACTTCTAGATAAGCATACAAGCTCTACCTACGGAGTTCATCCCCTATCTCCTCCCAACACGTCCGGTTTAGAGGTCCATCCCCTATCTTCCCCTAAACCGTGGAGTACATCCCCTATCTCCTCCAACACAACACAATGCATATAAACAACAATTATATACATCACAAACCAATACAATCAATTATCCAAATTAATTAATCAATGTAATTAGGACATCCTCCATAATTAACATCACAACCCTTAGGTTCCAATTTCCTTAATGTTTCAACATTAATTCCATGTTTCTACACCAAACATGCTTCTAGGTTTATCATAGATGAAAACCCCCAACTTTTGTAAAATTACACAATGGCCCAAAGTTTCCCAAAATTACATAACAACTTCCAACATATCAAAATGCTAAAATTGAAAGACAAAACTCATAAAGAGGAGTAGGGTATCCCTACCTCAAAGATTGAGCTCAAAAGGAGATGATGCCCAACACCCAACTTGCTCCAAAACCAAATTTGTTCCGATTAAAACGAAGCCCAAGCCACCCTCTATCTTTTTAACAAAGGCCTTAGGGTAGGAAATCACCCTAGGTAGATCAAATCTTAGAGAGAGAGTAATTTTAGAGAGAAGGGCTCTCAAATTTTAGGGTTTTGAAAATAAAAAGTCTTGAAAAAGTGAAGTTTAACTCGGTGCTGCCTTGCTGATATAAACAGGCTCGCTCGAGCGAAGACTCGGTCGCTCGAGCGACCAGACACAACAATTGAACTCGCTCGAGCGAAGATAAGCTCGCTCGAGCCAACAGTGCAAATTTTCCGATTTGCAATACGACGCTCGCTCGAGCGAAGAACCGCTCGCTCGAGCGAAGAACGAACCAGATCGCTCGAGCGAAGAAAGCTCGCTCGAGCCAAGAAATGTAACTCTCAGGTCTGAGCCAGACGCAATCGCTCGCTCGAGCGAAGCCACTCTGGCTCGAGCCACCAGACACAAAACCAACCCTCGCTCGAGCGACCAAACCCTCGCTCGAGCGACCAGCCAAATTTCTGGGCAGCAACACTTGGTTTCCAAACACAACCAACCTGTAACAAACCTGCCCAATACATCCTATAACTCAAATACAAAGTAGGAAAGGATGTAAACAAGACAATACTCAACTACAACATCCACGGACACATGTCCGGATTACTGTACAACAAGGGGTAAACCCGGGATCGCTATATCCTCCACCAAAGTCTTGAATGGGCATTTGTCTCCAGTTTCTTCCTCCATCAGTTGTACCACCTGAGTTACATCTATTTTGATGATCACATTGTTGAGTCCTTTTTGGAGTATGACTGTTAGGCCTTTGTACAGAACCCATAGTTCAGCTTCAAGGCTTGATCTTGGTTGCAGTCTCCCATAATATCCACACACCCAAGCTTCTCTTTCATTCTGAATCAGTCCTCCGAATCCTTGATTTCCTAATATTTTCCTGCTGCCATCTGTATTGAACTTCAACCTTCCTGTAGGTGGTAAACACCGATTGACTAGTCTATAAGAAGGTCTGGGTTGGGACACAGATTGGAGGAAGGCTTGATGGATTTGGTTAGAGTAATCAAAAATGAATTTAGCACTCTCTTGATTATTAACAGATCTACCATCAAACACAATGCCATTTTTGTTTTTTTCTAGATTTTCTATAGAGTAATAACAAATATAGTATACCAAGAGAGATTGTCATTAAAATATTTTTTGCTTTTGGCATTACTCTTGAGCCAATCCATCCAAGGCCTCCTCAACATATCAATATACTACTGCTTGTTAAAAACAGTGAGCCACACTTCTTTGGCTTTATAGCAATCTCTAAATAAATGGTTGATATCCTCAGTGCCACTACAGCTGGGGCAAAGTGGATCATTGGTCAAGCCTCTCTTCAATCTCATTTGATTGGTGAGCAACTTGCCATGTAGCACAGTCCACAGGAAACCTTTGAGTTTTTTGTGGTAATAACCTCAATTTCGACACCCAATTCCAGTCCTCCTCCTTATCATTATTCCCCAATAGAAATTCATACACAAAAGAAACTGTAAACACTCCATCAGGGGACCTAAGAGGGGTATCACTCTCATGATTCCCAAGGGGTGGTTCTTTTAAAATAAGAGCAGCCAGGGTATGGGGAAAATTCTCATTAACACAATTTTCATCCTAGTTCCCATCCTCGCCTAGCAAGCCTCTCATACTAGTAACATTAGAAGCATTCCTTTGGCTGATATAGCTAGTACAGGATACATTCTCCTCAAAATAAGTATTCCCACACCACCAATCTTTCCAAACATGCACAGATTTACCATCAGCAATCTCCCACTTCACACATTTTCTTAAGGTGTTTCCGGTGCTCATAATACCTCTCCAAAGATGAGATGCATTCATACCTTTCTTCCAATTAAGAATAGTTCTTTGTAAATATTTCTTTTTCAGGACATCATCACACCGCAGACCTTCCTTATTACTAATTAGATTCCAAGCCAGCTTAGAGATCAAGGCTAGATTTTGTTCTCTAGTTTTCTTGACCCCCAAGCCACCATTCAATGTGTTTGGTTTGAGTTTTTTGAATTAAGTTTTTAGAAAACTGAGTTTTTTGGTTTTCGTGTTTTTTTGTTTTTAATGAATATTTTTAAAATTTTAAACATTTTTTTTACTTTTTTAGATGCACCTTACTTAGATGTATCTAAAAGGTAAAAAATTTGTGAAAAAATATTTTAAAAAATTAATAAATACATAAAAATACAAAAAATGTATTGAATTCTCGTATTTTTTTTGTATTTTTAGTATTTAATGAATTTTTAAAAGGTTTTTTTCACAAATTTTTTACTTTTTAGGTATATTTATGTTAGCTATGTCTAAAAATTAAAAAAATTGTTTAAAATATTAAAAAAAATTCAGTAAAAACAAAAAAATACGGAAAACAAAAAAGTAGAATTTTTTGAAAAGTGTTTTTGGAAAACTCTAGCCAAGCAAAATTCTTTTCAGACTAAAACAAAAAGCATCTTTGGTGACATTTTTTGGCAACTAAATAGAAATTAATCACCAATGTTACATATTTGGCGACTAATATACTTGTTGGTCGCCAAAAACTGAATTATTGGCGACGAATTGAGATTTTGGTCGCTATTGAGTTTGGTGCCATTCCAAATTTTTGTGCGGGAGCGCTAAAAAAGTTTTTGCGACCAAAATAATATACGGCAATGAAAATTTTGGTCGCCAATTGTACATTTTTGGCGACACAAATAAAATAGTCACGAAAATGTGAACCGTATTTATGGCGACCAAATTATTTTAGTCGCCAATAAATTGCCTTTCAAAACTACCTCGTTTTGAATTTATTTATTTTTAATTAGTTGACCCAACCTTCTGGGTGAATAAACAAACCATTGACCCAAAAGTTCATCTCATTCTCCCACAACCTCAAACGGCACAGCACAAGAGGTATTTTCTTATTCTTCTTCTTCTTCTCTCTTTCTCTCTCGCTCTCTCGCATTGCCGACTGAGCATCGCTCCTCATATTCTTCTTCTTTGTCTTTAGCTTCGGAACCAAAGTGTGTTTTGAAAACTGATAATCAAATTGTGCATTTTCTGGTTCTGCATTCTCTGGTTCTGCATTTTCAGAACCAAAGTGTGTTTTGAAAACTGATAATCAAGTTGTAATTTCATCTCTATTTGTGATAATTTCAAAAAGTAGACCCATGTAATGAATCTAGATAAAATTATGTTTCGATTTTTAATTCTATTAGCTGAAAAACATCCTAGATACTACAACATTAATGAATCCAAATTTTCTGTAATTTTATTGAGCCCTACACCCAAATGACTGATTTGGGGTACTCTTCATTCCTACATAAACATCTCTGACTTTTTTCCTTTTTTTTTTTTTTTTTTTTTCTTTTTCAAATGTCATCCATGACTGTTAAAGTTCTAAGGCCATGTTTGTTTGGGCGGACTGGATTAGATTGGATTAGCATTCCCATGACTAATAGTCCTAGGACTACGAATCCGTTGGATTATGTATCCTATCTTAACTAATAGTCAAGTTTAAAATAATTAGTCCGTACTTCAATTGTTTAACCAAACATCGGATTAATAATTTTATTGGACTATTAGTCCAATCCCAAGCTCATGTCCACCCAAACAAACATGGCCTAATTTTATTCGCAAATATTTTCCAGAAACAAATCCAAAGTAATCTACATGGCAAACTAAATACAACACTAAAAACCAACAATCAATCTAAGAAATTAAATTTCATTTCTTTCTCCTTTTTTTAATCTATCCATCAATCTAATAAATCAATATGGAATGCAACTCATCCCTACCTGTCTAGTTTGCATAACTTTCTTACAGTAAATATATGCATGGTGTTTCTACTAAATCATCAATAAATATTGTCCTTATATTTTAAAAGCTAATAACTTTGAGACATGATATACTGCTTCCCTTCACTATTGTTATGCGCCATATTTTTTTTTTATAGGATTGAGTAATGGGCCATCCATTTTTGAATTTTTTGTCAGATTTTTCAACCTCTATGTCATTGTAGCATGCTCTGTTTTTGTAAATAGAAAATAGGATAACATTGACAAACGACTTAGCTTGTAGAAAGATCCAATGACATTATTTTTTTGGTTGGGTTAATGAGTTTTCTTTGCTCTTCAATTCAACTTGAGTTGATTCTTATGAAGGTTTCTTTATTTTTATTTGATTAGACAATGAAATGTTATCGATTTAAATGGGACATTTAAATTAGGTCCAAAATTTTCATTTAAACTGAGATGTTTTTAATTCCTATTGTGTGATCTTTAAGCATTATTGTATAATTGCATGTTTATTCCTTCAATTAGCAATTCTATGAGCATTTTTGGAAATTGAGATTAGATCACTTCATTTGACGCATATTATGTCTCCTTTCTAGTGGGAATAAGGAAAAATATTGCAAGTAGTAAGTCATGAGCAAAGATAGGTTCACGTGGCATGGGCAAAGAATGAATCAAGATAACTACTAGGAACTCATATAAGGCGGAAGAGCATAAGTGCCACAACATAGGAACTTAGATCACTTCATTTGACACATATTATGTCTCCTAGTCGGAATAAGGAAAAATATTGTAAGTAGGGCGGTAGCAGCAATTTGATACAGAATAGCTTGTTTTTCAAGGAAAAGGAAAAAAAAAGATCTAGCAAAACATATCACCCGCCGGCAACTAAGATGTCCCCTTGTAAGAAAACAAAATAATGAGCAACAAGGCCAAAGGAATGTTTCTGCCAAAACAAGCTGCCAATTTGCACTAAGTTATAGAAAATCTATAGATGTTGCTGAAAAGCTTGTACAATATATTAAAAAAACAGTTTATTCTGGTTAATATTCTTGACAGTACGATGCACAAGAGAGGTATAAGAAATCCAAAATTCAAATGAACTACACAATCTCTCAGACATCATAAGCATATAAGTGAACAACAATATACCTTCAGATTGCTCAACATCTTCACAGTTGCAAGATTGAAATATAGCTGCAAAAAAAGTTGTTATAATTAAAGAGTACGTGACACAAACAAGTAGCATTCAAATGCCAAAAAGAATCAACTTTCAATCAATGCATGGTTCAATGAAGATTCCCAAATCCAAAACACCAGCCTAGATGCCAAATTCCAACAGAACCACTTTGGCAGTGGACTCTACCTGTCACACATATAGTAAGTTAGGAACATGTGGCTACTGGATGTATATTTTATCCAATATGAGATGTAGTTTGTGATAAATGTTATTTATTTGGGTGAATTACACTTTCTTGAATCCCAACCAAAAGATGTCAGTCGCATAAACTTCTTTCACTGGTTTACCAAGGAACCATATCCTCAACTTGTTCTTTCACAAATGTGAATAACAGATGCTACTAGCTATGGGTGTGGCCCTAGAGAGAGCTATAAAAGGATGAAGGATTCATGTAGATGACCCCAATTGACTTAAGTTGATAGTATTTAATGATTTTATTTTAATCAACCATGTCAAACTTAACAAAGCTTTGTATACCTAAGTCAACCTTCCATGTTCCTATCATTATTCTGAAAGCACCTTTAAATCACGTAACTTGAATAATCTATGATCCCAACTAAGTGCACTGTTCATCAAGTCAGTATCCTAGCTGTCAAACACACTATGGTCAAAAACTGAATAGCAAAAAGAGCTTTGGCTTGCAACCATAACACAGAAGATCTGATATAATGACAACAAAGGCCCCTAATCACCCATCTTCAAAGAGCATTATCACATGACAGCATACAAGTACTTGCCTATGCATTAAACTGAAACAATGGAAACAGCAAAATCAAGTTCCCATTCTTATATCACAAAGAATATTCCCATGAAATTCTCTCCATAGGCACATACATATGTTCAAGTCACCTATTAAAAGAATGATACCTGCATGATGAATTTTAGATAGTTATTGATAGCATAGAGAAGTGTTGGAACAACAAGAAGCGCATTGTTACGAGCTGCCTGCAGTAATACGAATGATAGTATTAGGATTAGAGACCATTAATACAAGGCCAAACTTAGTGTTGGTCCATCCAGTGCAGGTAGCATGGAGGGATCAACAATGTAAAGACCTGAACTTTGGCATTATTTGCACAAAGGGAGAAACAACAATCCAAATAGATAAATATTTATTTGGACAGGCTATTAAAAATGAACAAAAAAAAGGGGGAAAAACTCGAATCTTAAAAAAGATCCTTTGTGTGACACGAGCATATAAAACCTAATCCAGGATTCCCATCAATTTGCTAGGCAACCCATACTAGAATGCTCAATATTCAGAAATGACAACATCGTGAAATACCAATATAGAACTCTAAACTTCATCAGCATTCATATGCCTTGACAAAGATAAGAGACTATAGCTGCACAAAAATCTATAATAGAATGGCAACATCTTCCTCAAGCCACCAGCTAGAAACCTAGTCCATAAGACACTCAAAAATTTAATTTTTTTAATAAGCCAACCAAACTTAGGACTCACTTTATCACCCATTAACTTAGCATATAGTTAGAAACCCAAAACACTAGCAAGGCCAGTTTTTCGATAGGGTGAATTAAACTTTGCGCCCCTTAGGTTTCATAGTTTTCCAACTTTGGCCCTTAAAAGTATTTTTGCCCCACGTTGGCCCCTAACATGTGTATTTTTTCCAAATTTAATCCCAAAGCCAAATTCCGTCCAACTTTGGACAGGAATGACACATTGGCAGCCACATGGTGCCAAGTGGCATAAAAATACATTACATTAACATTTTGGATAAATTACACTTTGCCGCAGGTATCACAATTTTCCCATTTTGGCCCTTGAAGTATTTTTTTCCCACTTTGGTCCCTAACGTTTGTAATTTTTCTCAATTTACTCCCAAAACCAACTTCTGGCCAATTTTGGGTGGATGAATGCCACGTTGGTAGCCAACATGCCATAAAAATACATAATATTAGAATTTTAAGACCCAAAATTCTGGGGTCAATTTGTAGAGGAGAGCATTGTTAGTAATCCTGGCTTTGCTAGATTTTATGCCAGGCAGTTTGCATATCTGTCACTGCAGGGGGAAACATTGTTCACTAAATGTGCATAGATTTTAGCTTGCTCAAGCCTAAATAGACTTGTAGGAACAAAGGAGACCTTGATTGGATTTCCGGTTAAAAAATTAGAAGGAAAATTGTAAAACACAAGACTTAAAAGGCCCATTCAGGGGCCGAAATTGCGAAATGACCACCAAAATCACCGAAACTTCGCACGGGCAGCTTACTCAAGCCTAAATAGACTTGTAGGAACAAATGAGACCTCGATTGGATTTCCAATTAGAAAATTATAACGAAAAACGCTAGACTTAAAAGGCCCGTTCGGGGACCGAAATTGCGAAATGACCACCGAAACTGCTGAAACTTGGCACGGGCAGCTTGCTCAAGCCTAAATAGAATTGTAGGAACAAACGAGACCTCGATTGGATTTTGGGTTAGAAAATTAGAAGGAAAATTGTAAAACACAAGACTTAAAAGGCCCGTTCGAGGGGCGAAATTGCAAAAAGACCACTGAAACTGCAAAAACTTAGCATGGGCAGCTTGCTCAACACTAAATAAACTTTGTATGAGCAAACGGCACCCCGATTAGACTTCCTGTTACAAAATTAAAATTAAAATTGTGAAATTCATACCAAGTTTTTTTTTTTTGGTCAATCTAATATTGTTTTTTTCTTTTTCATGTGACAGATTGGCAATGGTAGAAAAAAGTTCAGGCTGCATCAGAATATTTGGTTTTGTGTTTTTGCAAATATTTTGACATAGGATTTTGGTAAATGACTTGTGGGTTAAATGTTTAGCATCAAAATATTTGGTTTTGTGTTTTTGAAAATATTTTGACATAAGATTTGGTAATGGATTTGTGGGTTTGATGTTAATAGTTTGTAAGTACTTTGGTATGAATGTTTCAGATTGTTAGAGAATTGTAATTATGTTTATTGGGATGTTTAATATCTATTAATTTTGAATTATTATGAATGTCTTCACAAGTGTATTACTATTTACATTGCATTTGTGTATATATTGTATAGAGAAAAACAGGTGTTTTGGATTATTTTGAACAGGAAAATTATTAAAATCAAAATTTGTGCAGCGAATTTTTAGTGACAGGTGATATTTTGGTCGCTGTTAATATATTTGGCGGCAATATATTGTTTTTGTCGCTAAAAGTTAGTGGCTATTCCAAGAATTTTTAGCAACCAAAACTTAGACATCGCTAAAAACTTGATTTTTAGCGACCAAATTAATTTTGTCGCTAAATAGTACTTTTGGCAACGTATTTATTTATCATTAAAACTGCATAGCTTATCCAAATCTTAACCTTTTAGCGACAAATTAGAATTTTACAGCAACAAAATATATGATTTTTGGCGACCAATTTTACTTGTCGCTAAACATCTACATACGGTGACAATTTATGATTTGGTCGCCAATACTTTTAGTGACAGGCCTTTGGCGACCAATTGTGTACTTGTCGCCGATTATTTTGGTGATGAAATTTGTACTTTTGGCGACCAGTTTTTTGGTCGCCAAATGTGTTTTTTTGTTGTAGTGTCATATTGCAGACCACATCCCATTTTACAAGATGAACTTTCTTTTTCTCCAAGGTATCACCCTAGAGAAAAATTTTGTTCATTCTGTCAATTTCAGTACAAGTCTTTTTTGGCAAAAACATAGTCTGCATAGTATAGAAAGGAATAACAGAAGTGACATATTTGATGAGGGTGGCTCTACCAGCCAAGGATAGGGTATTGGCTTTCCACTCAGCCAATCTTTTTTGCATTTTGGCTATAATTTCATTAAACTGGCCTCTGGTAACTCTACCATGGATAAGAGGTACACCCAAGTATTTTCCTAACTCAGAAGTTAGAGGAATACCACACTCGGTGCTAAGCTCTTTAGCTCTCCTCCTCTCAACATTAGGAGATACAAAGAGCTTGGACTTATGGGAATTTATTCTCAGCCCAAATATCACACAAAACTCCTCCATAACTTCATGATAGTGCTATAATTAGTCATAGTAGCCTGCCCAAAGAGCATAAGATCATTAGCAAAAAAGAGATGGGTGAGATTAGGACCACCTCTGGTCTCCTCCACCCCTTTCCAACTATTATTTCCAGCCTTAAGACTGATCATGTTGAATAATCTCTTTAAACACAACACAAACAGACTTAGAAAATATGAGGAAGAAGAACTCAGAAAATATGAGGAAGAAGGAATATATTGTTGTTATATTCAAAACTTCTTATCTTGTGAAGAGAAAACTATACTCCTTGTATAGGAGAGAACAAGAGCTACTATTTGTGCCACTAAGATCCACTATCACCACTAAGAGATCCACTATCACCACTAAGAGCCACTACCTATCTCCTTACATAAAATATACATTCATTATAGCCACTATCTAGATTACTATATACATCCATTATAGCCACTATCTAGATCACTAACATAGTGTATATAGACATTATCATAACCCACTAACAGCCACTATATGTCCACTAACAGTAATAATCAGATTTCCAGCACTCCCCCTCAAGCTGGTTTGAAGATATCTTCCATAGCCAGCTTGCTAGTCAGCTTATCAAATTGCTTCTTGTGTAGTCCCTTTGTTAGCACATCAGCTAATTGTTCACCTGTTGGAAGGTAGGTCATACAGATTATGCCAGCATTGATTTTCTCCTTGATGAAATGTTTATCCACTTCTATATGTTTTGTGCGATCATGTAGAACTGGATTATGAGCTATAGATATGGCTGCTTTGTTGTCACAATAGACCTTCATAGGTGTCGGGTGAGAAAGCTTTAATTCTTCAAGAATTCTTTTAATCCACATTACTTCACAGATTCCATGGGCAACAGCTCTGAACTCTGCTTCTGCACTACTTCTAGCTACCACATTCTGTTTTTTACTCCGCCATGTAACTAGGTTCCCACCTACAAAGGAGCAGTATCCGGATGTTGATCTCCTGTCTGTAACACTTCCTGCCCAGTCTGCATCTGTGTATACTTCAACTTGAAGATGTCCATGTTTCTTGAATAGTAAGCCTCTCCCTGGAGTTCCTTTCAAATATCTTAAGATCTTATAAACGGCCTCAAAGTGCTCTGCCCCTGGTGAGTGCATGAACTGACTTACCATGCTGACTGCAAAGGCAATATCAGGCCGCGTATGAGACAAGTAAATCAATTTCCCTACAAGTCGCTGATATTGTTCCCTCTCTTTGACTTCTTCAGCCTTAGCAGCTTGTAACTTCAAGTTAGGCTCGATCGGAGTCTCCACCATCTTACAACCAAGCATACCTATTTCTCCAAGGAGATCAAGAACATATTTTCTCTGATTAACGAATATACCTTCCTTGGATCTTGCAAATTCCATTCCGAGGAAATACTTGAGGGCTCCCAGATCCTTAATGTGAAATTCTTTTGCGAGTTTCTCTTTGAGGGCTGCTAACTCTGCTTCATCATTACCAGTTAAAATGATGTCATCAACATAAACAATCAAAATTGCAATTTTACTGTCTTTTGAATGTTTATAAAATATTGTGTGATCTGCTTGACTCTGTGAGAAGCCACAACTGATAACTGCCTTCCCAAAGCGTTCAAACCACGCTCTTGGTGATTGTTTGAGTCCGTATAATGACTTGTTCAATCTGCATACTTTGTCGCTACCAAGTCTCTGCTCAAATCCCGGCGGTAGGCTCATGAACACCTCCTCTTCAAGATCACCATTGAGAAATGCATTTTTAATGTCAAGTTGATGTAGAGGCCAATCTGAATTTACTGCAAGAGATAACAGTACTCTGATGGAATTTATTTTAGCAACAGGAGCAAACGTCTCCTGATAGTCGATCCCATAAGTTTGAGTGAAGCCTTTAGCCACCAGTCTCACCTTGTATCTCTCAACGCTTCCATCTGCGTTACATTTTATCGTAAACACCCATTTACACCCAACTGTTTTCTTGTCTTTGGGTAGATCAACTATCTTCCAAGTACCACTTCTTCTTAAAGCATTCATCTCCTCCATGATTGCTAATTTCCAATTCGGATCATCCAATGCTTCCTGTATATTCCTTGGAACAAACAAGTGTGAAATCCTAGATGTGAAAGCTCTATGGTTTTTAGACAGTCTTTGATAGGAGAGGTAATTTGCAATAGGATGTTTAATGCAATTGCGGACACCTTTCCTAATTGCTATAGGAACATCAAGGTCGGAAATAGAAGGAATAGGATTACCTAAAATTTCGATGCCAGAACTCGAGTGGACATTCGGGTCATTAGGATGGACATTCGGGTCATTATTCCTCAGATGAAATCTCTTCCTAGTATAAACCTGAAGCTCAGAATTTAGATCATTTGGTAGTACTTCTCTCCCTAAACAAGAATCTTCTTGACTAGGCACCATAGAACTTGGTTCTCCTAAGTGATCATTATCAGACAGATGTGGTTTTTGTGTAGGATAAATGACATTGGGGAGCGGGATAGAAATATCCCAAAAATTGTCTTTTACTCCACTTGTCTCCCCCTGAAGAGAAGTGTTGGGGAAATAAGATTTTGTTTCCACAAATGACACATCCATACTCACATGAAATTTCTTGGTTTGAGGATTGAAACACTTATACCCCTTTTTGTTTGAGGAATAACCCAAAAAAACACATTTTATAGCACGAGGGTCAAGTTTTGAACGAAATTGACTGGGAACATGAACATAGGCAGTACATCCAAAAACTTTGGCGGGTAAATCAGAAAACAACCTCGTGTCAGGAAAAAAAGTTTTAAGACAATCAAAAGGTGTTTTGTATGTTAACACCTTTGTAGGCATCCTGCTTATCAAATAAGAGGCTGTTAAAATTGCTTCACCCCATAAATATTTAGGAACATGCATGTAAAACATTATAGCACGTGCTACTTCAAGTAAATGTTTATTTTTTCGTTCTGCAATGCCATTTTGTTGAGGGGTATCCCGACATGTAGATTGATGAAAAATCCCCTTTTTTGCCAAAAACTCACCCAACTGCTCATTGAAATATTCTGTTCCATTATCAGAATGTAAAATACCAATTTTGGTTTGAAATTGGTTTTCAATCATATTGTAAAAATTTGTGAATAAATTTTTGACGTCAGATTTTTTATGCATCAAATAAATCCAACATAAGCGGGTATGGTCATCAATAAATGTAACAAACCATCTTTTACCAGAAAGAGTAGTGATTTTAGAAGGGCCCCAAACATCACTATGAATCAAATAAAAAGGTTTGGAAGCCTGGTAAGGTTTTGGCAAATAAGTAGAGCGATGAAATTTTGCAAAAATGCAACTTTCACAATGAAAAGAAGAACAATCAATCCCTTTAAATAATTCTGGAAATAAATGTTTCAGATAAGAAAAACTAGGATGTCCTAGCCTATAGTGCCATAGCATTATTTTTTCTCGAACAGAGATTGAACTAGTACTATTAAAGCTTGAGCTTTTTTATTACTAACAGGTACTTCATCAAAGTAGTAAAGACCTTCAAGCATCCTAGCACGCCCAATCATCATCCCCGAGTTCTGGTCTTGAAATTCACAATGGGATTCAAAAAATGTAACACGACAATTAGAATCCTTAGATAGTTTACTGACAGACAAAAGGTTACAGGCTAAGTTGGGGACGTGAAGAACAGCATTGAGATTAATTTTCTCAGTTAGTTTAATAAATCCTTTTCCTGCAATAGGTGAAAAACTACCATCGGCTATTCTGATTTTGTCATGACCAGAACAAGGGAAATAGGTACTAAATAAATGGGAAAAACTAGTCATGTGATCGGAGGCACCGGAATCTATGATCCACGGAGAGAAGTTTAGGCAAGAGAAGGCTTTAGGATTTCTACCTGTTTGTGCCAAAAAAACACTAGGAGTACCGGATGAGGAGTTGGATTTTATCAGCTTTAAGAGTTGATCAATCTGCTCTTTGTTGAAGGGACCTGAATCGGCTTCATTAGCAGTAGGAAAGCCACGATTCTTCTCTCCTTGTTTGCTGCTTTTCCAGTTGACAGGTTTGCCATGGATCTTCCAATACGTTTCGCGTGTATGGCGAGGCTTGTTGCAAAAATCACACCAGACCCGTGGCTTATCATCAAACCTGCGCTGGTAATTTGCAGCCTTGTTGGCCGCAGCATCGCTAATTAAAGCAGAAATTTCAATTGACTCACCAGTACCTTTTTTCTTAAGCATGACGCTCTTTCGGCTCTCTTCCCTTCTGACTTCGGCAAATACTTCGCCAATGGATGGGAGAGGAGGTCTGCCAATAATTCTTCCTCGCACTTCATCGAACTCAATGTTGAGGCCGGCAAGAAACTTGTAAATACGGCTGTCTTCCACAGTTTTCTTATGGTGGTTGCAGTCGTCAACCGATTTCCATTCGTATGTGTTGAAGATGTCAAGATCCTGCCACAACCTTTTCAACGAATTGAAATATTTGGTAACGGAATCATCTCCTTGACGAATCTCTCCCAACTTCAAAGTCAATTCGAAAACTTGAGATTGATTTCCTAGGTCAGAATACATCTGACTAACATTATCCCACAACTCTTGTGCAGTAGTATAGCACATGTAATTAGAGCTTATATCCTCCTCCATGGAATTGACCAACCATGTCATAACCATGGAGTTTTCAGCGTCCCAACTGTCGAACAGCGGATCATTAACAGCAGAAGCCTTCTTGTCACCAGTGATGTAACCGATCTTTCCTTGCCCACGGATATACATCCGGACAGATTGTGACCAGCGGAGAAAATTATCACCATTTAGGCGGATGGTGGTGATTTGGACAGAGTGAGAGTTGGATGTTTTCACCGGAATGGCAGCGGCAGGGGTTGAAGTGGTTTCGGACGTGACTTCCGACATGGCTATGACGGTTTTAGGGCTGCTGTGTTTTTGTTGCTCTGATACCAACTTAGAAAATATGAGGAAGAAGAACTCAGAAAATATGAGGAAGAAGGAATATATTGTTGTTATATTCAAAACTTCTTATCTTGTGAAGAGAAAACTACACTCCTTATATAGGAGAGAACAAGAGCTACTATTTGTGCCACTAAGATCCACTATCACCACTAAGAGATCCACTATCACCACTAAGAGCCACTACCTATCTCCTTACATAAAATATACATTCATTATAGCCACTATCTAGATTACTATATACATCCATTATAGCCACTATCTAGATCACTAACATAGTGTATATAGACATTATCATAACCCACTAACAGCCACTATATGTCCACTAACAGTAATAATCAGATTTCCAGCAAACAGATATGGGGACAGTGGATCTCCTTGCCTTAGCCCTCTAGAGGGTGTGAATTCCTCCAGAGGCTCACTATCCCAGATAACCGCAATGCTAACAATGGTGACACAGCTCATAATAAGATCAATGAAATTCTTATCAAATTTAAATTCCTCCAAGGTTTGTTTTAAAAATTCCCAAGAGATGTTATCATAAGCTTTTTCCTAGTCAATTTTGAAAACCATACCACTCTTCTTTCCTTTTTTTTGATTCAAAGTGTGTATAATTTCTTGAGTAATTATAACAACCCCGAACTATGATTAGCCACTAAACCAAGATTAAGAGTGTTTAATGAGTAATTAAGGTGAAATTCTGAATTAATTACAAGTGTATTGCATTATTTGTGTTTACATATGTCTGCTGTAGAAATATATGTTTGTGTTTTCGTTTTGTTCTACACATTGAAGGCCTTATCGGCATCCGATCACAAAATTGACTTGATTTTTGTGCTATTTGGAATTTTTAGAATTTGTGGTAGGTTTGATTGAAATTCGATTGTGAGCAATTAAATTAGAATAATTAATGTCCATTTGAGTAGCTTTAACTAGCCACCACTAATCAAGCCTATATAAGGCTTAAGATGCTCACATTCTCATTTTGCCATCTTTGAGACTTCAAACGTGTAGAGAGAGGGACTAAGAGAGAATTGAGTTCAAACAAAGGAAGTAGCTTGGAATTCAAGGATTTCGCTTGGAATCTTAGTGAATTCACCATCTAGAGCTTGATTGAGAAGTTGAGGTAAGGATTCAACACTTAGATTGTATAATTATGGTATCTAGGACATAAATTCTAGAGGATTAAGTAGAGTTATGCAAGAATTGAGCTAGTAATGTAGAGAAGATGAACATTTGTGCATTTCATGGATTTTGAGTGTTGATTTCAACAAATTCATACATGCAAGGACCTATTTTTGTTCAATTATGGGAGCTCATTGTGGTTTTGCACTTTAACACTCCATTTGTACATGTTTTGAAAGGTTTGAGTTCTTGACAACACATGCATGATATGTATACATATTGTTCAAGCTTGGTTTTGAAGAATTCACTTGTTTTTGGGCTTTGATTTTTCAAAATGATTTTGCATTCACAATGTTTTACAAGTTCACACAAGTTTCCTTAAGTTGTTGGCGCAACAGAACATGAATTGCAGCTTTAAGTTAAGTTTTGAAGCTTGGAAGCAAATTTGGAAAGTTCAGGATTCTGCTTCTTCGCTCGAACGACAGAACCTGTGCTCGAACGACCACTCTTTATTTAGCACTTCCGCTCGAGCGACCAAAAGTTGGCTCAAGCATAAAATGCATGCTCTCAGAAGTTTACACATTTTTGTAGACTGCTCAAGCGACCAAAGTTGCACTCGAGCGAAGACCTCAGTCTCACGCTCGAGCGACCATTGAGCGGCCGTCGAACGAAGAATTCACACAACCAGTACTTTGCAGAAGTTTACAGACCGCTCGAGCGACTGAAGTTGTGCTCGAGCGACCACGTTTATTTTTGAACCCCCGCTCAAGCGAAGAAAGTTGCGCTTGTGCAAAGACCCTGTTTTCAGCAAATTTGCTTAAGTGTTGAACAACATGTTTTGACATCCTCATTGCGTCTTAGGCATTCTTAAGCCCTAATTAAGACATAGTAATGAAGATAAGACTTAGAAACAAATTAAGAATGAAACGCAATAAGTTAATTATTATCCGAGTGTGTGTTTCAATATGTGTGTACTTGTTATGTTTATGTAGGTCACGCGCCGCAAGTTAAGACATAATAATGAACAGCATGTTTTGGCATCCTCATTGCATCTTTGGCATTCTTAAGCCCTAATTAAGACATAAGAATGAAGCTAAGACTTAGAAACACACTAAGAACGAAACACAATAAATTAAGTACTATCCGAGTGTGTGTTTCAATGTGTGTATGTATGTTATGTTTGTGTAGGTCATGCACCGCAAGCTATCTAATTTGTCTGTTCTGTCTGTCTGCTTTGGAGCCATCTGTGAGTAATAACTTAGTAAAGCTATGTTCAACTTTATTTATTTTCTGTATGATGAAATATGATCTATTTTCTGAAATGATATATTTTATATAACGAATAATTGTCCAATTTTTGACAATGTATTCGTGGCATCCTTAGCATCATGTGATATCTGTTAGCTGTTACCCGGTAACGGAGGTTCCATCATGGAACTTAATATGTCTGCAATCTGTTACCCGTACCGGAGGCTTCATCATGGGGCTCAGCATATCTATTCTTTGTTACCCAAATCCAAAGGTTCCTTTATGGAACTGGTTACTCATAATCACCATCTACTATGCATTTGTTTTGTATCTGTTCTGTTAGCGTTAGTGGATGTACCACTTATGAATAAGCATGAACTCTGATTTCTGTGTAAGCATATGAATCTATTTCTAATATGAACTCTGATTTCTGAATCTGATATGGGACATCATTCAATTAAAACCCTTTACTCTGTTATTATTCACTGGGCTTCCGCTTACTCTATTACTTATGTATGTAGGTGATCAAGCCCGTAATCAGGCTCAACGATAATCGCCTGGAGCTCTGTTTTGTCGGCCAACCCTTGTACCTCCCGAGGAGATTCCGAAAGTCATGTGGTCATGTTTTGTGAACGTATAAGACTTTGTTTCCTTTTTGGATTATGAACAAGTTTTTCTGTTTATCTGTACATTGAACTAAGTCCCCATTTGGTTATATCTGTAATGAATGTGACGTAAGACTACTACATTTATGACATCACGTGTATATATATAAAGTTTTGAAATTTCTATCCCATGTATGTCTACACAGCGCAATGGACTATGTATTTTATGTATATTTGTTTCCCCAGCCCCTTTATTTATATGATATTCAAGTCAGAGGCCTTTAATAATCCTAAGATTATTGGTCGGTTAAGATGCTGAACCTATAGGGGCGAGTTTAGGTCATGGCAGTAATGATGATGTTATCACTCATGTTTCTACCAGGAATAAAACTACTTTGGTCAGGTCTCACAATCTTGTTCAAGAAAGGCCTTAATCTACTAACAATGATTTCAGAAATGATTTTAAAAATTATTTTGTAAGAAATAATTTTCTCGTTCTCTTTTCAATTCCCTACCTAAGTCCATGAACCAATCACAACGTAAATAGCTACAAAACAAGCAAAATCCTAGGCATTAATGGACAAACTTAAAAGAGAAAAGCTTCATTAGATAAAAGGGAATAGAGATGGGGAACCACTACAAAAACAATTCATAATGACAGTCAAATCCACCCACCCCCATTGTAAGGGCATATTTGAATTATATGGTTTTTTATTTTTCTAAATAATTTAATTCATACCATATGGGTCATCTAGTAACACATAAGTAGTAACCCTCCTACTCTAAGTAACAGAAGGAACGTGGTACATTTGAAATCCTTACAGTTACAAACCAACCCGTTATGAACCCAACTCATAAGTAATCAAACAAAAATCAATCACAAACAACACAAACTCAAAATCAACAAATTTGAAAAACCTATAAAACCACAACTATACCCACACACACACACACACACACACACAAAAAAGAAGAAAAGAGAATAACATACATACAGAGATCAGAACAAATAAATATGAGTATTATTAACAAGTTGCTTATTGTGACTTTGGTCAAAGCAAAATCAATTAGATCTATCTACCAAACTAAAAAACAATCAAATAAACCTACCAAGGACAAGGAAAAGAAGAAAAACAAAGCAGTTTATTTTTTTTATTATATTTAAGAAAAGGATAAATATATATACCCCAAAAAAACAAGAAAAAAAAAAAAGAAGAAGAACAAAACGAAGACAAGCCACGTGTAAGAAGAAGCATAAGAAAAGAAGACAAGACGTTTCTTATCTCAATAGAACAAAACCCGTTTTTCCAAAGCCACAAGAATCACCTAATCACACCAATAGAAGAGAAAACATAGCACAATTTTGAAGAGATTAAAATCAACCCACAAATGACTAAAATCAACTTCACACAACATGCCCTTATTTTGCATATATCCCATCCACAACCACACCGCATTACCACCAAAACTCTTAACTTTTCTGAATCTAAAATAGAGAAACAAACTAAAAATTTTGAAAATATCAAAAAAACAAAATAAAACAAAACAAAACAAAATCAGCCTATATTTATCCAAAAAATCGCCAATTATCTCTACAAAATCCTAATTTTGGAGTCAGCTATCAAAGAACATTAAGATTAACACTGAGCAAAAACAAAAAGATGGAACCAATTGATGTTCTGCGGGATTACTGTGCTTGTCAGACACTTTGTTCACGAAGATTGAAGGACTTGAATGATGATATTGGTTTTATCAGACAGAATTGTTGCCATTTTTAATGTCATAAACAAACAATTGCCTCACATTGAAATGAAACAAAAATAGTAAGCACCTTCAAACACAATGGATTACACATATGAACTTATAAATTCCAAGATTTACAAATTCTAACTTCCTGGGACATTTCTCCATGAATCACACAGAACTTTCTAATAAAACTATAACAAAAACTCAATCAAGTAAAAAAGAAAAAAAAAACAAAACAAAACAAAATAAGGTACATAATAGAATAGATAAATAGGCAACAACAACAACAACAACAACAACAACAACAACAACAACAACAACAAAAAACCCAAAAATGTAATAATATTATATACATTGGCAAGCATGACAAAAAAATAAATAAATAAATAATTAAAAAAAAACAAGAAAGAAAATTAATCATGCAAGCAACAAAAAAAAAATAAGAAGAAAAAAATAAGGAATAAACAAGGAACACATTAAAAAAAAATAAAGAAAAGAAAAGAAAAGAAAAAGAAGAAGATACCTTTACTCTACAAAGATTGAAAATCACTTTCCCTTGCCGTAGGTCCAATATTATGCCGAAATTGCAGAGCTGTAAAAACAACAAAACGAAAATCTTAACTTGAACTTAACAAAAATAATAATAATAATAATAATACTTACTTTTAGAAAACAAATCACCAAGAAGATGGACAAACCATATGAAGAAGAAATAAATAAACAAATAACAAGAAAATTGTTGTAAAGAAAAAAAAAATTCATTTGATACCTATTTCAATAGTAGAGAGGTTGAGTTGATGAGAGGACCTCTAGTGCTATTACTAACAAGGACATATCTGATCTCAAATAAGCTTCAATGACGATCAAGGGCATCAATTGAAGATGAAAAGCCTTGAAGCAGAGCTTACCAAAACATGTCCTAGAAAATAGACAAGAAAGAATTCGTATTAATATGGAAAACAAAAGTTGGGGAAAAAAATCTCAACAATTATGAAAAAGAATGGAAGTTTTGTTACCAGTGATGATGGTGGCCCAGAGTGAGAGTGTTTGACACTGTCAATTGCCATAGAGAGAGATGGGTTGTAAGAGTTTGAGATAGGAACAAAAAATTCTGAGATAATAGATTGAGAAAATATAGAGACGTGGCTATCTCTTACTCACCAAAAACTGTAGCAAAAAGCGACATGGCTGCTTCTCACAAATTACAATAGAAGAACCATGAACTAGCTAGGTGTGGCTCACCTTTTCGGGACTCCTTTTGGAAGACGAATAAGCCCTACAGTTCGAACTCCCACGGTTCTGAATTTAGTCTTACAAGTGCAATGTGAAACTGATAATCACCAAAGAGTCCAAATCCGGCAAATTTTTTTGGAAAATCGATTTTAAATCAAATAATGCCAAAATTGGACTGCTTTGCCAGATACAGAGTTGCCACCTAAATATTTTTGTTTTGGGGAAATCTAGGAAACCCATAACTCATGCCAACTGCCACGTGTCCATCATCACCAAAGTTGCCTCGGCTTGGGAACTTGGGTACGAGAGGGGAAGGTCCTGAAATGAGCACCCCCGCTCACTCGATCAAAGATCGGCCTCTACTAATCATGATATGATTTTTTATAAACATTATGCGCTCTTGTTCCAGTTATTAAGCTAGTTTTGCTATGTGATGCGCATAAGCAAGTATAGACTAGTTTGCAAGACTTGGAACAATTCAACTTGTGTTTGTTTTCTGAAAATGATTTGAATTTGCCACCTCAAGTGGGCTTAAAACAGGATTTGCCACAACAAAGTGGGCTTAAAACGCACGTTCATTGAATTGTTCCAATTCAAACAACAAGCCTTCATCTACAGGCATTCATGCAGTTTAGCATTTAAGCACATAACCTCATGCAAGCATGCAAAACATAGCGATATGGAAATCACGCTCATGCAAGTATGCTAAAGTGTAAAACTCACTGAGTACTCCAAGCCAAAACAGAAACTAGTTAGAGAGATGCATGATCCTAACTATGTTAAGATGCCTAATGCAACACATGCAATAATGTAATTAATAGGCTCGGCTACTAATATGGCATATGAAGCAAGTTGAACAACATGTGATTAAATATGTATTCAAAGAAGTATTTAAAATTGCAATGCAGTTTGAATGATGCACCGAGCCTCGGTGCATACAAGACGAATGAATGGATGCAAACATGCAAGCATAAGGTATGCTAATTGAAAATGTCCCTAATCTAACCATCAAAAGCGATTAAATAAAAGGGAAAAAGACGTGAGATTGGAAGACATACACATACGCATGCACGCACACTTATTACAACATTACGTCCTCGCGAAGGAGGGTCTGAATGAATAAAAGCTAACCAACTAGCTACACTAATTAAGCTAAGCTAATTATCACAACACAATATTTAACTAACTACTCTAAGCTAATTAATTATTACAAATAAACTAACTAATTACAAAGCAATTAAGTTAATTAATTACAACACGAATTAATCAACTAACTAACTAGACAAGTTTAACTAAACGGCCTTGGGAAACAAGGGATGCATGCATGCTCGGTTCCTCCATCCGAAAAGCCACCGTTTTGCTTCTGCGAGCCTCTGTTTGCACATTTGATCACCAAAAATTCTGCCAACTCCCAGAATACCTCTGCTCCACCTTAGGAACACACTGTGCAAATTTCATTGGTGGCTAATAAGGGGCATGTCGGCTACCAATGGTGGCCGGTCAACTACCACTGGTGGCCGGTCGGCTACCACTGGTGGCCAGTCGGCCACTGATGACATGAACTCCACTTTTTGCTGCAACAGAGAGCAGACAGAGCAAAACAGTGTATTCTCACAGGTTTGTGTGTACTATTTACACTCCTTATCATCAAACAAGCTCAAAGGAGTGAAACTCTTGGCTCTCAAACAACCAATCAAGCAATTTCCATGCATGATGGCCAAAGAACCAATTTTGTACAAGTTTAATGAGTGCAAAACAAGACTCAAAAAGACCACCACCCTATCATGCATGATCAAGGGTGATGGTGACCAAGGAAAGTGGCACATTTCATCACTTTTGAGTATGAAATGTCACATTTTCCTCATGTTCGAATTAACGTCCGATTCGAACACATGCAATGCAACACGAAAGATGCTTATCTTGTCTCTTTTACTTATCCAATTTTGTTTACTCATTTTAATTACCAAAACCATTCTTTAATTGATTTGTCCATTAGTGAGTATCCTCTAATGGAAAGATGGCTCAAACAACAAGTTGCTTTGGGCATGAAAGAGGCATTACACTATTGGTAATGAACCCTCTAAGGGATTAAACCATTAGGTGTAGCACCTCTATTTCACACTTAGGCAAACAAGTGGTTTGAAACCACTTTCAAAGTAAAAAAAAAAGTGAAGAATGGAGGGAGATTGCAGAGATTTTAGGTGCTGAAATGAAGTATAAAACAACACTAAAACATGCTATTAACTCAAAACAATGATGATCCAAGCATTAAAACATCAAGCTAGTGAAGAAAATTACACTACAACTATGCAAAACAAGCCTCAACTGAACTAACTAGCCTAAAACAGAACCAAAATAAGTTATTTCAGAGGCAAAAACATGCTAGACTTAAGCCACAAAAAGCTAAAATAATAAGCTAACATGTGAGGCTAACTAGGCATGCAAACAAGACACAAGGAGGGGAGGCTAACCCCTCCAATTTTGGACTTCAAAATAAGGTTTTTACCACTGAAAAACCTCTGAAATTTAGTGGTTAAAAGGCCCAAAAAAATTGATTTGAAAGTGATAAGAAATGGTACAAAAGCTTAACAAACAAAAGAGCAAGAAGGGTGGACCACCCCCTAACTCAAAAGACCTCAAACCAACACTTCTAAGTCACAAAAATAGAGTTTTTGACAGTTCAAAATCAGCCCAAAAATAGTTGGAAAAGACGACAAAACAAAGATACAAAATAAGCTTAAATAAGGTAAGTGCTATACCTTTGAAGCAAAGCACAAAATAGCCAACAATCTACGCTCAAAGCACCTTCTAGAGCTCACACAAGACTCCAAGTAATCTCACCCCAAAGGTGAGAGTATTTGGTTAAGGGTTGATATGCAAAAGCCAAGGACTTGTGTGCAAATGTGTACAAAATATCAAGAGAGAAAGAGATATATTTGCTCTAATTTTTCTAACCCTCCAAAATGAGGGGAGGAACCCTCGTATATATAGAAAAACCACCCCTTGAGCTTAGAAACATCTCACCATACACATGTATGGAGATGCAGCTTAATGTGCAACAGTTGGCACAGCTGTCAATAAATATCTAAAAAAAGGCACTGGTAGTCGTCGACCACCACTGATAGCTGACTGGCCACACCCATGGCCGACAGAAACACCCCATGGCCGACAGCCTTAGGGGGTGGCCGACAGGTCACCAAGAGGCCTAGACACCAAGTTTTGGTCCACAACAAGGCACAGAAAGAACAAGGTTCAAAGGCTCAAAGACAGGGCATCCCGCTGAGGACTTCGGGCGCTCAAAACGAACACAAACAAACACAATCATCGAGTGCACGAGCAATGACGTCTAAGTCTTGAGGATGGTCAAAAATGGGGTGTCTACACTAAGAAAATAGAACAAGTAGAGGGGCAAGACAAGCAAATGGAAATGAGAGCCACAAACACTATAGCATACTCAACTCACTCTTATATAATACTGTATAGATATACTGTTCTTTCCGATGATATAATATACTAATGATAATCAAACAAAGGATATTAAAAAAGTGAAAAAACATAGAAGCTGACAAGTTTTTCTTTGTTTTTTATATACAGTCAAAAAGAATAGGGTAAATTACAAATACACCCTCTGAAGTTTGCTTAAAATAGAGATAATCGTTTGTAGTTTGAAAAATTACGAATACCTCCTGTTAGAATTTTTTATTTAATAGAATTAACTAAAAAAATGAAATTCATAATCGCTCTCCTATATAATAATAAAATTACCTAAATTATTTATTGAAACATATTTCTAACATCATTAAAAATTGTTAATTGACTTGATGATTTATTCATAAAAGAGCCGATTTGTTATGAAATTAGGAACCTTAGGAGGTAGAATGTAATTTCCAGAACCACAAGGGGTGATTTATATTTTAATCAAACCTCAAGGGTATATTTGTAATTTACCTTATAGCGATTTGGGCTTAGACTCAACCCATTTATTGCTTTGGAACCCGGGTAACCATATCCGTAGTGATCGTCCTTTCCTCTTTTCTTGTTGGATTTTGATGAGAGGGTCAACAATAGCCTTGGTGGTGTCGACAACACCTTCTTGCTGTGCTCTTAATGTGGCTACTAAAATTTGGGGTCGACATTAACCTTCGTGGTGTCGACACTTGTCCTGTTATTGGCCTCTGGGGTCGACACCAGGCTAGGGGGTGTCAACACTGTCTTGCTGCTCAATCTTGGAAATCACTTCTGAAATAAAGGGTCGACACTATGGGTTCTAAGGGTTGACCCTACCCTTGTTGTTTTGTTCTGAGTTGCATTCTAAAAAATAGGGTCGACACCGCTGTCTCCTAGGGTCGACCATCATCTGCTGCAAAACATTAGTGTCTCAGCTTTTCTTCTTGAGGATCAACATCACTTTCCCGAGGGTCGACCCCTTTGAGTCTTTTTCCATATTTTGATTCGGTGTTGGGCCCTACTTTTTGGGGGTTTGACTTACTATTTCCTTTAACTTTAGGGCTATTATTCTACCACTATAAATAGGCCCCAAACATACTTTTCTCACTCACTTTTCCTCTGTCTCTCTCTTTTCTCTATTTGAACTGTGACTTCTCTCTTTTCTCTCAAAACCCAACTTATCTCACCTAGATCTTCAGATCTACTCACCTAGAGGTACTTTCTCATCTTGGTCCTTTGAAATAGATTGGAGATCGTGTCAATAACTTTTGTTTTATCCAAGTGGTTTGTAATTTCATTGTCATTGAGTTTCTCTGAGTTCTCTCCTACCTTTTGAGCTTGAGGTAGGGATTCTCTGTACTCCTTTATGAATTTTAACTTAGTTATTTGTTTTTATGAAACATTATTATGAAAAAGTAGATTTTCAGCAAAATGTTAGGTGTTGGTTTGAAAATCAAAGAGAGGAGTTTTCAAATGGTTTATTGGGAATGGTTGTGGATGGATATTTACTTATAAGATATGTTGAGATGATGGGTTTTACCTTGGAAAATGATTTATAAAGGAAAGAAGATTTTTGCCCTAAAAATTTCAAATGTTGATTTTATATTGATAAATAGAATTGATATTGAACTGGTGAAATTGAGTTGTTATGGATGAGGATGGTGGAGTTGGATATGAATTATCACTCACATCTTGGAATTTGGAAAGTTTATCTTTATTGAAATTATCTATTTGTTTAGAGATATTTGTTTTGGGCTATCGATGGAAGGTAGCTATGAATGTTGTAGAAATTTTATGAGAATTAAGAGAACTGAAAACTAATTTCTCATCCATTTGCATTGAGCACTGTTACATACTTATTTCATTAAAAATGTATCTTGTGTTGAAAAGAGGGTGAATCTAGGAGAAAGTTGTTGTTACATCAAATAAGCTGGCCAGTGCGTCCAGGGTGAAAGTCCCAAAAATTGCGCATATACATGGGTGTTGATCCCACGAATGAAATATCCATAAAATGGCAATAGTAGCACTTATATAGCCTACGTTTACATGGGTGCCGATTTACAGTTTCCCAATGACGAAATTTCCGTAAAATGTGATACTTGTCTTGAGATTTCCAGAGTTGTGATTCACTTCCTTATTTTCTAATGTAAAGGAAATGATTCATGAATTGTGGTATAAATATGGCATTGCATGGTTTTGGAAAAAGGATATAAAATGT
This sequence comes from Camellia granthamiana, assembly GCA_036172215.1. Lineage (NCBI taxonomy): Eukaryota > Viridiplantae > Streptophyta > Magnoliopsida > Ericales > Theaceae > Camellia > Camellia granthamiana. The sequence goes on along the minus strand of CM069906.1, from coordinate 52,686,713 downwards.
TTTGTCACGAGCATTGCATATGTATTTCACCCTTATATTTTTGTTAAAATTCATATGTTGTGTTGGATTATTCCTATTGGGCTTTAGCTTACCCTATGTGGATAGCCATTTTTAGGTATTGATGATATGCCTCTGTTAGGGCAATAGTTTGAGAGGACTTGGAAGTAGGGCTGCTCGCGGGTCGGTTTTGGCCGGGTGCGGGTCAAAACCGACCCGACCCGCACTTATGCGGTTGGGAAAAAATGGACCCGCAACCGCCCGCGATGCGGTTTACGGTTTGTGCGGGCGGGTGCGGTTCGGTTTGCGGTTTAGTTATTATTATTATTATTATTATTTTTAATTTTTAAACTTAAGCAAATTTGACATTTTTTGTTACTTTCTAAACACTTTTTTTTTTATTTAGAAGAGTTATAAATTAAATTACAAGATATACAATTCATGATTATAATAAATAGTTCACATGTTAGATAAGATGATATGGAACCATGCTTGAGGATAGTGGATTAATCTTCCACCTTAGCTTGCAAAAACAAACCCTTAAAAGTCAAACTAGTAACACTAATTTAAATATACAAAAACAAACCCTTAAAAGTCAAACTAGTAACACTAATTTAATAGTGGATTAATCTTCACTATTTAGTTTTTAATATGCAATAATGTGATAATAGAATGACAATTCAAAATATCATATTTAACTGTGTCTACTAGACTAATGGAATATAATGATTTTTTTTTTTTATATATATATAAATAAAAGTCAAACTAGTAACACTAATTTAAATATCATTAGATCATGATAATGTATATAAGTGCCCATATAATAAATTTTACTTTCATCCAAAATGTAAAAATAAAAATAATAACTAGTTATCTCCATCCATCCAAAATGCAAAAACAAATAATAATAACTAGTTATTTTTTCTTTTAAAAAAAAAAAAAAAAAAATGCGGGTTGCGGGCGGGGTCGGGTTCGACCCGAACCCGATCTTTTGCGAATTTCTTGACCCGCACCCGCCCGCCTACCTACATCGAAACCGCCCAAAGCGCTGCGGGTAGGGTAGGGTCGGGCGGTTTGTGCGGGTGGGTGGGTTTGTTGCCCAGCCCTACTTGGAAGCAAGGGCTTCATTTTGTTCATTTTGTTGTATTTAATTGTACAAGCCTAGGGCTTTAATTATATTGGATTTAAATCTATTTTGTTGTAACCAAGCATTGCCTTGGAAAACTACAAGCCCTTAGGGCATTTCTTGCTTGTCTGATGTTCATTTTATTATGTAACATATGCTATAGATTCAGGGATAGGCTTATAAATTTATATCTGCATATGTTACTCTTTTGTAGACTTAACTGCAAACTAATGGAAGATAATTACTCTATTATTGTTGTTGTTTATCAATGTTGTGGATAGGTTATTGCATTTATTTTGGGGCATTACATACCCAAAAGAAATATACCCCAATTAAGTAGAGTCTTTGTCGCGTGGTAAATCTATTAAATAGGTGAGATTAATATTCCCACAAGTTTCATTACGTTAGAAAGAAAATGTAACGCCTCGAAATAAATGCAATAAACCATCCAAAACGATAAACAAATAACAATATGAATCAAAGTATGAGGTCCTTCTATTACATGAGATTCGATTGTAAAAAAAGGGTGACACATGCGATATACATTCATAAATAGTACATCCTGAATATACAGCATGTGTTACGAAATAGTAATAATGTAATAAAAGCTAAATAGACAGTCATATGCCCTAATGACTTACATCTTTCCAAGTCAAGGCTTGGGTACATCAAAAGTGAGTCTGAAACTCAGTACAAATAAAACCCTTGGCTTGAACAAAAGTGAATACAAAAGAACAAAACTGAGCCTTCAACTCCACTGTCCTCCCAAGCTAAGTCCTTGGTGGAGGCATATCACCAACACCTGAAAATGATTTTTCCCAAATAGGGTGAGCCAAACCCCAATAGAAATAATCTAACACAATATATGAATCTTAACAAAGATATAAGGGTGAAGTGCATATGTAATGCCCATGTCAAAACGGTTTACATTTTTTTCTCAATATCATGCTATGCTCAAATTATAGCACAATTCTCAAATCATGTCTTTTACCATAGGAAACAAGGGGAAATTTTCCAACTGGTACAACCTTTTAGGGCTATTTCGTCCGGGGAAAACCATTAAACGGCACCCATGTAAACGTAGCCTATATAAGTGCTACTATTGCATTTTACGGTTATTTTGTTCGCGGGAATCGGCACCCATGTAGACGCTCGTTTTTTGAGACTTTCACCCTAAACACACAAGCCAACTTAATTTGGTGATACACACCTCTTTCCAACATTCACCCATTTTTCTCAGAATCATATGCATTTATAATGTATTAAATGAGTAACAAATGTTCAATACACGTGGATGAGAAATTAGTTTCAATTCACCGAATCCTCATGCAATCTCTACAACAATCATAGTTATCCTCCACTGATAGCCCAAAACAGATATTTCTAAATATATATAAAATCTCCAATACAGATAAACCTTCCAAAATTTAATATGCGAGTGATAATACATATCCAACTCCATTATTCATATCAATATCCATCCACTTTCACATTTCTAACATCAATTCCATTTATTTGTACAAAATAAATATTTGGGACATTTAGGGCAAAACCCCTTTTTTTTTCCCAAATCCAACCCAGGGGTCAAAATCAACAATTTATTCACAACTCAACCTCATTTACACTCCCACAATCATTTTCCATACAACCATCTGAAAATCCCTTTTTTGATTTTAAACCAAAACCCTAGGCTTGTTCAAAATCCTGCAAAATCACAAGATTGTTTATGACAAACAAATAACTAAGTTAAAAACTATAAAAAAGCGTAGAAAACCCCTACCTCGAAGCTAGGAGACCAAGGAGAGAGTGGAGAACCCTCAAGGAAGCCGAAATCCAACTCTATTTGAATGAAAACAAAGCTCTAAGTGAGCTCTACCTTTTTAACAAAGGGAGTAAGGTGGAGAAATCAGTGGATCCAAGTGTTTTAGAAGAGAGAGAAGGTGAGTTTTACAGAGAGAGAGTCTCAACTTAAGGTTTCTAGAAAGTCTTAAGAGAGAGAGATAAGAAAAAGTGATGTAAAAAGTAATTTTTTTTACTGACTGTTATACACACAGTCCGCTCGAGCGCAAGAAGTGACGCTCAATCTTCCAAACACAACAAGTTGTTCTACTCGAGCGTAAAAAGTGACGCTTGAGCGTAGATTATACACTCCCAGTAGTTTTGCAGACAACAGGCCAACACTCGAGCTCAAGAAAGGCCACTCGAGCCGAGACCGCTCAAGCACAGGAATCACCGCTCGAGCGTAGAATACACTCTCCTGGTAGTTTTGCAGACTTGCAAAAGTACTGAGAATTTACAAAGCCCACTCGAGTGCAAGAAATGACGCTTGAGTAGAGGAGCAAAATTATGGGCAACAAAAGTTTGAAAACAAAGCTACCAGCCTGTTTCAAACACAACCAATACAACCCAATAGCCAAACTCAAGCAGGGAAAAGAGGAATAAAACAAGAACAACAATACAAAACCATAAAACCCGAGTTCAAAATATCAGATGGGTCGGGTCTAAAACCAAAATCGCTATAGAAAATTTAATAAAAAATGAGAATTAAGGAAAATAAAATAAAAGAAAAAATAGAAAATAAAATATATTTTCTTGTATACATTTGATTAACATGAAAATTTTGTGAGAAAAATATTAAAAATAAATAAATAAAAGTTTAGTTATAAATAACTCACATTCAATTTTTCTTATGTTTTTTTCAAGAAATTCAAAATTAGTTACAATACTAATATAGATTGTACAAGAAAATTAGTTTTCTTATATTTTTTACAACTGTCAAGTTAAACAAACTCATAAAAGTTTTTTTTTTTTTTTTTTTTTTTTTCTCTTTCCCTCACTTTCCACCTATTTCATCCTAAACAAACTAAGCCATAAGAAAAAGTCTGAGATCCCAGATTTTATCCAGAATGAACATGTGTGATAGAAATTAAATTGATGAAATGTGGGGTCAACAAGTGAAATGAATTTGAACTATTGATTATTGTTTCTGAGTAAATTCTAAATAGATAATTCTGGATTTGTAGTATTGCTCTTCCATAAAAGGTGATATTACTAATCCTATATTTCATGGGATTAAGTGGTTGAAAGACTACTTTGTTACTACTTTACAAAAACAATAAAGGCACATTTTATACAGTGATAACTTGGGGAATAAATTGTTCATTTTTTCAAAACAAATCAAATCCCGTGCCTATTGCTATTCAATTTACTTGATTTTTTGTATAGATTAGTTTCTCAACAAATATGAGAAAATGAACGGTTTAAATGATAGAAATAGACTTGAGTTAGACTCCATCAAACAACTGCCTCCGGTGAGTAAATAAATAATTCATTCTTTTTTCTCCTTTGTATTATTTTTAATAGGCCAATCAAATGTCAATAGACGACGATTTTAGATTTTCATCTCCAACTTTCTACTAATTTTTTCATTTAATTTGATTTCAAATTTAAGTAAAAATCTTGATTGGATATGAACTATTGCAACCATTTATCAATTTTTCAACATTTTTCATTAAATTTCCATCTCATCCCAAATTTTTCTTTTTGTCAAATTTGATTTTTAAAAAAAAAAATCACCTTCAATATTTTATCTTTTAAATTTTGATCAAATTCAAATTTGATGAAAAAAATAATTCTTCCTTGATTTGATAAAGATTTGATGAAAGAATTGAAAATATTTTTTAAATATTTTTTCATCAAATTAAATTTGATTAAAAAAATAATTTGAAGATGTTCGAACTTGTGAAATTAAGACTGAAAAAATGTTTAACGATTTCTTGTTGGATATAGCGAATTGCTTTGCTTTCCAACTCTCTGTAGCTGCAGATAATGAACAGGGCACAACCTTAGAACATCTCCAATGAAATGGTTAAAAAGTACGTTACAAATGTGTTATATGGTAAAAAAAAATATAAAAAATGAGATTTATTTATATTTGCGAAGTGTTTATCATTTTAGAGAGTGAGTATGCATGCCAATTGTGTAGGTGTAATTAAAGTATATTGTGCAAGTGTAGAGTCCACTCAAATGTATCTTTGTAAATAAACTAATTAATTCCAACAGCTATTCAAAAAAACAAAGCAACAATAGTAACTTTTATTTGTAAATGGCAAAGGTAACTTTTATATGTAAATTTTAAATGCTTCTTTTATATGTAAATTTTAAATGCTTCTTGTTGCTTGTTACATCAAGTTGGTGTGGGGTCATTTATTGACAAGTTATATCATGCTGTCTCTACAGTTAATAACAATTTTAACTAATGATACAACTAGTAACAATCTTAACTAATTCATTGGAGACAAAATAAAAAATGTTGGTTAGTTAATTGTGTGTAAACTTTGCCTCATTGGAGATGCTCATGGTGTATATTCCTATTTTAGTCATTCATTTTGTAATTTTAGTTTCCTGTTAAAAATAAATGGTGAACCATAGTAATAAAAAAAATTTATTCAAGTAAAGAGATAAGTAACTTCACCCCACACATATGTCACTACACTAGCATTTATAAGATTTGTCTGATACATATTATTGTAAGTTAAAATTGATAATAAGAAAGTAAAGTTACAAAACACTCCTCCAGATTTTGGAAAATTTAAAAAAAAAAAAAATCAATTTATTTAACTATTTTTATTTAATAAATTATAAGCAAAAACTATACCAAACTCATTAATGTTGTGTTTGGTTGGGAAATTTTGAGAGAGATTTAAAAAGGGAATGAGAAAATGTGTGTGAAACTATGTGAAATATAGGCATGTTTTATTCACATTTTATCTACCTTTTTCATTTCTCTTTCCAAATCCCTCTCTAAATCTTCCAACTAAACACAGCATAACACATACTTTGAAAAAAAAATATTATAAAATGACTCAAATAAACTATACCAAACGACACCAAAAAGGCTCGTAACTCCATACACAAAAACTAGCAACCAAGGTTAAAACTATGCTATCAAGAGGGGTATTTTGAATGGTTAGTCGTCCAAATTTTCATTTAAGAGGTTTAATATCACTTGTTTGGTTAATAGGCTTAGGCAGAAGGGGTCGTTTGGGGCCCGCCGACCTACCCAATTCACCCAGTCCAGTTCAATATTTTTAGAATTTGAAAATTTATTTTGTCCAAAGGGTTGGGCTGGGTTAAGACTTTGTACCCATTTAATATTCGAGTTGGGCTTAGGATAAAGAGTTCTAACCCAACCTAGCCTGGCCTGTCTATTTATAAAATATTGATTATAATTTTATATTATTTTAATTATAAAATAAAGTGAAAAAATATATATAAGACATAAAGTATATATGTACTTGTTTCTAAGACTCAAATTAAAGGTTAAATTACAAATATAACTCTTGAGATTTGTTTAAAATACAGATTGTCTCATGTGATTCGAAAAATTACAAGTACTCTATTGTTAGAATTTTTTATTTAATAGAATTAATCAAAAAAATAAAATTTTTAACTGCTCTCTTATACAATAATAAAATTACCTACATTATTAATTAAAATAAACCTTTTACATCATTAAAAATTATTAATTGACTTGATGATTTATTAATAAAAGGGATTATTTGTTATGAAATTTGAAAGTTTAAGGGGTGTGATGTAATTTTTCGAACCATAGAGAGCAATTTGTATTTTAAGCAAACTTCAGAGTACATTTGTAATTTACTCAAATAACATTTGTTAAATCATGTTTATTTTACCATTGAATTATGTTAATATTCCAAATTCAAATAATAAATAAAAGAATCTAAATAATTTAATATTTATTAAAGACAAAAATAAGAAATTAATAGTTTATATTTATTGGGTTAAATGGGCAGGTTTGGGATTTGAAATTTTTTAGGATTGGGCTTGGGATGGTTAGATTAGGATCGATCTTCAATTGGGCCAGGTTTGGAATGACACTTCTCCTCTTACTATGTAGTACAAGTCCAGCTCGAGATTTGTACACCCCTGTTAGGCGGTAGTGGCCTTTTATTTTATTTTTTTGAACTCAATACGGTGGGCAAATTATACAAATAGTCCCTGTACTTTATCCCATGTGTCATTTTGGTCCCTAACATTTCAATTTGCTCGATTTAGCCCCTCAATTTAACGAAGTGTGTTACTTTCTTCCAATAATTGACGCCCATTTGAAATTATGGACGGAAAGCCATCACCTGCCTCTTACGTGCTCCCTCTAGCAATTACTAAGGGGCACGATCATCTTTTCACTTCAAACCCTAGGTTACCTCCATCGACCCTATACTTGCATCTTCCCCAAATCAGCAATTCCATGCTCTCTCTACACAATCGAATCGTTTCTAGGGTTTTGAGTTACCAAAAACTTGTTTGATCGTAAATCTGCTGAAATTGGCGTCGATAGAGAAGAAAACAATTGACGAGGTGAAAAGATGAACATGGTAATTGTGAGGATTGGTGATGAAATACCAGATTATGGTAAGCAAAAAAATACTCTTACCTTTTTCTTTTTCTTTTTCTTTTTTGTCTTTATTTTATCTGTGTGCAAGTTGAATCAGTGGATGGATAAAAAATCTACTTTTGTTTTGCTTTGTTTGAAAGTAACGAGTGAATATATGTTTATATATTCACGTATGTCGACACATTTACACAACTGCATACTGACAAAAAAACAAATAAATATCTGTAATTTATGTATATATAATGTGTTGTTGTTCTCCTTGTCTTGTATTGTGAATCATGCAATAAATATGTTATGTTTCAGATCTAGATGGTGATTATTTCACTGTCAAAATGCATCATAGTGGGGTTTTTAAGTCTTTAGTAAATAGGGCTTACATGGGGGGAAATTATCATTTTGGGACAACTGTGATGCTGATAAAATGAGGTTGACAGAGATAGGGGATATGGCTCAAAAGTTAGGTTATATTGAATTCATTTCATGCCATTATCGAGTGCTTGGTAGAGACTTAAATTATGGATTAAGGCCACTTAGGAATGATAGTGATGTAATGGATATGGTGAAATGGGTGCATGTAAGTAGGATAATTGAAATGTATTTAGAGCACATCCCTGATGATCAGTTGCTTGACCTCGAAGAGTTTAATCCCTTTCACTATGCATTAGTTGTCATTGAGGAAATTGGAAGTGGCACAAGTAATGTGGAGGTTGAGGGTCAGGTTAAAGTTAAAAGGCAAAGTCATGATTCATCCAACTATTCTACAGATCTAGAGGAGTTTGAGGATAGTGACTATGATTTCAATGAGGATGACATACTATCTGATGTTAATATTGATAGGAATGTTGAATGGGGTGGGATAGGGAGGCAGAAGCATAATGATGAAAGGGTTGAGGTACCTCACATTGGCTGCCTAGAGCTTGATGCTACATCTGATGACCTCAAGAGCATTAATGGATCTTCTGATGAATAGGCTGGAAGCAACAAGGTTAGATACCCAGAGTTTAATCCAAACACAGACATGGCAGACCCACAATTCAAGGTTAGCATGGTTTTTGGCACTACCAAAATATTCAAAGCTACTATTAAGGAGCATGGTATTAAGACTGGAAAGGCTATTAAGTTAGTCAAAAATGATAGCATAAGGGTTAGGGCCATCTGTAAGCCACCATGTGAATGGATGCTTTATGCATCCGAAATATAAGGACAACCATCATTCCAGATAAAAAGATATGTCCCCACTCACAATTGTGGCAGAATTTTTTATAATAGACAAGTGAATTCTACCTGGCTGTCTAAGAAGTACTTGGAGACGTTAAAGTCTAATCCATCTATTCTAGTACAGTCCTTCAAGCAAGCTGTGCAAAAGGATCACAAGAATCGGATATCTAGGAGCCAAGTGTATAGGACAAAGAGAAAAGTACCAGAATTGATAGAGGGAAGCCTCATGGAACAATATGCCAAATTATGGGATTACTGTGAAGAGATAAAAAGAACTAATCTAGGGATAACAATCATAGTCAATGAAGATGATGAAGAATCAGAAAATGAAGAATATGAAATAAATGAAGCCAAGCCTAAGTTTCAAAGGATTTTTGTATGCTTTGGAGGTTACAAGTAAGGTTTTCTGGCAGAATGTAGACCATTCATTGGGGTTGATGCTTGCCATTTGAAAGGGCCATACAAGGGACAATTGTTGCAAACTGTTGGTTTGGATGAGAATAGCAACAGCTATCCATTGGTCTTTGCAGTTGTTGAAGAAGAAACAAAGAGCTCATGGAAATGGTTTTTTGAAATATTGTGTGACACTCTTGGGTGGTTCAACAAGCAAGGAGTGACCTTCATGTCAAACAAGCAAAAAGTAAATGCTTATTTCAACTTTCATTCATTTATTTTTACTGTTTAGTTCATTTAATGTGTGTAACTTTTTTTTGTTCCCTTGCAAATATAGGGATTGTGTCCAATACTTATAGAGGTTGCACCCATGACAGAGCATAGGTTCTGCATCAGACATCTTTACACCAATTTTAGAGATAGCATTAAGAGGGTGCACCTAAAGGACATTGTGTTCAAAGCAGCAAAGGTTTCTTATGTACAAGCATTTGAGGCTCATATAGAAGAGTTGAAGGAAGCTGATGAAGATCTATTCAATTGGTTAGTTGAAAAACCTCCAAGCACCTGGTCTAGATCTCATTTCACACCATTTGTTAAGTCTGATATCTTGGACAACAACATGTGTGACAACTTTAATAGCTTAATCCTAGAAGTTAGAGGAAAAACCATAATCCCCTTGTTAGAGGACATTAGGTGTATCTTGATGAAGAGGCTGCAGGTGAGAAGGGAAGTAATGAGGGCTTACCCAGGACCTATTTGTCCTAATATACAACAAGCACTAGAGAAAAGGAAAGAAGATGCAAGCAATTGTATTGCTATGTAAGCAGGAGGTCTGAAGTACCAAATCAATTGCTTCAATGGGCAACAATTTGTAGTTGATTTGGATGATTCAACCTGTTCATACAGAAAATGGAATCTAATTGGCATACCATGTTGTCATGCCATTTTAACCATATATGACAAACACGAGCAACCTGAAGATTATGTGGCTCATTGGTATAAGAAGGAAACATACTTGGCCAGCTATGAGCTAATGATATACCCAATAATGGTTCTGAAATGTGGCCAAAGTCTGTGTTGCCTGGATTATTGCCTCCAAAAGTGAAGAAGCAACCTGGTAGGCCAAGAAAGTTGAGAAAAAGGCACGTAAATGAGCCTAAGAATCCTCATAAGTTGCACAAAGGAAACATAACAACTACATGTAGCTTGTGTGGTAAGCTTGGGCACAACAAAAGAGGATACAAAGGCTAGCCGATTGCACCAAAGGTTAGCCTACACACAATTTGTTACGTCTTCATAAATTGAATTCATTTATTAGAGGCACTTCATACAATTAATTACTGACAATTTGCAGGTGACAAAGAACTAGTCAAGCACCTAAAGAAGCAGTCAGACAAGTAATCAACCACCTACTCAACCTAGTAGTCAACCAAGAGACCAAGCAACCACTGAAGCTACCAGTCAACAAGGCAGTAAGGTAAGCATTTCAGGAAGGCCTAGAGCAAGGCCTAAACCTGGAGCAACCACTCAACCAAGCAGTTTAGCAAGGCCTAAGGCAAGCAATCAACCACTACCCAAGAACAAAAAACCAGTCTCAAGTTTAGCAAGTGGTAGTCAACCAAGCTTAAACTTCAGAGCAACATTGAGAGGGGTGAACATCAGGGGACCTCCACCAGGGTTCATTAGAACAAGCACATTCGTTGAGTCAAACCAATTTGAAGGTCCATATGGGGGTTCATTAACATATGTGTCAAAGGGGTAGAAGTTTGTGACCTTGTCTTCACCATCAAAACATAGAACAAATTCAATGTTGAAGGAGTAGTTAGCTAACACTTTAATAGTAGACAACAGTATTTTTGTGGATTGTTATGCATTATGTTTTGTTGGATTTGGCCTTTATGTTTTGTTGACACATGGTAATGTTTTGTTGGATTTGTATTTTGTTAGCACATGGTAAACTGATTGGCCTTTGTGTTATTTCAAGTTTTTTTTTTTTTTTTTTTTTTTTGGTATTGGAACATGGTTGGACCACATTTTTTTTTTGTTTGTATCAACCATGACTACAATGTTTATTTCTATGTCTTGTTATAGGTTGCATCATGTTTGCTAAAAGTGAAACAAACTAATGCAGCAAAAGTGAAACAAAACCATGATACATTGTGATCGAAAAAATTGATAAACAAAAATAGCTTCATTTAACATTTATTCAAAAATTCAACATTGATGCAAAAGTTGATAAACAAAAGCTGATTAAAAACATTGATACAGCTTGATTCAACATTGATGTAGTGTCATTCAAAATGTGTTTGGACACTCATAACATTCATACATAATAAACCCCAATTACATAACACTGGACATAACAAAATCAAATCCTAAATTCCATTTCCAGTCCAAAAGCTTCAATAACAGGGGGAAAAAAAAAAAAAAAAAACCCCCACTTCATTCCTAGTCCAGAAGCTTCAATTTCCATCATTCCTAGTGCTTGAAAAAGAAGCAGCTGCAGAACCATCTCCAATCATGTTCCAACACCAAAAAATAAGCCATGATAATGCCATCAAAGTAATCAACTTCCTCTGTCTTACTCTGTGCACCTTCAATTGCTCTTCAAGCATGGTGGTTCTTCGAAGTAACCCAGGTATGATCTCTCAAGCACAAGGACACAATGGAGGATCCACCCATAGAAAGAATCCACATGCATATCTGCTCTGCAATATTTTTTCTCAAACACCTCAGTTGGCTTTGCAAACAGTATAAGAAAAGGACATCTCAATTTTTTTCCATCTACACTTGCATCATATTGAGGACATCCCAAAAACCTTCGTCCAGGGTTGCTCTCCGTCTAGAAAGTCATCAACTGATCTTCCATTCTGCATCGGCATAGTATATGATCCATAGTCTTCTTTTGTCATTCGTCTTCCATTAATTTTGGAGTTTGAATATGGAGATAGAGACAACAGATATGGTTTTGGGGGGAGGTAACCTAGGGTTTGAAGTGAAAAGACAAATGCGCCCCTCAGTAATTGCTAGAGAGAGCACGTGAGAGGCAAGTGATGGCTTTCCATCCATAATTTTAAACGGGCGTCAATTATTGGACGAAATTGACGCACCTCGTTAAATTGAGGGGCTAAATCGAGCAAATTGAAATGTCAGGGACCAAAATAACACACGGGGTAAAGTACAGGGGCTATTTGTGTAATTTTTCCTAAATAAAATAATGTAAATAATTTAATATTTATTAAAGACAAAAATAAGAAATTAATAGTTTATATTTAGTGGGTTAAATGGGCAGGTTTGGGATTTGAAATTTTTTAGAATTGGGCTTGGGATAGTTAGATTAGGATCGGTCTTCAGCTGGGCCAAGTTTGGAATGACACTTCTCTTCTTACTATGTAATACAAGTCCGGCCTGAGATTTGTACACCCCTGTTAGGCGGTGGTGGTTTTTGAATCCTAGATTTACGTAACATTGTCCAAAAGATTATGCCTAAGTAGAGTTTTCGATTATTAAAAAAAAACAAATAAATAAAGATTGAATTTTCTTTTTACCTCATTTTTTCAATGAAAGCTTGCAAATTGTTCAAGATAGGATGTAGAGGTTATTTGTGCAATATTTTGGATACACAGAGAGGGGATGTTAGCTTAGACAACATACCAATGGTTCAGGAATTTGTGGATGTATTTCCAGATGATTTAACAAGGGGTGTCATAGACAGAGAAATTGAGTTTACCGTTGATGTGGTGCCATATACTCAGTCTAATTCAAAGATTCCATATGGAATGTCACCTGCAGAGTTGAAAGTTCAATTACAGAAGTTATTAGACAAACGTTTTATTCGGCCCAGTACATCACCTTGAGGTGCACCAGTTCTGTTTGTCACAAAAAAAAAAAGATGGAACACTTTGGCTATATATTGACTACCAGGAACTGAATAAAGTTACAATTAAGAATAAATATCCTCTATCCCGAATTAATGATTTATTTGACCAATTACAGGGAGCATAGATATTTTCAAAGATTGATCTTAGATTTGATTATCACCAACTAAAAGTTAAAGCCGAAAATGTGGAGAAAACGGCGTTTCAAACAAGATATGACCATTACGAATTTTTGGTTATGTCTTTTGGTATTACTAATGCACTTGCTACCTTTATGGATATGATGAACCAGGTTTTCAAAAATGTTTTTGTCATTGTCTTTATTGATGATATTTTGATTATTCCAAGACTAAGGATGAACATGAATAACATTTGGGGATTATTCTCTAAACCCTTAGAGAAAAGAAGTTGTATGCCAAACTAAAGAAGTATGAATTTTGGTTGAACATGTGTTATATTTTTAGGTCATATTATTAATCAAGATGGTATTTCAGTAGATCCACAAAAAATAAAAAAAAAAACTATTGTCAATTGGCCCAAGCCAACTAATGTGACCAAAGTTCGAAACTTTATAAATTTGGAAGGCTATTACCAGAGATTTATTAAAGATTTCTAAAAAATTACAGTACCACTCACTCAACTAACTCAGAAAGGGGTTTAAAGCTTTGGTAAACCATGACAAGTTTAAAAATTGGCCATGCCATTTTTTTTAAAAGTTGTGTCAATTTTTTTCAAAGAAAAATTGGGTTCAACTAGTGTAAAGAAATCTAAAAAGTTTTTAAAAAATTAAAAATCCAAAAAAAAAAAATTAGTAAAGACAAAAATAAAAAATAAAAAAAAGGTATACACCCCACGACTGGGCCACAGCGGAAAAAATAATAATAATATAATAAAATAAAATAAAATTATCAAGAAAGTCAATTCCCAAACACTTAACAGCTAATCTTCCTCAATCGATAACCCAACCCAGTATCAAGTTTAGGCCATGGAATTTAGTCCAAAAGCTATACACCTCACCCACTGGGCCACAGCAGATTTCCTGGGCCTAATTTTTTGAACAAGCTGGCAGCCTTATCCTCGGCTTCTCCCTAGGGGTGAGCATGGTTCGGATTGAATCGGATTGAGGTAAAACCAGGATCAATCCGTTATCAACGGTTTCTGAAAAATTGGAACCAATTCAATCCGTTTAAATCATGGAACCAATCCATTTAAACACGGATTAGATCGATTTAGGACCACGGATTCACATAATTAAATAACAAAAATATATATATATAACACTTTAATTTCATAAAAATATAAACATAACGCTATATTAGTTCCACAATAGTAACATGTTATTCTATAATAGCGACATACTGTTTTAGAATTTAAATAACCATAAGAAAATTAGTTTCACCCTAAGTATTTAGACCATTACAAATTAAAGTTAAAAACTAACAAACAAAAGTAATAAAAGAACATATTATATGGGTTTAGATTTGAGTTTAGGTTTTATATAAAATAAGAGAAGATACTATGGGGGGAAGATGTATAATAAAAATATAGACTATTTGTATACGGTCCGGATCAGTTCCAATCCAGAACCCTGGGGTTCAATCCGGAACCAATCCGTGGACTACGGATTTTTAATTCTTCAATCCGGAACCGAACCACGGATTCAAAAAACCAATCCAAACCTATCGGATTGAACTGGACTGGATCGGATTACGGATTTTACGGATTCCTTACTCAGCCCTACTTCTCCCCAGACCGGCTTCTCTGTTTGGTTGTTTTTTTATTTTATTTTATTTTATAGAACACATATAAAATTTGTATGGTAAACTGCTTTTCTTCCCCTAAAAACAACTCACGTTTTAGAAAATATCAACAAAAAAAAAAATTTTTGAGTTATTGAAATATGTTTTTGCACAAATATAAAAAATGTGTAATTTTAATTTTTATTATTTTTGTTTCGGAAAACAAAAGAAGAAAGAAAAAGAAAAAATCAAATAGATGGATGAATTTTGACCTTTGTTTCGTTCTCGTCCGAATCTTGATCTCTTGATTGTATAAGAAGAGATAGTTCAATAGTTAAGTCACTTGTTTCATTGAGTAATCGCTTAAGTCCACTAAGAAATTTTTTAAAATTCTTATAATAGAAAAACTTATTTTTTATGAGTAATGCTATATTTACTTAAATTTTTACTGACAATCTTACTAAAAATGTATATGTCTAAACATCATTGAATGATTAAATGTCATTGTTTTTTTACAACTAATTACATTTGACCTTTATATTTTTAACAAGATTGTTAATATGTGTAGAATTATTCATTTTTCATTGATAAAATTATTGGAAATTCCAAGGTAAGGAAAGTATAACGCATCACAAGTCACCCTTTGTGAAATAGCTTAGTGATAAGTTCTTTTGCTGATTGTATATGACATTTTGTTTTTAATTTTACCTTTTAATTTATCTATTGACTTTTCGTTAATTATCTATTCAAATTTTTTTCTATCTATTCAAATTTATATTTATCTGTTCAAATTTTTTGACTATCTGTTCAATTTTTTTCCTTATCGGTTCAAAATTTTGCTATCAGTTCAATTTTTTTCCTAAATTCAAACTGTCAAAACTCTATCTATTTAAATTTTGATTCAATCTGTTCAAAATCTATCTGTGTGAAATGCCACTATTGAAATTCTTGCTCTAATTTTCCCTATCTATTGAAATCTATCTGTTCAAATTGTTTTCCAAGTAGTGATCTGATCTATGTTTGTTATCTATGTGCAAATTAAAGCCCTCAATGTATTTTTATCCGTGTGATATCTGTACAAATCTGAGTCATTACAGATCTGTTTCAATGATATTATAGATCTATTTCATCATCAACAATAACAACCATAATAGATCAACAACTATTCCAAAAAAAATCTGTAAATAGAGAGAGAAAGAGAGAGAAATTGACAAAGATATACACACAAATCTGTTCAATCTAAGCACGGATCTGAGGAACTTCAGATGGCGGTTTCGCATCCGGTGATGCATCAGAGCCATCAGCACCATCCGATTCTTTCTGATCGTTGACTTATTCTTCGTGAACTCTTTCTTCCTTTAAATTCCCTTCATCATTATGATGAGTAATAGAAATGTTTGCTGGACCCGACTGAGGATGAGCGTCTTCTTGTTCTTGTTCTTCATCGTCTTCTTGTTTGACTTTAGAACTGAGGTTAGGGTTAGAGGAGGCGGTGGCAGTGGAGGAGTGAAGGTAAGAGGGGGCTTTATAACGGTGGTTCAATAGAATTCAGAAGTCACCGGTGTCAGTTCTGCATAGTACCAAATCTGGTCACTCTGACCAGATCTTCGGCGTCAATAATAGATCTGCGTAGTGGAGAAAGTGGCGACGGTGGTGCCGCAGAGGTTCAGATCGGCATAGACGTTCAGATCGGAAGGTCGTACCAGATTTGGTCACTCTAAGAGCACAACGTTGTGTTCCTCTACACTATGTTGATCTCCGAATCCGTCTCCAATTCTCCATCCGTCATACATTCTGCCATCGATCCTCTGTAGGCCGGTTTCGCTGCCGCTATCCACCACTACTTGTGGCAGTTTCTGGTAGCTTCCACGGCAGAGGATGAGAGAATTAAAGCTATGATCACAAAATAAGAGATCATCGGTAGGCGATGGCTGCCGAAGTAGTTCTCCATTGTTGTCGTCCTGGTTCTCTCTCTCTCTCTCTCTCTCTGATTTGTTACTTTGAAAAGTCTTTTCTTTCTTAGCATAAGGAGTGGCCTAAATCGTCATCAGAGAGGTAGACGGCGATATAGTGCCACCACCGTAAGATGTCACCGGCAACAACTTGGTGACAAGAGTGAGAGACGGAGGAGAGAAAGACAAACCCTAGGATAGAGAGAGAAGCGGAAGAGAAAGAAAGAGAGGATTTTGAGAGGAGAAAAGTTAGGGATCATAAAAAAAATTTCATGAAAATGATCATGAAAGATTTATGAACCTTGGATTACCTTGATTAGTGTGTGGTGCTTTATTCTAAGTGTAATCCAAGGGTCACAAAACTTTCATAATTATTTTCATGAAAGATTTTTCATGATACCTAGCATTGCTGTTTTGAGAAATTGGTTTTGAACAAATAAGTATAAGAGTTTGGTATGTTTTACGTGTAGGGAGGCATTTTGGTCATTTTACAGTGTCTTGTCCTTAGGGACCTAATAAATTAGCGCATCACCTTTGGGTAGGAAAATTTCAAAGTTAGATTTATTGGCTGAGCACCCTTTTTTATAAGCTCAATAAGATTAAGATTTCATTTTAAAGTTTAGCCTATGATTTTGAAAAATCCTAGGCTGATACGAATTATAGGAGAAGTGCATTGTTTATAAGTGTTCATACAAATAAGGAAAATCAATAAATTGATCTAATGCGGTCTAAATTGTCAGTTTAGTCCAAATATTATTAGGTTCGGTTTTAGTCCCGATTTTGAAAATAATGAAGCCATTCAAATCAGTTCCATTTGTAATTTTAAAGCTTTACAGTTCTAAACTGATTTGAACCATGATATATTTGGTTATTATTTGCAACACTCATTCATTTTCTAAAGAGATATTTATTTATAAATCTCATTTAGAAGTCTTATAAATTAATAAATCTACAAAGTATTCTTATGTTCTATTTAGTCCCATGCATTTGAAGTTATATTCTAATAGGTCATTTTTCTCATATTAGAAGTATTATAGAAGAGTGGAAATTATTTTTAGATATATTTCGTTTATGATATATATAAAATATTGTATATAAATATAGAAGATTATTATTCTTAGTACTTTCTTTGCTTCAATGTGAGGGATTTACTTGATCAAAGTTTTCCCTTCACCATTATTTGACAATAAGGTCCTGCCATGGAAGAACATTTGGAAGAAGGTTAATTATACATATAGACCAATGATAAAGATGATGATGGACTCGCAACAGAGATGATGATAAACTGGCGATGAACAATCTTTTTTTGCCATTGTTATACATAAACTGTAGTCTCTTCGTCGGTTTGTATAGTCACTGATATTTTTTTTGGGTGAATAAAAAAAATTTTGGGTGAATAAAGTCACTGATATTATGTAGTTTATTCACCGATATTATGCCAGAGTTAATTATATACAAATTTTTCTAAAAAGATGTATCAATATATATCAACTATTTGGTGATTTTTTTATATATTATTTGATGATTTGTTGTATATTGATTGTTTCTATGCTTTTTGGTTGAGCAATCATTTTTATTGCCATTGAAAAATCGAAATAATCGATTTTTACTTTTTAAATTTTGTTTTGTATTTTCACATTGCAGTGTAAATGTTCACATTGGTATGAGTTTAGTTTTTTTTTTTAAGGCTAATTATATTTTAATTGTAAACTGTGAACATTCATATTGTATTTTGGTATAAAGTTTATTTTTTTCAACTATTAGTTGTATGTTTGTTACTTTTGTTAGTATGCTTATTGATTGAACAATCATTTTTGTTACCACTAAACAACTGAAATAGTCAATTTTCACTTTTGTTTTATGTTTTCACAGTATAGTGTGAATGTTCACATTGATATGAGTGTAGTGTTTTAAGGATAATATGTTAATTGTAAATTGAGAATATTCATATTGTATTTTGATATGAGTTTTATTTTTTAAAAATTAATTATATGTTTGTTATTGATTGTGAGAATTCATATTGTATTTTGATATATATTTTGTTTTTTCAAAGGCTACTTGTTTATTAGTAGTCATACTAGCACAAACATAGTGTATACATAGAGATGTAAATGTTTACATTAATTCTATAATACAAATAAGTAGTCTCATCCAATGTTAATGTTCATACACTCATGTAACAATGAGTGTGTGTATGGCTCCATAAGATGTTATTTATCAACATGTATTTGTAATATGAAAGTTTACATTAACATTTATAGAAAGATTTTCAAAAGTTACACGATTTAGGGTTTTGAGAATGTAAGAGATTTTTTTCTGTAGAATAAGGGAGAGATTTTTTCTCCTAGAATGAGGGAGTGTTTTTCTTCATGGAATAAGGAGGAGATTTTCTTCCTAAAATAAGGAAATTTTTCCTAGAATGATGAGAGATTTTTTCCATAGAATAAGGAATTTTTTTTTTTATTGTGTATTAATTTCAAAATAGAAAAAAAGCACAAAAAGTTGACTATTTCAATTGTTCAGTGGGAACAATCGTTTTATTAAACACATCTAAACACATAAAAATAAATCACATAAAAATGTTATTTATTTTTTATGTGTTTACTCGATTTTCACTTTTGTTTTATGTGTTTAGATGTTTCATAAATCTTAAGAATAAGATTTATTTAAAAGACTCCCATTTCTAAACTAAAAAATCTCAACACATAAAAATATCATTTTTCTTATTTTTTATCATATAACACTCTTTTAGTCGAGAAGTTATTTAGTCATCTTGGAAAAGCGTCACATAATATCTTTTTGGCATGTTTAATTGGGTGGATTAGAGTATGGGATTAGAATTATTAATCCGTGGGCACAATTATCGTATGTTTGTTTTAACATTTTGGTTTAGGATTATTAATCCAATGGATAATTAATCCAACAAATTTGTAGGATTATTAGTAATGGGGTAGGGGTGAGATTATTAATCCATTGAATACCACACTAATTTAATATGATTATTAATACTTCACTATTAATGACTATTAATACTTCACTATTAATTTTGTGAATCAAATATGACCTATGTATATTGTGATTAGTAAAAAAAAATAAGACTCATAATTTTATAATGAGTAATTAAAAAAAAAAAAAAAGAACATAATAATTTATAATTGGTCAGGACATACCCCTTGACCAAAAAAATAATTTTTCCTTTTGAACCACTGCATTGTTAATGCTATTGGAGGATTGGTAGTTCACTTCTTGTTGTAGTCGTTAGCCTGCTCTATACCTATCTCTCTAAGTGAGACATGACATGTTCGATAAAACTCTTAACATTTAATAATACCTTAATTAAAATATTGGTTGTTGTCCAAACTTGGAGGCTTTAATCAATAGCGTGTCTCTCTCTTGATTGAGAAAGCAACTTTTGTCCCCATCCCAATTCCAAACATCAAATTTTTTTTTTTTTTTTTGAATAAGAAAAAAAAGATGTGCTGAGATATCAATGCTTTATCTGTAGGCTCAGGTCTCAAAATAGGTAGTTGTCAATTTGATTTAACTTAATTTATAAAAAATAATTCATCATCGAAAATTCAATAGAGCTCAGTCACACGTCTCAGAAGAGGTCAAGTATCGATCAAAGTAAAGTGTGAGATCCTCGTAGAGAGCCAGTTGGACAACTCAGTATATTTACACTTCTCAAAAGTCGAACCTAACTCACACCTAAAAAATGAGTTACCTTCACCATCAAGCCACCAACCCGTGGTAATCCCAAATATTATTAAACATCACATTTCCTAGTAAAGTATTACTGGCATAGATAACAACATGCCTTGGGTTCTATTTGACATCTCTTATATTAGCATATTTTTTTTATCTTTTTATTTTTTAGGTCACATTACCTTTCTTTTTTTTTGCATATCTTTTTGTAAAAAGTCAAAAAGTATACTTATTTAAATCATTTCAAACACCCTCTTAATCTTTCTCTTAAACTATGTTTGAATTATGAATTTGGATATTTTAAAAAAAAAAGAAAAAAAATAGATGAAACATATAAAAATATATATATATAACTACATTTCAGTTGTATTTTACCTACATTTTTTTTTTTTCATACTCAATTTATGATTCAAGCATAATTTTAGAGCATCTCCAATGAATCCATATAAAGTTGTTTATGTAAGAATATAACCATAGGCTATTTTGAAAAGATAGTTAAAAATTATCTTCTAACTTTTAATCTATTTGAGTCATATCATCTCTCACATTTTTTTATATCAAAAATTAACTTTTAACTATTTTTACAAAAACAACCCACAGTTGGCAAACTTACGTTTTCGTTTCTCCTCTAATGCACTGCATAGCTATTTAGGTCCAGATATGAGGTGACTGAGATTTAGGGCTGGTTTGGCATAGCCTAAAAAAAATAGAAAGTTAAAAAGTTACTCAAAAAGTTAAAAAGTTATCACTATTCACCAAAAAAAAATATTAAAAAATTAATTTTTCACAAATTCATACAACTCAACAATCATTCCTACTTTTCGGCTGTGCAACGTTGGGACAGAAAAGTAGGACAGTTTGGGGCAATTTTGACACACTGTTGTTCAGCCAGTGGGGGCCTATCACGGGTCCCGTTTTGATAATCTGAACCGTTCAATGTGTAGAACTCGTCGAGTACTATGTCTGTAAAAAATCACATTGATCGGATATCGATAACTACATGATTAAATCAGTTTTGTATGAAAAAATAGATGGTGTTATAATTAACGATTGAAAAAAACAAATCTAATCAGACAGCTATCGATATCCGATCAACGTGATTTTTTATAGACATATAGTGTTCAACGAGTTCTACACATTGAACGGTTCAGATTATCAAAATGGGACCCGTGATGGCCCCTATGGGCCGAACAAAACAGTCCACTGCAATACCCGAAAAGTATCCAATAATTTCTTGCATGAATTCGGCTGACAGATTGTACCGCTGTCATTCACTCATCTCCAATATTCTCCTACACACTTCTTTATACAATTTTTTAATACACATTTTTTCATAAAAAGTCAAAAAGTTAACCCAAACATCCATATTTTTTTCTCAATTTTTTAGTCTAAAAAAATAAAAAATACACTTATTTAAAACACCCCAAATAACCCCTTAATTAAACTAGGCTGGATAGAAAATCCCCTGAATTATAAAATAAAAACAATGCATAGTTGTTTAGCTGACTAAGAAAATTGTTCACTGCCTTTCTGGCTGTAGGAATAGACAGTTAGCAAAGCAAACAAATAGGAAAAAAACAACTATGATACATACCACTAAAAAAAGACCACTAAAAACAGCTCTAGTGAGGCGACATGCCTAAAACAAATTAAAATAAAAAGAAAAGAAGAAAAAGACAAAACACAAAGAGAAAAAAGACAATTTAATGCTCCTTTAATATTCCTCTTTTAGTGCTTTAAATCATTCTTCGGGAAAAAAATTGGTGGTACAAGTACACCTGACAATACATCTCACCAATCATCAAATATTCTGTCTCAAAAGTTTCTCTCATCATGGTTCAACACAAAAGGTAAAGTCTTACTTTTTTTCACCAATCAAAACACTCATGAGATACCATCTAATTATATACCAAAACTATAAATTAACTTCTTAAGAAATAGACACGTTGAACGAGTCCGGATCTTCTGCCATACATTCCTGCAGTGGTCAAAAACGACGTCGTTTTTGGCCTTTTTTTTTTTTTTTTTTTCCTCGTTTCTTTTACGTTGCTTCAGAACTCAAACAGAACCCTAGTTTTGCTTCAGAACTCAGACGAATTGAGAGTAGAGGCGAAACGACGAGGAGAGGAGAGGCAGCGGTGAGGCGAGGGGAAACGACGGCGACGACGGCGAAGAGGTCCGTTCGTCTTCAGGATCATTTTTCTCCCTTCGTCCCTTCATCTTTTATTACTTTTTTTTATATGATTTTGTTGCCAATAGATGCTTTTGATTTATGTTGAGTTTGATGGATTTGTTGTTGAAACAGATTTGGTGTGATTTCTGTTAAATTTTTGCAAATTTTTGTTGATTTGGTGTTATTCCGAATTTATTCCCAATGTTTGTGTTAATCTGTTCAATGTTTTGTGTTAATCTGTTCAATGTTCACCATTTGATGTAATTAATCTGGGCAAACATTGAACTGTTCAAATCTGGGCAAACATTGATGTAATTAATCATGTTTATCTGTTCAATGTTCACCATTCAGCAGTCAAAACATTTGAACTGTTCACATTAATCTGGGCATAGTCTCATCATGCTCACCATTTGACTGCTGAATAATGAGAGATGGTGAGATCCATTTGACTGCTGAATAATGAGAGATGGTGAGATCCATTTGACTGCTGAATAATGTGAGATGGTGAGATGTGGAATATAAAATCCTTTCATTTTTTGTTCAATGTTTGAGACTGCTGAATATGTTGTGTTAATCTGGGTTCCTTAATCTGGGTTCCACATTTCTATTAAAAATGAATTTTTTTTTTTCCTTTTATTTGACACTTTTGACACAGAATGATTGAGGAATTCATTTTTGAGTCTTTGAGTCCTTGAATTCATTTTTTTCCTTATCAACTCGCATATTGGGAAATCAACTGTTGCAGATAAAACATTCAGAATAATCTGGGTTCCACATTTCTATTAAAAAAAATCTGAAAACTGAACCAAACATCCAAGATCCAAAAACAGAGCTTGACAATGTATTATTGGTGGGGTAGTGTAGTGATAGCAAATGAAGAAGGAACATGGATTGAAGGGTAACTTGAATCAAACCTCACACAAGCGTGTGGAAGAAAAAACTGTGATGCTAGAGATACCAGTGAGTCATACCATGTATATGGACCTTATATGACCATATGGAATGACTTGGTGGTATGACTCGATGGTTTATCATTTCCGGACAAAACATTGACACATATCATTATGATAGGCACCTCCACATGTTTGCTATGTCTATGCTGCACAAGAAATGGGTTAACCATAGTCATATTGAGCCTAATTTATTGGCAGCTGGGGTTATGGCCGGCATTTTAGACCTTGAGGTCACAGAAAGTGTATATGTGTAAATTTTCCATATAATTGATAGTTTGAATTTTCCCTATTAGGTGATGTCTTAATCCTGTTGGACTTCTCTAAAATGGCTTGTTAGAATTTTTCCTTTTGCTTGGGACCACTTTTATGCTGTGATTTTCAATTTTATGCCGACATATCAAAAGATCCATTAGTGAAAATATTAAAGTGAGCATGAAAATGTAGTGCAAGAAAACCATGAAACATAATAACCTTTTTTATCAACTTTGTTGAATTTTATATGGCAGGACTGTTTGATCAATATTGGACCAATATAGACCAATACATGATTCAGCAGGACTGTTTGATCTATATTGGTCTCATTGTAAAAAAAAAACAGAAGAAAACATGAATAATGACAATGGTTATTGAAAACATGAATAAACAGGGCAGTTGCCTGTGTCAAACAAAACATGAATAATGGCAATGCATGTAAACAACAGTTTGCTATTTTACTGGTTTGAACATGAACTATGTATATGATCTAAGAATGAACATGAACTATGTCTATGACTAGGATGAACATGAACATGAACTATGTATATAATCTAGGACTGAACATGAACTATGTATATGACTAGGATGAACATGAACATGAAAATAACATTAAGAATTAACATGAACATGAAAATGACAATGTTTATTAGACAAATGGTTATTATATCATTGATTAGTGTTTTATTTTACATCTTTGTTTGAATGTTGTCTTAATGGACTGATTGTAATTGTGGAAAATGCTCTTACTAGGATCATGTCAATGTCAATGGGTTCAAACATTGATGCTGGATATTTGCAAAATCAAAGATGCAATTGTGGAAAAAAAGCTGCAGTGTTCATATCAGAATCAGAGAAAAATCCAGGGAGGCTGTATTTCAAGTGTGCAAATAGGATGTGCGAGTACTTTGGGTGGGGACCGGCTTCGACTGGGAATGCATTAGATATCCAAAGGAAAAGTAAAGCTAGTCATATGAAGAATGAAGATGAGAGAGGCTATGATTATGATGTTGACAAACTCAATCATATTATAAATAAATTGGAACGAGTTGAAGCAAACCAAGAAGCTATGAAACTGTTTATGTTCACAACCATAGTGTTGATTGGTTTTACCATGCTAATAGCACTACTGAAGTGAATGTAACCTTTTAGTTATTTTTTTGGTTTTTTGTTTTTTGTTTTTTTTTTTGTGGATGTATTTAGGTTTTGAATGTTGTAAACCTTAAACTATGAATGTTGTAGACCATAAACTATGAATGTTGTACACCTTAAACTATGAATGTTGATATGTAAAGCTTAATGGAATTACCTACGTTTGACGAATGTGATGCGCTTCTTTTTTGTTTCTGTCAATGACGTTACCTGAAATTACCTATGCTTGACGACTTCATTATTTTATAATGTTCTGGACAGATCTCATTATTTTATAATGTTGTGGACAGATTTCATTATTTTATATTCTTATTGTTGGTCAGGTCATACTTGTTCTTCACCAAATCTGTCCACAACATAACACAACCAAATCTGTCCACAACATAACCGAATCTGTCCAAAACATTATACATGTATCCAAATCTGTCCAAAATCCACATCTGTGCAGACAACACAAAATAACACTGTCCAAAACCAAATCTGTCCAAAACAAAAAAAAAACCTGTCCAAAACAAAAAAAAAAACTGTCCAAATCTGTCCAGATCATTCCAAATCTGTGCAGATCATTCCAAATCTGTCCACAACATTATAAACCTGTGCAACACAAAATAAGACAACCAAAACTGTCCAAATCTGTCCAGATTATTCGACACCTGTCCACAACAGTATAAACCTGTGCAACACAAAATAACACAACCAAATCTGTGCAACATTCATAACACCAAATCTGTCCAAAATAAAAGAAAACTATCTAAATCTGTCTAGATCATTATAAATCTGTCAAACACAAAATACATTTGTCCAAAACATTATAACACAACCAAAATAAAAGATATCCAACATTTGTCCATATCATTCCAAATTTGTGCACAACAAAAAAAACCTGTGCAACACAAAATAGCACAACCAAATCTGTTCAACATTGATGAGACCAAATCTGTCCAAAATAAAATAAAACTATCTAAGTCTATCCAGATCATTATAAATCTGTCCAACACAAAATACATCTGTCCAAAACAAATGAAGATAAAATAAACTTCTCAAGGATGTCCATCTACATGACTGTCAGCAGGACTATGTGACGCTTGCGAAAGATGGACTGCAAAGTTTTCAACACTTGTACCTCGAAGCAACCCCTGAAAAGATCTGTGAGTGGGATACACAGAAGGCATTGACTGAGGCGTGTTATTCCCCTGCAATACACCAAACCATGTATTCAACTTCGATTACAATGTATACTACATTTTAAATGTAAACTATGTCACTAATTATAACTCACATCATATGTACCTTACGTAAGAGGAGGACCACTTGTACCACCCATAAGAACTTGAGGTCGAGGTTGAGATGGAGAAATGTGCATATCATGACGATGATCCTAAATTAATACCCATGACGAAAAACAAAAAAAAAAAAGATTAATAACCAAAAATTTTTAAAAACAAAAGAAACATCATTGAACATTAATATTACCTTATTATAATTAATACCCATGACAAAACGAGGTTGTGATTGAGAAAAATTGACACCAAGACCATGATCCTAAATACAAACAATAGAAACTATGTAAACAAAATATTTGAATAAAAAACATGGTCATTATTTAACATTTTCTTAAAAACTTGCACACAAAAAACTATTACCTGAGTAGAATTACCACCCATGACGAAACGCGATTGTGATTGACCTTGGCAAGTATAAATAGCATCACCCGACTGCATTGCCAAACAAACCAATTAAAGATAAAAATAATTAAATGCCAAGCAACCCAACTTGGGAAGTGTAAACAGTAATGAGGTTGTGATTCACCCATGAATAAAATTACCACCCATGATTCACCCATTAAATACCTGAATAGAATTACCACCCATGAGGAAATGAGGTTGTGATTCACCTTGGGAAGTGTAAACAGTACCACCCGACTACATTGCGAAGCACACCAATTACAGATAACAACAATTAATCATATAATGAATGGACTTAATGAAATGACTTCATAAAACTAACCATATAAATACGACATTACTATTACATAATACCTGAATAGAATTACCACCCATGACGAAATGAGGTTGTGATTCACCTTGGGAAGTGTAAACAGTACCACCCGACTACATTGCGAAGCAAACCAATTACACATAACAACAATTAACCATATAATGAACGAACTTAATGAAATGAACTCATCAAACTAACCATATAAAGACCACATTACTATTAAATATTACATGAATAGAATTATTACCTATGCGGAAATGAGGCTGAGATTCACATTGGAGAGTATAATCAGCGCCACCCTACTCACAATGAAAAACCTTAATGAAAGTGGGTCATTACTAAATAAAATCAATGTTTTAGTTTACTAATCTACTGTATTTTAATCGTATGCAATTTGTCATGTCCAAACCTGAATAGATTGCATCCTTTTCTTCTTTGCAATAACTTTTTCCATCCCGCCTTTGATCCTCCTTCTTCCCTTACTAGTTGACTCTCTTTTCTTCAGTCCCTTAGCTTGGATTGAACAATCTACTTCATTACTCTGTGGGCATGCGTTGCTTAACGAATTTCTCAAATCAGTTACCTTCACTTGACCACAAATGTGGAGACTTAATTTGTCTTCAACTCTTTGTAACATACAAACGTGCGTGATTTTATCTCCTTCGTCTGTCTGTTCTTGTTTGCATATGCCTTCCTAATACTAAAGCCCACCTTTCCCCCATACGTATTGTAAAAGTCATATGCGGCTTGTTCAGAGTCAAATGGCATTCCCACTTTCGGCTTCCAACCACAATCATCAACAATATTATTTTCTTCCATTATCTACAATTCATATATATAAACCACATTTATACTTAATTGCAGGTTCATATATATAAATCACAATTACCTACAATTCATATATATAAACCATATAATTATATGAATCCACAACTAAATTTATGAATCTGAAAATAGATCAATGTGATTAACTATATATATAGAACATAAAATTGCATATGAAAAAATCTGACTTACTTCACTGACTGAACCCATTTCATATGAAAAAATTTGAATTAATTGATTTCAAAAATCTGAATTTGAATTAACAGATTAAAATCTGAATCAAATATATTCAAATCAAATTTGAATTAACATGGGTTAATCTGAATCAAATTTGAATCAATTTGAATTAAAATCTGAATCGAATTTGAATTAATCTGAATCAAATTTGAATTAATCTGAATAAAAAATATTAAAATCTGGATTTCAATTAACAGATTAAACCTAGGCAACAGATTAAAATCTAAAATGGGTTAATAAACCATCTATACATATATACATATATACATATATACATATATATCATAACAAATCTGAAACAAACAATAACAACCATATATGCATATATATCTATGAATCCCCAACAGATACAGATTTTAATTTGTGAATCAATAACAACCATCTATGAATCAATCTGAAATGGGTTAAAATCTGAAAAAAAATCTATACATATATACATATATATATAACAGCCAGATAACATTTTTTTATGAATCAAACTGAAATGGGTAAATCGGAAACAAATCTATATATATATATATATATATAACAGCAAGATGATGAAATACACCTCCCTGTCGCCGCAATGTGGTCTTCCCGCCATCGCATCGCCGCCGGACTCACCATCGCGCTGCTCCTTCATCTCTTTCGCATCAGTGCCTCACTCCGCCTTTTCAGTCGCCTCTCACGATGCCTCTATCTCTCTGCTAGGGTTCACTGACTCAGATAGATGGTGCAAAGGCGAAGAAGACGATACAGAGAAAGAGAAAATGGGGGAAGGACGACTCAGAGAATGGGGAAAACACGACTCAGAAAATGAGGGAAACACGACTCAGAGAAGGAGAAAAGGAGGGAAACAAGGAAATCTATTTTTTGAATTAAAAAAAAAAAAAAAAACGTGTAATACAAAACGACGTCGTTTTGTATAGCACTGCAGGAATGTATGGCAGGAATGTATGGCAGAAGATCCGCACCCACGTTGAACTAGCAAGGTTGGGCTATGTTATTTTTTTTTATAATTATTTTATTTGATATATTTATATATTGATAGAGACTATAAACTCAGAAATTTTTACTCAGAATTTATTCAAAAATAATAATTAATAGTTGTAATTTATTTCACTCATAAACTCCACACTTCAACAAATTAATCTTTACCACACAAATCAAATCTGAGCAAATTCTAAAACTATAAATCCGAGTTCTTAACTTTTCCCTTATATTTATGAGGGTCTTACCCTTGCATAAAATTTAAAATATATTTTAACTATATTAATATAGCATTCACTTACTCTCTAAACTAACAAATATTTAACAAGTAGTATTAAACATTATTTTTAGGATTTAGTTGTTTTCAAATTATCGTCTCAACTTGAGAAAGTGTTTAGACTTGGTATACCCATTTTTTGAACCGTTTTAGATTATTCGAACAGTTCATTTTTTAAAACTTATTGAGTACAATATTCATGCAAAAAATAAGATGATCGGCTTGTTTTTTACATAAATATTTTACTCAATAATTTATAATAAGTAAATGTTTTGAATCATCAAAATTGATTCCAAAATAAACATATTGAACCCAAACATACTCTCAAATTGAGATAATCAACTTAAAAGATGCCAAACCTTTAATGTATTATTTTTTATTATAAAAATAAATAAATAAATAAACCTCTTCATTTGGGAAGTCTTGGTTGGGACTTTTTTGGCTATTTTAGTGGTGTTTTGGAAAGTTGGTAAAAAGTTAATTTTTTAGCTTTTTTACTTTTTTAGTGACTTTTTTGACAAAAAACTCGATTGTTTTGGATAAAAAAAACTAGCTTTTTTGGCTAAAAAAACTGAAAAGCCAAAAAGCTGGCTTTTTTGGCAACTTCTCAAAAGACCCCTCAAAAAATAAAATAAAATAAAATTTTTAGCTCAATAAGACAAAATATCACATCCAATCTATAATCATTACATTCTTTCTCTTACAAAAAAGTCAAAAGTTCTTTCCAAATTAGGCTAAAATAGTCAAAAAAATTAAAAAGTCAAAAAGTCAACCCACTTTCTAGACGAAGGCAATATATGATTTTGGCTTCGTTTGAAAAGAAAGGCTAGGTTGGATTTGTGACTATTTTAACCACAAAAGGATAAAATAGGATTTTTAACTCAATAAGACAAAACATCATATCAAATCCATAATCCATTACATTCTTTTTCTTATAAAAAGTCAAAAAAGTTTAAAAAAACATTTCCAAATGAGATTTTTTAATTCCAAACTAAAATAGTAAAAAAAATTTTAAAAATTAAAAAATCAACTCACTTCCCAAACCATTTAAAGCATTTCATTGGAAATGATCCTAATTAGTGGTGTTTTAACTATAATTTTCTTGCCAGTAGTCAATGGTATTAGTCACTTTCAAGATGATGAAAAAAGGGTAATTACAATCAGATTGGGTGTTAATATATATATATATGTATGTAACTTTATAATTTTAATTATTAATATATATATATATAATCCTTCTTTGTAATTATTTGTTCAAAATGTCATTGATGTCATATTTCTCCGAAAAAAATAGTACAAAATTGAACTAATGTCCACGAAGTAGGGGTTTGAATTTTCCATATGATACATTAATATGAGACCAAGCATACATAAATTTAAGGGGTTGGAATTGACCATTTTTTATGAATCCAATTTTAACATTTTAATAAAAAATTAAGGAAAATTTACTAATAAATCCAATGAGAAGGAATGTTGATCCAATTGGTCCTATGTTTTTTTTTATAAACCATTTAATCCTGTTTAATTTGGTAATGAGTATTTATTTGATTTGGTGATGTTGAAGTTTACAATTCTACCCTTGATATGAGATTCCTTTTAAGTTTACTGATGTTTGACTTGTGGGATTTGGGGGAGTAATGTATGCAACATTTCCATTAAGAGGTGATTTGGGGAGAGTGTTTTACAATGGTAGGGTTCCATTTGTTTATGGTTAACGTTGGATTTACTGATGTTTGACTTGTTTTCATCACCTTCAAACACAGCAGGCTAACACTAGCTATAGAGAGATATTGAACCTCTTTGCTGGACTATAAAATTGTTTCCATAATCTCTTTGCCATAAGGATCAATCCCAACATAGAGAGAGAGAGAGAGAATGGATTCCAGATTCATGTTATAGAAGCCTCATGCAGTGTGTATACCATTCCCAGCTCAAGGCCACATCAACCCCCTGTTAAAACTAGCCAAACTCCTCCATAGCAAAGACTTCCACATAACCTTCATTAACACAGAGTTCAACCACAAACGCATCCTTAAACCCCGAGGCCCAGACTCGCCCAACAGCCTCCCCTCTTTCCACTTTGATGTTGATGTTGATGGGCTTCCTTTTTGTGGGCACTACCGTCACAACACACTTAACACTTCACATTTCAATGCTGTGCCTATCGATATTGTTAACATCACAATCCAACAAACTCACTCACAGTGCTAACCCATGACACACAGCGAAACGTATTGCCATGACAATTGCACAAAGTGAAACCCAAACATTAACACAAAATAAATAACTAATATCACCATATGAATCTCAACCACATACCCCATCTACACTCGTCGCCTAACATCAATGCACACAGTGAACAACAACAAAGTTTGACAACTAACATCGGAACGCCGTAGGCACACCCCTGCACCAAACATTGGACAACTAGCATCATCATTACACATTCACATGGTGATGTTAGGGGACTCATTTCCACCACATCGCTTACTACCAAACAAACTAGCACCCTTACCCTTATGTGCGGTTACTGCACCCCATGAACAAAGGGTCCTGACAATGCAACCCCCTCCCCCCCCCAAAAAAAATAAAAAATCCTGTAGCTATCATTGTCCACCGCCAACTCAATTTCCCCTCTCGCACCGGTGATTAACATTGAGCTGAACGCTACAGAACAATCACAAACAATTACACCCCCAATACCGCACACAAAACAATCGATGAACATTACACCACGCACGTCTCCGACATAATTCGATGCCCCAAAGTCTTAATCACACAACAAAATGTCAATGGCAGTTCAACATTACAACATTAACGACCACCACCAAACATGCTCAAAAATGTAACGCCGGACACAAAAGCTTCACGGACTCACAATGCCAAATCAAACGACATAAAAACACTATGACATAGCAGATACCTATTGTCATTTTCCGCACAGATAGACCGCCTGCGACAAAGGTGGAATTCTGAAGTCACTGGAATACGTCGTCACTGCCAGACAACAACGCAAAATCAGTCAGCATTCGCTACCAATCAATGTTTGGAACAAAGGGGTTTCCATGTGGTTGGGTTTGTGGGGTTCTTTTAAACGCGGAAACAGCGAAACATGGAAATAGGAATTAACATTGCGGGCCTAGGATTTACCATAAGTAAATCAAATATCAATGATCTAACATTGGCAACGAAGATCTTTCCACTATCGTCTCAAACGTTACGATCGAATAGTAGGGAAACCAAAAACGCCTCCTATGTAATCTTTGGATAGATTTGTAATTTCCACATTTTAGAAAACCCATTATACCTTATTTGAAGTCAACCACATGCGGAAACAATGGATATTAATGTAATGAACATTAGGCTAGGACTTATCAGTTCATAAGATAAATTATAGGATTAAATGGTTCAAAAGATCTGATTTTGGGATTTATTGGTACTTCAACCAAAAATTAATAACACTTTTTAATATTATTTTGGAAAAAAAAAAAACCTTAAGATTTGACTCTTTTAACAAAATAAATCTTAAATTTTTAATTTTATCAATTTTAATTCTAAACTTTAATTTGTTTCCAATCTAACAATTTTAATTCTAAACTTTAATTTGTTTCCAATCTAAACTATCTTTCTATTTCCGTAAAGTAAAATCGACGAAAAAAATAATATTTTAGTTATTAACTTCAACGAAAAATGATATTTTAGATATTTTATGTACAATTACATTGAGTATAATGACTAAAATATCTTGCTTGTTTGTTTTACTTAATGGAAATAGACTGTTGATTTAAATTGAAAATAAATCAAAAAATTTGGATTTAAATTGTTAAATTTATAGACTCATAATTTATTTTGTAAAAAGGGTCAAACTTTGAGTTTTTTTTTTTGCAATTTCTCTTATTATTTTTATTAAAAATTGTCATGTTTAAATTTCTTCTATAAGTTTATTAATTTGAATAAAAAATTTGTAAAACAAAATAGTAGGATCAATTTAGTTTTTTTGTTTTCTATTTTCAGATTGATGTAATCTTTCTCCTTTTTGCAAAGTTAGTAACAAATTAACTTTTTAGCTTTCTAAATTTTTTTGGTGATTTTTTTGACAAAAAATTGAGGTGTTTTTATAAAAAAGCTGACTCTTTTAATTAAAAAAAGTTAAAAAGTAAAAAAATTAACTTTCCTGATGTGTTCCCAAAAGACCTCCAAAAAGTTAATTTTTTTGGTGTGTTTCCAAAAAGCTGGCTCTTTTAAGTCAATGTAATAATGAAAAATAGGACACTTGAGTGAGAAATCCAAATTTAAAATTTTTGGTGCGATTCTCTCAAACTCTATTATTATTATTATTATTATTATTATTTGGTTATAAAGACAACAACAATTTAAAACCATATTACCTCTATTTACCACCGTTGGTCGCCACTAAGAGTTAGGAGCCTTTTCCTGCAAGTCTCTCCTTGCGCTCCGTTTTTATAGGCTTTCGGGTTTATTTTTAGGCTTAATTTTAATAATTCAAA
Organism: Camellia granthamiana; assembly: GCA_036172215.1. Classification (NCBI taxonomy): domain Eukaryota; kingdom Viridiplantae; phylum Streptophyta; class Magnoliopsida; order Ericales; family Theaceae; genus Camellia; species Camellia granthamiana. Next base: position 52,652,943 of record CM069906.1, on the reverse strand, counting down.
CCGTTAATATTTTAAGATTTATTTAGTATATTGTACCTGTAAAAAATTAAATTGATCGGATATCAGAAAGTATATGTTCGAAAAATTGAACTAAAAACTATTTTTTTAAAGAATTTAATAAACAGTTTTCCGAACATATGCTTTCTGATATCCGATCAACTTAATTTTTTACAGGTATGATATACTGAATAAATAACAAAATATGAACGGTTCGGATTATCAAAATTGGGCCTAAAAATAAGTCCGAAAACCTGCAAGGAGGGAGTGCAAGGAGAGGATCCCAATTCCGCCACTAAGCCTTTAACACTAGCACATTTAATGTGATGATTAACAATCAACAATGGCTAATGATTTACAAGAGTATATAAGACTAACAATACAAGGGAAAACAGAACCACAAAAAAAAAAACCTTTGAAATAATGATTTTTACATCTGACCTAAATATTTCATTAAAAGTATCCTTAACACCAAAACAAAATAATCATTGAACTTATGCTATAAAAATAATAAAAAAAACAGTACACTTGTCATCAATTTTCTCACCAAAAAAAAATAATAATAATAACTAAGTTTATTTTTAAATTAAATAAATAGAATTAAGTTAAAATTAAATATTTTTTAATAATTTCAAATTGTATAATTAGTTTTAGAACATTTTACTTGTGAAGAAAAATAATTAATATTTCTATATGGGTAATTTTAATTAAGAATTTTTTTGAGATAATAAATTAACAAAAACACCAATAGAATCCAAACCTCAAGATTCCCACCCCATACTACTACTTCCAACTATTCTAGTCCAATACCGATCATCCCGTGGTGGAAAAGTATTTTCTTGTAAAAAAAATACAAAATACAAAATAAAAACAAAACCAAAAAAAAAAAAAAAAAAAGAAGAAGAAGAAGAAGGTCTACCATGACAAGTGAATAAATTGAATACATTGGATGACCAAGTTTTTTTCCCCAACTCAAGTGAATAATTGGTTGTATATTCATTTTTTATCATCAATTGTCATTGTTCATTTTATGCCTTTTTAGTAACAAAAATAATTAAAAAATATGTTTAGTAAAAACTTCATTTTTATTATCATTTTTCATTTTTTTTTTTAATTACATACATGGTAAAAACTTCCATTTCAGTTTCATTTTCAAAATATGTTTTTTAAAAAATTTCATAAAAGATTAAAAACTAGTCGGCCTCGTTTAGGAACAGACAATTTTAGTAATTTTTTAGATTTTTACGAAAATATGTACAGAAAAATAGAGAGAGTGATGTGACAACTTATAGTATTTTTTTGACTTTTTGGCTAAAATGATTACTTCCCAAACGAGAATAAAAAATAAATAAAAGGAAAAATTAGTGAAATATCCTTCTCCAACTTTAGATAGTAGGAGAGGTCCAATATGTATTTTTTTTATTAGATAATGTCCTTCGATGAAATTTCTCTATGATCATATTAGAGAAATTTTCTGTGAAAATTGAAATTTGTCAGTGTCTAGGCAAAACTTCTCTGTGAAAATATTAAGGAACCCTAACTACTATGAAATTATTATATATCATTTATCTTATAAAATCTTAACATCAGGAACCTTGAAAAAATTCCTCTAAATAAAAACATTGATAGTTTTCATATAGATTTTTTAGACAAAATTATCTTTTTAGTATTTATTTTTGCCAAACTAATTTTTATTTTTTCTTAACAATCCAGAAAACATATTTTGAAAACCAAATCAAATAATGTTAGGTTTTTACATAACTTTTGTAATTATATTACCTTTATAATTAATTTTTATATAATTTTTAATAATTTATCAGATAATTATAACACAATGGTAGGGCCAATGCTTGAACTAGTGACCATTGACTCCGTCTTTTTCCCGTTTGCTCAACCATCCAGATTGGTGTTTTCATTGTAGAAAAAAAATATATATATATACCCATAGTTCTTATATTTTGGCCATTATGTTATTATAATATTTGTAATTTTAATTGATTCGATTTTGAAATTTATAATTTTTTCTCAATTTGATAAAATTATTTATATTTTTTTTGGCACATGTCATTAATTAGCTAAATGAGTTAATCTCAGCTAATGATTAATTTTTGTTAAAAATCATAATGATATTATCAATTACGCCAAATTGATACAAAAACTAAAATTAAAGATCAAAATTGAACCAATTGAAAGTGTAAAAATCAAAATAATATAAGAAACAAAATATAAAACTAACAACCTTATTAAGAGTTCATTTGCAAATTGAGTTTTTAAATAATTTTTTACAAAAAATATGTAAAAAATAAAAAATAAAAATTCACCTTTTGACTAATTTAACTTGTTCCCAGACAAGATGTACACCAACCCTACCAATTAGTAGTAGAGTTGTTCATGGTCAGTTTGGTTCGGTTTGATATTAAATTTAGAATAAATCCAATCATGATTGATTCTATATTTTTTACTCAGAACCAAACTAATCATACACTCTACCTACTGCAACTTGGGTTGGTTCGGGTTGAAACCACGGTTGCACTCTATTAAAAATAAGTGAATCAATCTAAAATAAATAATTAAAATAAGCAAGCTTTTAACATTTAAATATAACACAAACAAATAGTAAAATATTATTTAATGTAAGATAATACAAATTAAATTCAACTCAAACTTAAACATAACCAATAAAAATTAAATTCATTAATACAACTAATGTAAATTAAATAACTTGTGAACAGGGACGGAGGGAGCGTAGAACCAGGGTCACGTGCCCAACCTAAGTTTCCAATATTTATATTATTACCCTTATATATATAGTTTATATCTTATTTATCCTTTATAAAACTATAATATTGTCCCTCCTTAATTTATGTAAAATTTCTATGTATTTTTTCAAATTTTAAAGGGTCATATTATATATTTTTTGGCCATTCTTATACACTCTTAATTGGAAAAACAATGGTAAAAATTGAATCAATTGATTATTTTTTTCTTATCAAATAGTTTGTTTAACTGATTGGTTATGTTCATTGTGAGACTCTTTGTTGAGTTGATATTGTTAAACTTATTAATTATAAATTCAATTGAGTTGTTGATTATAAATTTATAAACCACGTTGACTGTAAATTCAATTGAGTTGTTGATTATAAATTTATAAACCACGTTGGCATAATTTTCATAATAATTGTAATATTGAACCTAGTTAATTACACACATAAAATTGTATAAATTTTATAATATCTCATTCTTTCTTATTGTGATTTTTTTTTTTTTTTTTTTTTTTTAAATGTTGTGACTAATATGTGGCCCTTTTTGCTTTGAATTTCTAGCTTCGTTGTTGACTGCGAAATCCATCTTAAACTTCTAGTACTTTCTTCATTTACATAGTAATTCTTGTATATGTGAAATTATTAGGTATAATCAAGTCTATTGTAATAAACCAATTAGATGATGACATGTCAATATAAATAAAATTATATATATATATATATAAGAATGGGTTCGATTTTAGAATTGGTTTAGTTTAGGTAAGACTTAAATCAAGAATTAATTCAATCCTATCAATTTGATAATTTGAAAATACAGAACCAAATCAATGCATTAAAAAATTAAATCAACTCAACTCAAGAGGTCAATTTAGTTTAATTTTTTAATTTACTAGGTAATTTAAGCAACTTAGTTAGTAGACAAAACATCCATCCTAAGACCATCTCCAACAGTTACTCAGATGTTTTATTAAATTTGAATTTGATGAAAAATGCTAACTTTTTGCACTCCAACCATTTCATCAAACTCATATCAAATGAAAGTAAGGATATATTCTTCATCAAATTAAGGGAGTTTTTATCATTTCATCAAATTTCGTATGTGACTATTGGTGGACGACCGACGAAACGACCGGATTTTGGTCAGACCTGCTGTCAATCGAAAATTACTCCAAGCTAGACAACCGGTTGGATTTGATGAAATGTTCTACTCACCATTGGAGTGCATCATATTAGATCAAGTTTTTCATCAAATTTGTACTTAAATTTAATGAAAATTCAGAGTGAGCGTTGGAAATGCTCTAATTAAGAAGTTGTTTGGGATGATCTAAATAAATGTATTTTTTAACTTTTTATGAAAATATGTGCAAAAAAATAGAGATATGATATAACTTAAATAAATGCACTCATTTAACCTTCATTTGGAAAGAACTTTTTTAACCTGATATTTTGACTTTTTGGCTAATTAGCTCGGTTAAATTAGCTCTGTTAAGAATGAATTTTTAATTTTTTTTTATAAGAAAAAAATTGAAATGATTGTAATTTAGATGTAATATTTTATTTTATTAATTTATTTAACTTATTTTATTTTTTTATATTTTTTTAACCCTTAAACTTGCCGAACAGCAAACTCTAAAAAGATTTCACGTAAGAAAAATTCAAAGTGAGAACCAAAAAAAAAAAGTGATTTATGACGTAAGTTTGGGAGATATTGGCTTGGGAACCACAAGTCCTGTCTAACTTTTCCTGTGATTTATTGACACGTGGAGGCATGATCTGATTTGCTTACGCTGTTGTTTCTATCCTCGATAGAGATATGGACTTGAATCAATTATCTTTTTTTTTTTTAACACGGACTTGAATCAATTGTCAACTACAAATATCTGTAATATTATATAAGCCGTTTAGTAAAACGGTGGGAAGGTGATTATAATTTATAATCTAACAGTTTATAATTTATAGCTATAAATATAAGTTGATTTTTGATTTATAAATTAAATTTCTCCTCATCTACTCAAAGAATAAGTTGATTTTTTATTTATAAAAGTTATAAGCTGTATTGTTAAGTTAAACTAAACATATCAAAATAACTTAAATTAAGCTAAAAGCTGAAATAAGCTGGAAATAAGTTCTACCAAATAGGGCCTATATGTGGTAACTAAATTATTTATGCCTAAAATAATTAAAGAGTCATAAAATATAATTAATTTTTTTTATTATAATTAAAATAATAACGATAATAAATTATAACTAATACTACAATAAATTATAATCAAATATCTTAAACGTTGTAACTAAGCCATATGAGTTGCACCCCAAAATAAAGTATGTATAACAAAATTTTTCTATTTATGAAAGCAAAAATTCTACCGTACGCATTTTTTTTTTATAAAAAAAAATTCATCATGTATGACTTATAATATTTTATGATTTTAAAATTACATTGTGTCATAAATAAATTATTTTGAGTAATAAAAAAATTATAATTAAATATCACTTGAGGCAACTAAAAACCAATTAATATGGGCTAAGCTGGGCACTTCATAAGGGATAATTAGGGGTTGTTTGGCTTGTCCAAATAAGTGTAATTTTTAATTTTTTGGACTAAAAAATTAAGGAAAAAAAAATGGTTATTTGGAATAATTTTTTAACTTTTTACGAAAAATTATATAATAAAAAATTATATAAATTAGTATATAGGCGAAGATTGTGATGGAATAGGCTGTACAGTGGGATTTATTATGGTACAACATGTGCAGAGTATGGGGGGAGATGGTTCCCTGCTTTTCAAGTAGTGAATTGAATGTGCTTTCAGCCCGTGGGGGCCTACCACGGGTTCCATTTTGCTAATTAAAACTGTTCAATGTGTAAAACTCGTCGAATAATATATGTTTGTAAAAAATTACGTTGATCGGATATCGATAACTATCTGATCGGATTAGTTTCTTTTTCAACCGTTAACTATAACACCATCCATTTTATAAATTTTAACTGATTTGATCATATAGTTACCGATATTCGATCAACGTGATTTTTTACAGACATATAGTACTCGACGAGTTCTACACATTGTATGGTTCAAATTATTAAAACGGGACCTGTGATGGGCTCCACGGGCCGAACAGCATAGTGTTTTTTGTGCACCTAAATCAATGCAATTTTTCCAAAAAGTCAGCTGCGCCAGTGGGACGTCAGAATTGTTTGAAAATTAATTTTGTGTAAAATTAATTTTTTAATATTTTTTTAGTGAATAGTAATAACTTTTTAATTTTTTGAGTAACTTTTTGAATTTTTTTCATTATCCTAAACCAGGTCTTAATGAGTTTTTTTTCATTAAATACATTTTGAAATTTAACTTTTAGTTAATAATTAGTTTTAGAAAATTTTACCCATAAATTTTATATGGGGAAATGCTGATTCATTTTGTTCTAAAGTTTTCTTCTAAATGAATTAGACTTTTTTGTTTTGAAAAGTAGTATTTATTTGATTTGGTGCTATTTAAGTTTAAGTAAATGCCCTTTTGTGATTCATTTTTATAACAATTCCGGTTTTGACCGGACCCTTGTTGTATTCCGAACTCGAGTTTCATGGTTTCATATTGTTGTCCATCTCTTGCTTCCCTTGTACCTCCTCAAATTTGGCTATTAGATTGTTGTGGTTGCGTTTGGGACATGTTAGTTGCTTAGTTTCCAAACTCTTGTTGCCCAAAATTTTGCTCTTCCATTCGAGCGGGCTTTGTGAACTCTAAGTATTTTTGCAAGTCTGCAAAACTACTGGGAGAGCATATTCTATGCTCGAGCGGATCTTTCTGCGCTCGAGCGGGCTCAGCTCGAGCGACCCTTCTTGCGTTCGAGCGTTGGTCTGTTGTTTGCAAAACTACTAGGAGCGTGCATTCTACGCTCGAGCGTCACTTCTTGCGCTTGAGCGGAACAGCTTATTATGTATGACACTTGAGCATCCACTCTTGTGCTCGAGCAAACTGTGTGTATATCAGTTCGTAACAGCTATATTTTACATCACTTTTTCATCTTTTTCTCTCTCTAAAACATTTCAAAACCCTAGATCTTGAGTTTCTCTCTCTAGAACTCACATTCTCTCTACTTTTTCATCTAGATCCATTGGGTTCTCTACCCGGGTACCTTTGTTAAAAAGGTAGTGCATCTTGAGAGCTCCATTTTGATCCGATCGAAACTTGGTTTCGACGTCTTTGACGTCTCTCCATCTCTTCCTTTGGTCTTCTAAACTTAAGATATGGACTTTCTACACTCTCCTATAATTTTTAACTTAATTATTTGTTGTTATGTAAGAAACGTCGGGATTTGAAAGATTTTAGACGAACTTAGGGTTTTGGTTTTAAATCAAAAGAGGGGTTTTTAAATGAAAAGATTAAAAATGGTTATGTGTATGGATATGAGGAGTGTTGTGTGAAATTTGTTAATTTTGACTCATGGGTTGGATTCGGGAAAGAATGAAGTTTTGCCCTAAAATGTTTAAAATAATTATTTTGTATAAATAATGAAATTGGCATTGGAAATATGAAATCGGATGAATGCTTATATAAATGGTGGAGTTGAATGTGTATCATCTCTCACCAACATAAATTTGGATAATTTATCAATCTTAGAGATTGTATATCTGTTTAGAAATATCTGTTTTGGGCTATTGGTGGAGGATAACTATGATTGTTGTAGAAATTGCATGAGGTTTAGATGAATTAAAACTAATATCTTATTAGTTGTCATTGAACATGATTCTGTTTTAATACATTATATATGTATGATGTTTGGGAGGAGAAAGGGGATGTACTCCATATTTTGGAAGAGAAAGGGGATGGACTCCAGTGAATTAAGTTGGCCTGTGTGTCCATTGTAAAAGTCTTGAAAACCGCTTATATACATAGGTGCTGATCCCGCAGACGAAATTTTCGTAAAATAGAAAATAAATGTGTTTGTATGATAACTATATTGATTTGAGACCCGATGAATTGTATTCTCAGTATCGGTTGATTGAATGAAATGAGATACAAAACTGGGCATATTATGATCTTGTAAATTATGAACAGTTTTATCACAAGCATTGTATATGCACGTCATACTTATATCTTTGTTAAGATTCATACATTGTGCTAAATTATTTCTATTGGGCTTTGGCTCACCCTACTTGGGAAAAACTTTTTCAGGTGCTGGTGATATGCCTCCGTCAAGGACTTAGTTTGGGAGGATTGTGGAGCTGAGGGCTCAATTTTGTTTATTTTGTAATTAACTTTTTGTGCAAGCCTAGGGCTTTATGTGTATTGAGCTTATAACTCATTTTTATTGTAACCAAGCAATGACTTGGAAAGATGTAAGCCAGTAAGGCATATGATTTACTGTGTAGCTTTCACCCCTCTTTGTAATTGTTACTTTCATATCTTAAACTCTAAGTAATGAAAGCACGTATTTCGATTATACTTTCGCATATGTAATGGGTTCATTGTATTTATTTTTTTGGGACGTTACAACTTGGTATCAGAGCATACCAAGTTTGAATACTTTGGGTACATGAGAAGTGGATAATACCACAATCGGTTTGTCTCGCTTGATAGAGACTTTAATATATATAATGTGTTTACATGATAACATGCTTATGTGGTTATATATATATGGGATTTAATTTCTAGGATGTTGATTGAGTCTATGAGTTTCTAAAAGTCCTATTAGAAGAGCACTTGATTACTGTTGTTTCTAATTGGAAATCTGGCAACGCCGCGAGACGGCCATTATTGAGGAAGAAAATTTGTATGTATTTACATGACTATGTGCTTATGTGGAGTGAATTACAGTTGTCCATCGTATTAGGACGTGAGTGAATTAGCTTCGGCACATTTGTAAATGTACTAATCTATTCTGTCACCTTCATTAGGATGTTAGGACGTAGACGCGGTGGTGGTAGGCGTGGTAGGCATGAGGTGTTTTTACTAGATGAAATTCTTGCACAGGAAGAAGGGGTTGGTCAGGCCAACATGGCCGAGCCAGTTAGTCAACAGGCCATGGGCACCTTAGCCCGTAAAATGGCTAGAGCATTACGGGAATCTATGGACATTCTCAACGCTGAGAATCAAGTCCAGGCCCAAGTAGCTGAAGCGGGGCTATCTTTCTTGAAGCGAGAGTTTTTCCGGTCGAATCCGAACGAGTTTGTGGGTGATCTCAAGGAGCTACTTAAAACAGATGTGTGGCTAAAGTAAATAGTGAAGACGTTCGAGATGCTTGGCATCGAGGACGACCAGTTGAGAGTGACCTTGGCATCCTTTCAGCTGAAGGGAGATGCGGGTCAGTGGTAGAAGTATGCGCGTGGGCTCATTGGGGTGATGTCACGACCCAAACCCGGCCCTATGGGTTTAGCACCGTAACTGGCCAGTAATCCGTGATTACCAAAGGCCTGCTTATCAGTAGTACAATATAAACAGAGTTCAGGGCCTGGCGGAAGCCAAAACAATAAATGAATAGTGTCCAATGAGCTGTGACAATCTGTATGCCAAAAGTTTTTCATGCATTCAAACAGTCCTGAAACAGTACGGTCTATACGACCATTTACAGTCAGTCGGTACAGGGTTCCAATCCCTTGACAACAGTACAATACAGTATGGCATACACAATATACATATACATAACAGTCGATAAAACCGGGGCCTAACCCCTTGGACAGTACAGTAAACGGTAAACAGTCTATACAGTGATCCCACAATAGTACAAAACAGTGAGACAGTCAGGGGAAATACAAAAGACCCCAAAGCCATAGCATGGCAACACGGAACCTCGCAGTGAGGCACGTAGGCTGGCTTGACAAAACTGGGGACCGATCCCACGCTCCTAGCTCTAGTCTGGCTGCTGAGAACCTACATATATATATAAACAGTGAGCTAAAGCCCAGTGAATAACATAATGTGTAAAGGGGTTATGAATGAATGTCCTTATAGTAATGAAATCAATTCATTTAAACAGTATTTCGATCATTCAGTATTTCAGTCAATCAATATTTCGATCAATCAATATTCCAGTCAATCAGTCCTATGTGGTACATCCATTAGCCTATAAACAATAGGTCCAAAAGGACCGGGCCTTATCAGACCCAACAATAGTGATGGCCATCAATCAGTAACAATATGGTTCCACAAGGAAACCGACAGAGCTCTGTATCAGTCAATAACAATGGGTGCTAAGGATGCCACAATACAGTTCGAAATACAGGACATACATTCATTCAATAAACAATATTAGTTCAATAAACAGTTCAGTTCGGTATTCAAAATATAACCATTTTGAACATATCTTTACACAATCTGTTACTCACAGAGATTGGGCTAATAGCAGCTAGAGCGCGTCCCCGAGAGCCAACCCTAAACAGTTAACAAATAGAACACACACTAAGTTTACAGTTGGAAAGGATGTTAATTAAATCCCTAAATCTCCTCGGTGTGGTTCTATGTCTAAATCCTCATTAAGATGCCTTAAACTAGGCCTAAGAATGCCTAGGATGAGATGAGGATGCAAAATTACACTTGGAAGGCATTTTTCAAAAGTTGCTGGAAATAGGCACCTCGCTCGAGCGAGCCTTCCTTCGCTCGAGCGAGCTTCCAAAATCAAAGGCTTCGCTCGAGCGAGAAATCCTTCGCTCGAGCGATCTGCATGAACAGTAAAAGTACTGGTTGCTAGAATTTTACGCGTGATGGTCGCTCGATGCTCGCTCGAGCGAGGTTGCAAAATCAAAGGGCTCGCTCGAGCGAGGAATCCTTCGCTCGAGCGAGGAAGCCAAATCTGGAATTTCCAGATTTGTCTCCCAAGTTCGAACCAAGTATTCAACCATCCAAAACTCAACCTCTTGGCCCCAAAATCTGGAAAACACTTCTACACTCAATGTACTACAGGTTTTAAAAGCTAATTTGCACATGCAAGGGCCAAGAGTGAGTTGATTCAAACCATTTTTCAAACCCATTTCAAGAGAAATTTCAAAACATGCAATGCATGAGTTCCAAACCAATTTCAAGCTTCAAATCTTGCTCCAAAGAGCTCAATACTTTGAAAACAACTTGAAAACATGGACTATGATAAAAACATGGACATGCATGTATCATTCTTCAAGAATTCAACTACAAAATGCAACAATATGGCCATGCATGTAACAATCAAACTTCAATTCAACATCCTTGAACTCAAATCATGGCTTAGCTCTATAATGATGCATGAATCATGCAAATCTATGCTCAAGACAACAAGAAGACAATGAATTCACTTACCTAGTCTCAATCACAAGTCTTGCAAGCTCAATTTGACAATTTATGCACCAATTCTTCAAGTTCTTTAGCAAATTCTCTAAGACCAAATTGATTTCACTCCAAGCCTCTCCCTCTCTCTAAGTTTGGTCGGCTATAGTGTAGGAATTGGCTGATCAAATGGTGTGTTAAGTGTAATAAGGCTCTTGGAAATCAATAAACAAAGGGGCCACTAAGGTGGTAGTTTGGTAATTAACTCAAACTTGACAATTAACTCGTTTAAATCTAGTTTAATCATTCCTAATCAATTTTCAGATAAAAATACCATTAAATCACAAATATTCTACTGATTCCAAAACACTAAACGGTTTCTAATTCGGCCGCCGATAAGGCCTTCAATTAGTAATTAAACACACAAATTCAAACAGGCATTCAATCAATTAAACAGATGCAATGTGCAATTCAATAAACAAACTTATACAATTTCAGGTTCGATTTCAATCGGTCTATTCAGTACTTCAATCAATTCGATTATCAGTCATTATCAATTCAGTTCAGCAATAATCAGTATATAATTCAGTGGTTAGTCGGTAATCAGTAACGAGGGTCGTTACAGGTGACTTGAGAGGCTTTTGTCAGTTCTTTCCAGGATAAGTTTCTACCTCCCATGGTCAAGGAGAAGTTGAAAGACCAGTTCTCCAAATTGGTGCAGTTGAACACTCCGGTGGCCGAGTTTGAGGCCACATTTACTAGCCTATCTAGGTTTGCACTAGAGTTAGTGGCGACAGAGGAGCGTCATTGTTTGGAGTTTGAGAAGAGGTTGAGTACCGGGCTCATGTCCAAGGTGGCCGGGTCTATGATTAGGGATTATAGATGCCTTCTGGAGGCGATGGCTCATCTTAAGACCGTAAAGCAGATAGAGGAGAAGAGGATGAAGGGCTCTAAGAAGAGTCATGATGTTCAGGGGGATAGTAAGAGGCAGAGAGGTTCTAACCCACAACCGTCCCAGGGAGCTCAATCGAGGTCCACTTTTCTAGTACCAAGTTGGAGTTCTAAGAGAGGTGGTCAGAGAGATGTTACTTGTTACAAGTGTGGCTAGTTAGGCTACAAGTCTCCAGCTTGCCCGCAGAGCGGAGGAGGGCAACAATCTGTACCGTCTTCGATTTTTTCTCAGGACCAGAGTTAGGGGAGAGGCCAGCCGCTCACTTATTATCAGTGTGGGCAGGCGAGGCACATGAAGAGGTTTTACCCTCAGTTAGGCGGCACATCCAATACGTCTGGTTCGAGGCAGACACAGAGCTACTAGCCAGCACAGGCCTCAAGGGCCAATCAAGGAGCCTCTTCGGCTCAGTCAGTGCATCAGGCTTATGCTCCGAGGGGTGAGCAGGTTGAGCAGAGACCTTTAGGGCATGTGTATGCTGTTACACATTAGATTTAGTGCCATCGCCTTCAATAGTGAGAGGTACCTTCTTATTTTACAATTCTGTTGCTAATGTGTTGATTGATACAGATGCATCCCATTCATTTATATCGTCTGCATTTGCATCGGTTTTGGGGTTAGAGTTGGCTCAGTTAGCATCTCCTATCTGTGTAGAATCACTTATTGGTAGTGAGGTTGTTTTAAAGCAAGGGTGTCGGGGTTGTGACATAGAGCTTGCCGGTCGCCAACTTCTTTTTGCTTTTATATTGATTAATATGTCTAGTTTTGACGTTATATTGGGTATGGAGTAATTGTCGTCATATCGGGTTGTTATAGATTGCTACCGTCAAAGGGTTACTGTATGTACCCTGAGCGATGATTGCTTTTATTTCTTGGGAGAACGGGTTGATAGAGTCTTATCACCGGTGTATGATTTGCATGAGCGGAGTGAGCTTACTTGCCTTCTTGCTAACTTCTTGAGTACTGAGTGTGATGAAGTCCGAGTTGAGTTGCCAAGGGTAGTTTACGAATACCCAGATATTTTTTCGAAGGATCTTACTAGTTTACCACCTCACCAAGAGATCGAGTTCTTTATTGATTTACTGCCTGACATAGCACCGATTTCTATGGCACGATATAGATTTGCACCTGCCGAGTTGAGTAAGTTGAAGATTCAACTCTAAGAATTGTTAGATAGGGGTTTTATCCGCCCTAGTACTTCACCTTGGGGAGCACCGACTTTTTTTGCCAAGAAAAAAAAGATGGTGTGTTGCGACTTTGTATAGATTACCAAAAGTTGAACCGGGTAACTGTCAAGAACCAGTACCCAATGCCCTCATATAGGGGGTCTTATTGCTTCTCTAAGATAGACTTGAAATCAGGTTACCACCAATTGAGGGTAAGGGAGGAGGACATCCTAAAAACGGCATTTCGTACGCGGTATGACCATTACGAGTTTCTAGTGATGCCCTTTGAGCTAACCAATGCACCAACTGTGTTTATAGATTTGATGAACCGGATCTTCCATGAGTTTTTAGACCGCTTTATAGTCATCTTTGTGGACGACATCTTGATTTGCTCACCCTCTGAGGAGAAGCACGAGAAACACTTGTGGGTGGTACTTGAGTTGCTTAGAGCCCACAAACTATATACCAAGTTTAGGAAATGTGAGTTCTGGTTGAGAGAGGTTAAGTTCTTAGGTCATGTGGTATCCGGGGAAGGGGGTGATTGTAGATTCATCCAAGATAGAGGCAGTGTAAGATTGTGAATAACCTAAGAATGCTTTTGAGATTCGTAGTTTCTTGGGGTTGGCTGGGTATTTCTGTCGGTTCGTGAAGGATTTCTCTAGATTAGCCTCAGCGTTGACTAAATTGACGAGGAAATGAGCTAAGTTTGTGTGGAGTAAGTCCTGTGAGAAATCGTTCCAAGAGCCTAAGGTAATACTTACCATGACTCCAGTATTGATTATTCTAGAGAGGGATTTGGGCTATTCGGTGTATTGTGATGTCTCACGGGAAGGTTTAGGTTGTATTTTGATGCAAGAGGGGAAAGTAACGGCCTATGGCTCACGACAGTTAAAAACACATGAGAGGAACTACCCGACCCATGATCTCGAATTAGCAGCAGTGATCTTTGCCCTAAAATTTTGGAAGCATTATCTGTATGGTGAGAAGTTTGAGATGTTTTATGATCACAAGAGTCTGAAATATCTGTTTACACAAAAGGACTTGAATCTGAGGCAGATGAGGTGGATGGAATCCGTAAAAGATTACGATTTCAAGTTACATTATCATCCGGGAAAAGCCAATGTTGTGGCCGACGCCTTGAGTAGGAAATCAATTAGCAGTGTAGCTTGTATTGCCATCCGGGAATGGGAGATGTTGGGTACTATTGGAGAGTTTGACTTACATTTTGGCGAGTCCATTGAGTCTGAGCCTTGTTTTCGGTAATTGCACAACCTACACTTGTGAATCGAGTGATAGAAGCACAGAGGGGTGACCTTGAAGTGGAATCCCTCAAGGAGAAGATCTCCAATGGGAAGGTAGAGAGAGGCTTGCATGTATATCCCGACCTGAGTGTGAGATACCGTGACTGTTTATTCGTGCCGAAGTCTTGCCGAGAGGAAGTACTTCGAGAG
>CM069906.1:52499182-52638182 GCA_036172215.1 Camellia granthamiana | reverse complement strand
TCATTCCTCATTCTTTCACTCTCTTCAACTATCACTCATTGCTCATCACTACTGTTGAAAACAACCTCCAACAATTGTTGACAACTACTTTTAGCCACCACTTACTGCTCATCACTACGTCTATCCATCATCACTATATTTGCCATTGTTAGTAGTGACCTCCTTTGATAAAACAGCCTTCGTAAGATGACAATCACCATCCATCGAGAAATACTTTTGATTATCATCTATCATCAAAAGCTACATTTGACGATTGAAATCTACATTCGATTACTTTGGGGAAGTGGTTTTGGAAATACTCTTCCGATCCTAGGAGACGCTCTTGATCCTCAGCTAGTCACCTGCAAAGACAAACACTAATTGTGGGGAAGTGGTTCTGGAAATACTCTTCCGATCCTGGGAGACGCTCTTGATCCTCAGCTAGTCACCTGCAAAGACAAACACTCCGGTCGGGGGTGCCGGGGTTAGCACTCCGACGGGCAAGTCAGTTCTTATACTCAAGAAAGCTTGTTTACTAAGTTTAGTGAAGTGATTCTTACATATCTTCCTAAATCTGAAGCTATTGTATTTATACTCATTCTTTGGACCTCGGGTCCAGAGCCCACTTTTTACTTATTATCCTTTTGTTTATTCCTACATACATCTCCCCGTCTATTCGGCGATCTCAATGTATTCGGTATCTCAGTTGATTAGTACAGAGCCGAACAGTCTCTGACTTCTGGGATACATCCCTTCCGACTCTTCTATTTATTCGGCTCCCACAATTGGCCCCCCAAGCATTCTCCCAACGTCTGTTGGCTGGAGTGCTTGGTTCCGAATTTTGAATACCCAACCAAAATTTTGCCTTTTGGTTGTCGTACCGACTTCCTGCCTCTTCGTACATACCTATTCATTTCGTTTTTAAAGATTGGCGTCCCTTCGGATTCGCATTCCATGATACCGGTCACTGGGTTGCCTTTTGGATCGTTCTTGCAATTTTGTCTCCTCCAATATCTTCTTCACCCTCTGTAAGTTTTCCACTTCTTTGCTTCGAGAACTGTTCCCATTTTATTCTTTGGCATATCTGTGTCAACTATTGAGTATGGCGAAACATTTGAAAGACCTCCTCTCATCAGATCGAATTGCTTGCTTTAGACGCCATTTCTCTATTCCTGATGACGTCCGTCTGTCACTTTTGGCAGACGGCACCCTTGACATGGAGAGGGAGGACGAAACCACAATCGTCTTTCCTCTCTTGTCAATCGCAGAGGGTGGAGTCCGCTTCCCTCTACACCCATTTCTAAGGGCTATGCTTCGCCATTGGGATTTAATCCCTTCTCAACCTAACGTGAATTTCTTTAGAATTATAATGGGGATTGCAGCGTTGAATCGTCGCCTTGGAATTAACCTTGGCATTTCGGCTATCCGGCATTGCTATGCCTTGGCTAAGTCCTCCGGTCGGCAAGGGCGTTATTTCCTTAGAGCTAAGGACACCGACCATCAACTAATCACTATGCTTTCCAGCTCTGGGAAACGAGTTGATGATGTTATGGTCGTTGTCCAGGGTAACTGGGAATTTGGCGAAGGGGAGGATCGTGTTGACCCTATTCCTAGACAGAGGGGCGAGCCAAGTCGCCGAGTATCTCCTTGTTTTTGTCATGTGTTCATTTTTATTGTAAAACCTATTCCATTGAAATCTTACGGCTTCGTCTCGTGCAGGGAGGGGTTTGAAAAAGGTACTATCTTCAACCCACGACGCCGTTCTTTCAGCTATTAGGGTTGCTCTCAGGTATTTCGGCCGTCGAAGTCTTCAGAAATAGGGGAGGGCGGCTCACATTTTGCTTTGTTACGAGCCAACATACACAACCTTCTCGGCGGCGGAAAACATACCGATTCCAAAAGGTGAAGATTCCCTTACTGCTCTTATTCTGTGTGACTTCAAAAACTTGAGGCAGGTAGGCTTTGAAGGGTCCGATTCGGAGCGAAATGAGCTAGCTGATATCGCCGAATCAGATCAATCCGAGACCGAGTCTGAGGAGGTATTGGATCCCGCCGATCCTCCATTTAAATCGAGACCAGGGGATCTTCCTTCTGCCGACGTTTTTCAACGCTTAGAGGATCTTCCCGTCATAGACTCTGCGGATATGGCCGGATTGAGTCTGACAAAGCTTGCCAAAAGGGCGAATACGGAGAGGTTAGCCGCGCGGCGAAGAGCGGAGGGCCTTTCGTCTGAAATACCGCCCGCCACCGAATCTCGACTCCCTCTCCCTGTTGCCGAGTAAGAGTCCTTGGGGGTTGTAGAGGAGACGGAAAAATGTCAGAATGCCGAATCTCCGTTGGTCGGGGAAGTCGGCCAAAAAGTTGAGGAAAAGGTAGAGAAACGCTCTGCTGACCTCAAGGCCAGTTCAGACCAACAAGGTGGTAAGCGTCCTCGATTGGAGGGATCTAATGAGGTTGTTCCTTTTGTCATTCATCCAATGGTAAAGGACATGTCGATTCCCTCTAACGCTTCGGCGCTTAAAGATCCAGAAGTCACATTCGGTGTGGCTACGTCCGTGTCGTTGCCGTCTGATATGGAGGCTTTCCGGGTGGAACCAGACCTGAATGCGACAGCACTAACTGCGCAATCGGCACTTCTGGTAGGTATTCTAACTTTTCTTCACTTTATCCAAGTACTGTTGAGGTTATGTTTTTGGGTTCTTCCTTTGCAGACCGTCGGAAGGATAGCCGACATGGGACGTCGGCATCTCGACGCCGTCAAACAGATTGACCGCTTACGAAAGCAAGTAAAGGGCCAGAGGAAGAGGGCCGAGGATGCAGTTTTGAGAGCGAACAAGGAAACTTCTCAAGCCGAGGCCGAAGTAGAAAAGGCTCGCATTGCAGATCAATCCCGAGCGGACGCCGAGAAGAAGGCGGACGCGAGCGAAGCAGCGCTGAGATTGCCCCAGACGGCGGTTGCCAGCCTGGAGGCTGAGTTGGCTGACATGAAGGCGGCTGCTTCCAAAGTATTCGAAGCCGGGAAAGATGCTGGGCTTGCCGAATATGTGGACCAAGTCCCGCGGTTCGAAAACAGGGGGTTCAAACATGGCTGACACAAAGCCCTTGCTGCAGCTAGAGTTTCACTGACTATGCCAGTGCCGTATGAGCAAGTGGATGTCGAGCCGTTGAAGACTGATTCCGAAGGCTGAGCTGGGCAATTTGACTTAGGATTTCACAAATGTATTGTTACAATTGTTTTGTCAGACATTTTTGTGCGGGCTTATAGCTTATTTATTTTACATATATAAAATGTCATGAGTTGTGCTTGATTTTGCTGATGAAGAATGATATTACTTAATTTTGAGCTCGGACGATCGGACTAAGGAATCTGCCCTTGCCTTAGCCAGGGCACGGGCTCGTGAAGCCGAATGAGCCGATGGCTTTGAATCGTGGGCTGGCTCAGGCATAAGTTACTCGGTGATCTCTTGAAAAGATAGCCGGCTAGATTAATGAATCTGCCATTGCCTTAGCCAGGGCGCGAGCCTGAGGAACCGAATAAGCCGATGGCTCTGAATCGTGGGCTGGCTGAGGCATAAATTACTCGGCGTTATCATTTGAAAATATAGCCGGCTAGATCAATGAATCCGTCCTTGCCCCAACGATCTTAGGTTAACCGGCGATAGCGCTTGAAATATAGCCGACTAGATTAATGAATCTGCCCTTGCCTTAGTGTAGACACCCCATTTTTGACCGTCCTCAAGACTTGGACGTCACCGTTGGAACACTCGGTGATTATCCATGCTTGTGTTCGTTTGGAGTTCCCGGAGTTCTCGGCTCGCGCGCCTTGCCTCAGGACCTCCGAACTCGACCGTTCTGTGTCTGGTTTTGCACCAAACACTTGTGTTTTGCCTTGGAAGGGCAGGGAATGCTTTGTGAGGCATCCCCACACACCACCGGCACTGGCTAGAGGCCACCGGCTGGCTGGTGTTGCCACCGGCACTATGTTGTGCCGGTCGGCACTATTTTGTGCCGGTCGGCACTCTTTTTGGCAAAATGACCATTTCCCTGCCGACTGCTTTACAGCTGCTTTATGAGATATTTTTAGACAGCTGTTTAGCTCTTGTTTCCCCTCCATACACGTGTATGGAGGGATGAGCCCTTGGATGACTTAGTTTGTAAGTCTTTGTTGCCTATAAGGAGAAGCTCTCTTCTCTTGGCTCAAGGGTTAGCAAATTTAGAGAGTTAGAGAGAAAAAGAGAGAGAGAAGCTCTGGTTTTTTTCTAGGGTTTGAGTTGCATACACCTTCTATCTCTATCCTTCTCTTTTGTGTCTAGGTGTTTTGTGCCTTACTATCGCACACAAACACCTAGTGTTTCACCTTCTCCTTGCAACTGAGGTTCTAAGGGCTGGTTTTTGAAGTTCTTGACAGATTTTGAGCCTAAGGAAGCATCAACTACATCTTTGTCAAAGAGGTCAACAAGGGTGAGACACTAACTCTCTTTTTACCCCATTTTTGTACCTTATTTTTACCTAGTTTAGAACTGTTTTTGTGCTTAGTATATAACACATAAAAGTTCTGTTTTTTAAGCCTCTTTATTGTTCATTAAGAGTGTTTTGTGGTTTGAGCAAGTTTGACCACCCTTAGGCCTTGAAAAGGGCACTTTTTGTGCTATTTTGTGGGAGATCCGAGACTTTGGTGTTAGGATCTCTTCACCACTGAAATCTTGAGGGATTTCAGTGGTGAAGAGCATGCCTTAGAGTCTCAAGAAAGAGGGGGCCACCCCCTCTCCTTAATGTCCTTGAAAAAGGCAAGTTTTGCTTCCTTATGGAGCTTCATGCTTGAGTGTGTGTTGAGCATGTTTGACTTATTTTTCATGCTTATATTGTCATATTATAACATGATTTTAAGTGGGTTTTAGCACTCCTTGCATGATTTGCATAGTTGCTTTGTAATGCCTTGTTTTGTCTTAACATGCTCTAGGTTGTTAGCCCTAATTTGAGCATGATTTAGGCTTAGACTTGTGAAGGTTTTATGCTTATTTTGCCATGATTTAGCTCTGTCCATAGTCGTTTGGGTCATTCTTAGCATGCCTAATATAGCCCCTTTGCATTGTAGCTTGTATGCTTCAAGTAGGTGCATGTGTAGTATGCATTGCTTCCATCATTTCAATGGTTTGGAACCATTTAAGATGTCATTTCAGTCCCTTCGGTGTGCTTGTATGCTTGCCTTAGTTGCTCCTTTAGTGCTTTAAAAGCATGTCTTGAATGCCCCATGTTTCGGCCATTTTGCATGCCTTTGTATTTGAGTCACTTAGATGCCATCTAGGTGGTCCTTTAGGCTTAGTTTTATGTGTTAAAACTCTGTTTTTAGGTGCTTAAGTATTGCCATGAGTGGTTGTGCTAGGTGTGGTTCAAAGC
Organism: Camellia granthamiana; assembly: GCA_036172215.1. Classification (NCBI taxonomy): domain Eukaryota; kingdom Viridiplantae; phylum Streptophyta; class Magnoliopsida; order Ericales; family Theaceae; genus Camellia; species Camellia granthamiana. The sequence goes on along the minus strand of CM069906.1, from coordinate 52,632,806 downwards.
CTCATTGGCTTGCCTTAGTGCTCGGACCATTTGCATGCTTTGTTTGGTCTATCTTCGACTTGGTTTGGCACCATGCTTTGCATGATTTTCAGAGCTTTACAATGCATGCTCATTGTCCTTGTTTGGTATCTCCAAGTGTGCTTGGGAGTTGCTATGTTTATGCCTTGAGTTTGGATCATAACACTTGCATGTGTGTGTGTGTTTAATCTCCATTTCTAGGCACTTTGGCCACTGTTTTGAGCCTTTTTAGAGTTGCTCAATTCATGTATAAGACCATCCTTCCATTGGTTTGCATGCTTACCTTGCATGCTTACTTGAACCCTTTGCATGAACATATTGCATAGCCCATGTTACATGCCTAGTTGACATGTTTAGGGTTGCCTTTGCATTGTGCATGTTTGGCCTCTTGAGGTGAAGAATGATGGAGGTTGAGCACACTTGTTTGCTTGTTTGCATTGCATGCATTTGAAATCAAAGTTGCATTCTTGGTTCTTAGGGCCATCATGCATGGAAATGCGCGATTGGTAGTCCGAGAATCGAGGCACATGCCCCCTTGAGTCAATAACATGATAAGGGGTGTGTATAGTGCATAAATACCTTGAATCACATTGCCATGCATGTTGTTGCCCTCTGCTGCTGTGGGTTGCAGGTTCTGCAGGTGTTAAGTGCCGGCCGGCACTATTTAGTGCCGACCGACAGTCATTTTCCAGCCGATAACTTCATCTAGTGCCGGTGGCCTCCTTCTTCAGCCGGTGGTGCTCTACCCCAGCCGGTGGTGCTCCCCAGTGCCCTGAGAGGCACTCCTGGGACTTTGGCAATTTTCAGAGGAGGATAGCAGGGGAAACAGAGGCAATCCGTGCATGGCAGTGCGATTCCGAGCCAATTCCGAGCGCGCGCTGCATTTGAGCCCTCTTCCCGAGGCGTTTATTGCGTTAATTAACTTAGTTAATTTGTTAATTAATTTAGTTAATTTGTAATAATTAATCAGCTTGCGTAGTTAATTAATTTGTATTATTATTTCGGTCCCTCCGAGTGAGGGCAAATTTGTAATAAGTGTGTGTGAGTGGGTGCATGTCTTCCAACCCCCATTTCTTTCTACCCTTTTATTTACCTGCTTATGATGGTAGATTAGGGCACATCTAAATTAGCATACCTTATGCAATGCATGCGTGCATTCATGCATTTGTTTGCATACATCGGGCTCGGTACATCATACAAACTGCATCGTACTTTCAATTCCAAATTGAATACGTGATAGTTGTTGCATTTCATGTGCCATGCTTAGGATAGCCGAGCCTGTCTAGATTACATTCCGTATGCGATGCATTAGTCACTTAACATAAACTAGGTCATGCATGTTTTGCTAACTGGTTTCTTGTTTTGGCACGGAGTACGATGTAAGTTTTATGCTTTAGCATGTCGCATGCGTGTGAATGTTAACATGACAGTATGCCTGCCATGCGGCTAAGTGCTTATGTGATAAACTGCTTGAATGCCTGTGGGTGGAGGTTGGATTACTTGAGTTGGGAATACTCATCGAAATCCGTGTTTTAGCCTACTCGCGAGTAGCAATTTCAAACTGTTTTCTAAACAAAACGGATATGCAATGTTTATTTCCAAGTTAGGCAATCTAGTCTATACTTTTGTGTTGTGCGCATCACATAGTAATTCTAGGTTAATAACCGGGATAAGAACGCATAAAGTCTTCAAAAACGGATATCATGGTTAGTAGAGGCCGGTCTTCGGACCGGGCGAAAGGGGGTGCTCATAGCTGACCTTCCCCGATCGTACCCAAGCTCCCGAGCCAAGACCACTTTGGTGATGACGGACATGTGGCCTTCGGCACCGAGTCAGGGTTTCCTAAATTTCCCATTTTAAAATATTTAGGTGGCGACTCTGTAATCTGGCAAAGCAGTCCATGTTTGGCACTTCTTTTCAAAATCGGTTTTTCTTCAAAACGATTTGCCAGAGTTGGACTCTTTGGTTCAGATTTAGAACCGTGACAAATTGAGTCCTTCGAACTGTAGTGAACCCAATATGAACGGAACGGGACTTAACCCTCCCGGGATGCGTTCGGGGACGTCTACAGTTTCTGGCGACTCCGCTGGGGAGTTTTAGAGAGCTTGACTCGAACTCGTGATATCCTGTTTTGACTACACTTATGTGTTTCTTTGCATTGCATGTGCATTGGTGCGCCTAGGACACCGTGTTGGCCATCTGCTATTCCTGAGCGGTTTGCCGGAGGCTTGTCTTGTCAAGGCATGTCCATAAGGCTGACCGGTTGCGGGCTCTGCCAGTATGGGAACACAAACCCCGGTTTTACCGGGGCACCCCTTTCGACCATTCGACCTAGTGCATGTCGAAATCCATAGTGACCATTCCAAACTAGGACAGGTTGCTCACCCGATATTAGGTTGTTTGAAACCGCTGCGTGCGTAGTGAAACCCTAGTCCCTGACAAAATAGGACAGGGAAACCCTACCCCAATATAGGGGTGTTTTGGCTCTCATTTATCTGCTATGTGCTTCTAGAATGTATCTCTGCAGGAACACACATGTCAGTTTGCAGGATTAAGTATCCGGCCCGAAGGGCACCAGTATCAGTGTTGTTGAGGAACCAGTTATATCTGCGGGTATCAGTTCAGTTCTGGGAACAGTGATTCTGGGGAACAGTAATCAGTAGTAGAGATCAGTTGTTTGACTGCGTTTGTGTTTGATCTGTTTTGGGCTGAAATGCTGTCCGTTTTCCCTTTCAGTTCAGAGGATTCAGAAAGTTGATACAGAATAGTCAGTGTTTCCCCTTGCCGAGGCAGGACTAGGGATGGTGCAAAGTTCAGAAGAAATAGTGGTTACGACAGCCGCGTTGGATCAAGGGATCACCCTACAGAGTGAGGCCGGCGCAGATATGCCGCATCCTCCTAGGTCGCCCGCCACACACCCAATCTGGGCCCCCCAGTTCTATCAGGCTCGCGAGCCCACTACATTCGAGTTAATGGGGATGATAGGTGATCTCCAAAGATCTGTGGCAGATCTCGCTTACGGGATGTCAGCCTCGCCACCGGTTGCACCGTATGCCGGAAATTTTGAGCCCCAAGAGCCCCCGCTACTGGGACGGATTGTGATCGAGCTTAATCAGCCGGAGATAGCCTCCACATACAACAGTGATGTACCAGTACCAACCCAAACCTCTCACCAGACTGAGACCGGGGGCAAAGACAAAGCAAAGGCAGATGTCGATCCCGTTGAACAGCTGCTGTGGGCAGTCGGGGCTTTAAAAGCCGGGAGGATGAACAAACAACAGGTATCTGCGATGACAACCAAAATCGTGAAGGATGCTTTTCCCACTCTACCCGAGGGTAGTTCAAGCCAGTCGGAAAATCAGGATAGACCCCGTTATGTTGAAACAGTTTCTCTCACTCCCAACCCCGTACCTGGGAAGGATCAGAAATTCAAGCCCGCACATGCCGATCCGTTTGCCAGCACATCTAGCAGGAGCACTCAGGCTTCAAAATACCAGCCCCGGGGGCGCAGGGTCTTCCATCCTCTCTACATGCCTTTGTCTAGGGCACTTCTGATTTTGGCCAAAAAGGGGCATCTTACACCCCTCGAGCCTAGGCCGCTCCCCAAACCCCTTCCAGCAGGACATGATGCCACTCAGTACTGTGCGTACCACCAGCAATCTGGCCACTCCACCGATAACTGCTTTCGCCTCCGCCACGAGGTGCAGGACCTGATTGACAACGAGGTTATCCTCCCACCCACCTCAGCTAAATCCGTCACCACTCAGTTGTTGGATTTTGAGGACACCGATACTGCGAGTATGTAATTGGGATTCAACCGCCTGCAGGCAGCGCCTCGAGTTTTTGATGTGGCGTCTGGCACGCAGTTTTGAGCATCTGCGAATGCTACTTTCATAAATCCTGGCTTGGGTGTCGAGTCAGTCTTTTGCTTTGTTTTGAGTCTGTCTCTGTCTTGAGTCGGTCCTTTTTGCTTAAGGGTCTGTCTTGATATAACGAGTCAGTCCCTCTTTTGTATAGAATACCAGGTGACTCCGGGGTTGTTGCCTCAAGCACCGTTTTGTTTTATAATTACTTCCTTTTGCTTTCTTTTTGGGTCTACCTCTGCTGTGGAGCCAGTTTACGTCCGGGGAACCTGAATAAAACAGCTGCGGCTACCGTGTTTTCGTATCTATTGTTTTGGGCTAGTTGTGCCAGAGAATTCGAATAGGGTGACAGCGCATTCCATCCGCTCTTGTGTGCCCTAATAATTATTGTTTTGACCTGAGTTTTTCAAACCCTTTTGAACACTGCGGTGATAAAAACGAAGAGGAAGGAATTCCTCGGGATTTGCAAAACTTTGATCAAACTGAGAGAAAGAGAGGCGTGCTAAGCCCTTAATGAATGAAATCATGCTTGTTAGTGTGAGTACTGAGAAGGACCCTAGCTTGATCCAGATTGGTCCCACACTGTCTTCAGCGCGAGCAATTTGTCGCTTTCTTAAAAACTTTCAAAAAATGTTTTGCGCAGTCCTGCGAAGACCTGTGTGGAATTGCTCCTGAGATTATGCAGCTTAGGATCGCTCTCGGCCTCGAGACCCGACCCCTCATTTTCAAATCTTGGACCGGCATCCAGAATGTTCAATGATTAGCTATCAATGCAAGGCCCGTGTGGCCAGACCCGAAGCAGCCCTCGAACAAGAAGCACCAAAGTCAGGTCAAGAAGGTCAGACCTCATCAGAAGAAGCTTGCAAAGCTAGAACAACGGTACCCTTTGAACTAGGGGCAAAAATATCCGATGTGCTCGAAGAGCCAAAGGTGGATTTTTCTACAAATCAATACAACAGCCACTCTCCTGGATACAGAGGGCTTCAATCTCAAAACCATTTGGCATGGACTTGTTACACTTTTACCCTTTGAGAGGCTCGCTGGGCCGAAAACCCGGAAGGGCGACCCAGGCAAAAGTTAGAGCAAGAGAAAAATACAAAGAAAATAAAGCAAAAAATAAAATAAAATAAAGAAAGCAAAAAAGAGAAGAAAAGCAAAAAAGAAAAATGCAAAAAAAAAGAAGAAAAAGAAAGAAAAGAAGCTCGCAAGGTCGAAAACCCGTATTGGGCGCCTTGGCAAAAGTAAGAGCCTAAAAATAGTGAAGGTTAAAATACCTGAGAGTACCTTAACCGGAACTACGTAAGGCTTGATTCCCATGTTTTGGGATACGTAGGCAACTTCATCCTGAAGTCCAGCCCCCAACGCTTCCATAGCGTCTCAGTCCATGTCATGGTTTTGATTACTTTTGCCTCCTCCGAATCCGATGTCTCGGTTGCAACAACTGGAGCTGCGTAATCAACTTCCTCCTGAAGTCCAACCACCAATGCTGTCAAGGTGACTGTGTCCATATATTGTTTGTGGCCGCCTTCGTCCTCTCCGTGCATGAGAATTCGGTTGCGATCAATCATCGATGAGCATGCCGCGGCATCGTCCAAGCAAGGGGCAACTTTCCGTTGCCATGCATTGTCATAAGTTGCCCTGAGTTGCCGCCCAAACTAGGGGCAACTTTCCGTTGCCCTCTTCCCCCCCTTCAAGCAAGGGGCAATTTTCCCAAATTGCCTCCGATCCGAGGTTGCGTATCTCGAGGGTAGGTTCTGTGCTTGTTGAGCATCGACTGTTCGCGAAAATAGTTTTTGAAAATTTTTACTGAGGTTGACTATTTTCTCGAAAATTATTTCATTTTCCAAAATCGGACCATGTTTGGACCCAAAAAGGAAAACTTTCAGTGCTTACGGCCTGACTTGCATGATTTTCAAATCAAAAATTGAATAAGCACGCTAATCTGACGTTCATTTTGATCAAAACTGTTTTAGAAAGAAAACAAAAATGGTCAAAGTAACGAACTAGGGGCACAGTTTGAGCCAGGTGTTCTGTCTCTCCCTTGTCATCAGCGCGCTTGCCAGGAAAGCACTTTATCTATCAGAAGAAATAGCTGTGAGCTAGCTGTATTCGGCATGAATCCGCCGCTTCCTATTCATCCATCAATCACCCTGGGAAGGGACGAAAAATGAGAGAATAAAGAATAGAGAGGTGTAAGTCGAGAGAAAAGTGAGCAAGAGGGTTTTGAGAGAAAAGCCGAGCTTGAGGGCCGAGTGGCGTGAGAATCACACAAATCAGAAAGGGTGGGAAACCTGCCCGGAGGAATTGGCTCCTCAAGGTCTTTTGTTTTCAAGAACGTCCGTGTGTCGTGTCCTTTGGTTTGTCGGTCTCAATTTAGTTTTGAGTCTTTTCCGAGTGCATCTCGTTGTGTTTAGGTTGTGTGCCTTTTATTTTCTTCACTTGAGTCCTTTCCACTGTGTTCAGTTGTAGGCTCGATACCCCGGTTGTGAAATCCCTTTTCCAAAGTCAACCGTTTGTGCTCAGAATGCTGTGCCATTCTCTACATTTATGCGAGGCAAGAGAAGAAAAGGAAATTTTGGGACATCCGAATGTGTTTCAACTTCAACTGTCTCAGTTTTGGTGATCCATCTTGTCAGATTGGGCCAATTGTTCAAAGTTTGCCGTGTGCAGAATGGACCGGATATTGTATTATGGGCTATATGCAGATCAATCCCCAGCAGATTAGTCCCCAGCAGAGTATGGGCTATTTGTTCAGTTTGAGCAGTGATTTGTCTGGATTGTTTGCTTGGTTGGTTGTCCGATTATTACAGTGCAAGTGCTCAATTTTTAAACAACAAGTCGTAATCATTTACATTTGAGGTGTAATATGATGCAGTGCAATGCAAAGTACGAGGTATGCAAATAAAATACTTTTCAGATAAAAGTTTGTTTCATATCATCGTCTTTTCAAATACAAAGTTTTGAAGAAAGCAAAATCTGCCTATGGCAGTACATAGTACTCTATCTACCAAAAAGAGAAAAATACAAGAAAAGAAATAAAGAGAAAAAAACAGCGGAAATCTGTAATCATCATCAATGGCCTCACGCCGGGGGATCCATCCTCGCCCTCTTCCTGGGCAGAAGCCCAGGAGTATCGTCGGAAGCATCGCTGTCAGAGCTCGAGCCCGAGCTATCCCCGGCCTCCTCCTCGGACGACTCCGCCTCCATCTCTGACTCACCATCACCTGGAACTGGTGCTCGCGAGCTACTCCCGACATGAGCGTGTCTCCCTCTGGTACGGGGGAATATCCTGCCATCCCGAGTAGAAAGGGAAGGCCCAGCCGGAGGAGCGCCGCCCACTGGCGGAATCGGAAAGGGAGGCTGAAAAATACGAAAGGCAAATGCATCAGAAAGCTGTGAGCAGTATATCAGAATGTAGTGTATGAGTACAGTGTGAATGCCGTGAGCAGTTAATCAGTATATCAGAATGCAGTGTATGAGTACAGTGTGAATGCCGTGAGCAGTATGTCAGAATACAGTGTACAAGTACAGTATGTGAATGCCGTGAGCAGTTGATCAGTACAGAGTGCAGTGTATGAGTACAGTATGTGAATGCCGTGAGCAGTTAATCAGTACAGAATGCAGTGTATGAGTACAGCATGTGAATGCCGTGAGCAGTTTATCAGATTTTGTGTAATGCATCAGTATGTATGGAACAGAGTATGGTTTGAGACTGTGGTCAGAAGAACGTACCGGAAGACTGTAGGCGGCCATAACATCGAGGGTCCACTGCAGCATCCCCATCAGGGAGGCACACAGCTCCACCGACTGCCATGTGTACTCGGAGGAAGCCTGCGAAAGTATCGGATGCATTAGTATTCTGTGGAATATCAAATAAACTGAAATGGAATGACAATGCAAGATGCAAAGTGCAGTAATACGTACCGGCGGTAAGTCGGGAATACCGGCTAACTCGTGGCCAGCCGGGGAAGGAACGAAGGGGATCTGGTAGGTCTCCCCACCCTGCCCCCTGTACGTCAGCATAGTGGGCAGAGCGGGCCAACCGGATCCTCGTCCCCTCTGTACCCCACCCCTGCCGCGAGCTCGGGCTCTCCTCGAAGATCCCACCCCTGCTCCTGCCTCTGCCCGAGCCGCCGGCACCGCAGGACTCCCTCGCTCAGTCTGGCGACCCCCGCTCAGAGGCCGCATAATGAAGATCCGGACGTACTCAGAGTAGTCGCCCTCGCCCCTATAGCCACTCTCGTCCCAGCCAAGGGTGTAGTCCTCCATCTGCTGCAGAGAAAACCTCTCGGTGTCCCTCATGTGCTCAGGAGGGTGAACCGGAACTACCTGCTCTGGCAACCCGAGGGTCTGGCGCAGAAAACGCTCCCCCAGGTACCAAGCCCGACAGACCGGGCCCTCCAGCAAAATCCGGTAGCGAGAGGTCTCCTCCGCACCGGCAAATCGAGCCTGAATGCCTGCCGGCACCGCAGCCCATGGCCGCCAGATGACCTAAATCGAAACAGTTGGTTATTTACTGGTTATCAAAATATACAAATGCAAAGCGAAATTTAAATAAACTGTAAGCAAAACATACCTCGGCAGAGGTGATGGTGTCGAAGAATCGGCGGTAGAAGCTGAAGGTATCCCGAGGTCGCCGTGTGCACCTCCCATCGTAACGGCGTGAGAAGGGGATGACCAGAGGAGTCTCCGTCTCCGGTACTGGCTCTAGCCTGGGAAAGTAGGCATAGACCCACAACTGCAAAACAGATGTCAGTATGACCATCAGATGAAGCAGAATGCAGTGTAAAGCAGAAATAACAGAGCCGTGTGTTGTGTAGTGTATTTTGCAGAGTGTACAGAGTGAACAGTGTACAGTCAGAATAAAGCAGAAATAGCAGAGCCGTGTGTGCAATATACAGTCAGTGAAAAGCAGAGTATGTGTGTGCCGTGTGTACAATATACAGTCAGTGAAAAGCAGAGTATGTGTGTGCCGTGTGTACAGTATACAGTCAGGGTGAGCAGTGTGCAGTGCAGAATACAGAAAGTATGTAGAGCAGAAATGTAAAGCAGAGAAGAAGACATACCTCCCAGGCCCGCCAGTAGCCTCCGAGCAACTGCCCGCTGCCACGGGAGACTGAGCTCATGTAGCCGTAGAGGGTGGCTAGAGCCGCGCCACCCCAGTCAAAGCGCAAAATATCTCTGACATCTACCAATGCGCTGAGAAGACAGAGGGGCACTGTGTTCGCCCGGTCGGCGAAGAGGGTCGTCCCTAGCAAAAACATCAAGAAGCCGCGTGCGTACTGCTCCACGGCCTCCTGGGTCATCGGGGCTGTGTCGATGAGGGTGGGCTGGACCCTGAACTGAACCTCGAACCAGGAATACCTGACAAAGCCAGGGCGCGCCAGAGGCGGTGCCTCGCCAAGCAAGTAGACCTGGGCCGCGGTCCACTCATCCATGTCAATGTCAAAGGGGATCGGATCACCCCCCACCCCGATGCCGGTAAGCATCGCGAAGTCATAAGGAGTCATCGTCATGTCCCCTGCCATCGACAAGTGGAATGAATCCGTGGTGTCCCACCACCTCTCTGCCAGGGCCGCGAGGAGAGGCCTGCAAGCAGTAAGTCTGGAAAGTCCCCTGCAAAGTGCGCCGAAGCCGGCCCGATCGACGATCTGACGGACTGCGTCAGGTAGCTCAGCATACCACTCTCGAGCGACGATATTCCCATACCCGCGGATGGCATGGGAACCTCCCTGTTTACAAACAAACAGTTGCGAATCAATATGAGATGTACAGTTTCGAAGAAACAGATAAAGTCAGTACAAAGCTAGCATGCGTGCAAGTCTTTCAGATTCAAACGGAAACCGGGTGCCTGTGTGCCTACAGTAAACTACGGCGCGTGACGCGTCAGTATGTTTTGAGTGGTCCAGTGCAAACTTGGTGCACGTGTGCATGTTTTTCAGATGCAAGCAAATGTCAGGTTTCAGTGCACCAGTAGGTGGACTACGGCCTGTGATGTGTCAGTACTCCCATGGGGATCAGTGCAAACATAGCATGTGTGCGTGTTTTTCAAAGTTCAAACGGGCGCCGGGTCCCGATATGTTTCAGTAAATTACCAACATGTGATGCGTCTACGTGTTTGTGTGATTTAGTGCGAGTCTAGCATGCGTGCGAGTTTTCAGATTCAAACAAGTACCGGACATCGGTGAATGTGCAGTGAAATGCGGTGTGCCGTGTTTGGGTGATTCAGGCTAGTGCAGTGTGTGTGCATGTGTGTCGGTCCTAAGCAGATATCAGTTGTAAGTTTGTCTACAATCAACTACAGTACAGTGTATCGGAGCTAGGCAATTAAAGGTTGTAATCAGCTATGGCAGTTGACAGTTCACAGTTCTACATTGCAGAAAGTAAAACAGAGAAAAGGGTTACCTCGGAAGCGCCGAAAGATAGGTGCGAGGTCGGCTCGCGTAGCTGAAGCTCCGGGTCCAGAGCCCTGTCAAAACCGCGGAAGTGGCGGAGTCCATCTGGCGGAAGCACGTGAAGGGCTGGGCGGTAGGTCGCCGGATCAAACGGGCGCTCGCTCAATGGGAGGAGCTCGACCCCGGGATCCATCTCGTGATCCGGGGGAGTCCCGACATGTGGAACGTCATCTGCCATAGTGATGGTGGTGAGAAAATGGCCGGAAAAGAAAAACCGAGCAAGAATACGAAAAGTCAACCGAGAAGGTCAACCCCGGGAGGGTCGGAAATGACCGGGAAGGTCGGAAGATGAAAGGACACGGAAATGTAGAGAAAATCATGGGGAACAAGTCCCGAAAAGGCGAAAATAGCAAAGGAGGTCCCGAAATGAGATTTCAATCGGTTGAAAATGTCCGAAACGCGGTGAACTTCGCGAATCGGACGACGAAAATGGCGCGAAAACTCAAAGAAATGAGCGAAAGAGGAGGAAAAGAGACTCTAGAGAGAGAGAATGAAGGATTTCGGCGGTGGGGAAGTGAGTGAAATAGGGTTTAAAACCCTATTTTAAAAGACCCGAGGCAAATTGTCAAAATTGCCCCCGATCAGCGACTTTTGGCCGGTCGGCACTATTTTGTGCCGGTCGGCACATTATTGTGCCGGTGGAGAATTTTATGCAGCCGGTGGCCTTCCCACCCAGCCGGTGGTGTTCCCAAGGCCTTGTTTAGGCAAATTGAGGAGTTTTGGTCTTCATAGCTCAAAGGAAGTGCAAGAAAATGCATCCCCGATGCTCAACCGGCCTCCGTTTTGACTTCGGACCGCGTTTACTGTGCGTAACACTCAAATTCAAGCAAAGTTTGTATCCTTTTGTATCCTTTTGTCTTTCATAAGATTTAGAAGTTGCCCCGTGTGTGTGTTGCACGCATTCATCACGCTTTCTGGTGCGCCGCCTTGCGCCGTTTCGCACGTCCCTTGCGGCTTGCATCTTTTTTCATCCAATGAGGTATGCGTGCCTCATCTTGCATTTCAAGGTACGCGTGCCTCGTTTTGCATTTCATTTTCCATCCAATGAGGTATGCGTGCCTCATCTTGCATTTCATCGCATTTCGAGGTACGCGTGCCTCGTTTTGCATTTCATTTTCCATCCGATGAGGTATGCGTGCCTCATCTTGCATTTCATCGCATTTCGAGGTACGCGTGCCTCGTTTTGCATTTCATTTTCCATCCAATGAGGTATGCGTGCCTCATCTTGCATTTCATCGCATTTCGAGGTACGCGTGCCTCGTTTTGCATTTCATTTTCCATCCGATGAGGTATGCGTGCCTCATCTTGCATTTCATCGCATTTCGAGGTACGCGTGCCTCGTTTTGCATTTCATTTTCCATCCGATGAGGTATGCGTGCCTCATCTTGCATTTCATTGCATTTCGAGGTACGCGTGCCTCGTTTTGCATTTCATTTTCCATCCGATGAGGTATGCGTGCCTCATCTTGCATTTCATCGCATCTCGAGGTACGCGTGCCTCGTTTTGCATTTCATTTTCCATCAATGAGGTATGTGTGCCTCATTTTGCATTTCATCTTGATCCGCGTGGGGTGTGCTACCTCACGTGTTTCATTTTGCATTTCATCTTGATCCGCGTGAGGTGTGCTACCTCACGTGTTTCATTTTGCATTTCACTTTGATTCGCGTGGGGGGTGCTACCTCACGTGTTTCATTTTGCATTTCACTTTGGTCCACGTGAGGTGTGCTACCTCACGTGTTTCATTTCGCATTTCATTGCATCTCGAGGCACGTATGCCTCGTTTTTCACTCCATTTTCACACCAATGAGGTATGCATGCCTCATGATTCATTTCATTCTCACTTGCATTGTTTTGCATCCCTTGTGGCACGCGTGTCACATTCGCACAGTTGCCCCACCAAAGCGGGTCCGGCGGGACCAAAAACACGCGCGGTCCGGCGAGACCTAAAACCCGCTTGATTGCATTATCATGCATTTTATTACGAGCATTGTCATGCACTTATGCTTTGCATCGTTCTCCACACCGGGTTCGGCGGGACCAAAAACACGCGCGGTCCGGCGAGACCTAAAACCCGCTTGATTGCATTATCATGCATTTTATTACCGGCATTGTCATGCACTTATGCTTTGCATCGTTCTCCACACCGGGTCCGGCGGGACCAAAAACACGCGCGGTCCGGCGGGACCTTAAACACGCCCGGTCTAGGAGACCTTAAATCCTTGGAGGGTGCAAGACCTTCAGTACATTGACATGCACCGTTCATTGCATTTGGCATGCATTTCATCGCGCTCTTTCGCGCATCTCATCATCATGCATTACCCCAAATCCGGTCCGGCGGGACCTTAAACACGCCCGGCCTAGGAGACCTTAAATCCTCTGGAGGTGCAATTCCTTCGGTGTTTGTCGTGCCCGAACGACTTCCGTGCTTGCGGTGAGTTCCTAGGAGACCAGCGGGGACGGTGGAAACTAGAGTTTGAACGGCTTATGCCTAGAATGCAAAGGTTCGGGATTTCCGAGACTAAAGTCTGGTTTAAATACCCAGGGGGTGTACCCTCGGCTTGAAACCTGTATGGAAGCCCCATAGGTTGAGGTAGTGTGTATACGCCTCAATTCTGGATACTGAACCAACCTAGTATACCATCCTGTTGGGAGAATAGGGAAAACTGCAATCATGGTCATTGCATCATCTGCATTGTTATGCATTTCGCCCATTGCATATTTGTAGATATTGCATTGTAGTTGCATGCATTCACTGCATTGCCTCCATCTATGGCTTGCGCCTTTCCTTGTTGAGCTTGGTCTGGTATGTGCCTATACTTTTCACGTCGAAACATAGTTCTGCGTGCGCTCGCGCCTTGAGGGCTTCGACACCTTTTCTATGTTAGACATGGCTTGTACGTGTACATGCCTTTCCTAGGCAAGACTGGGTTTGGGCCCGCGTGCCATATCCATTGTATCTATTCCGTTGCATGCATTCACTGCATTGCCTCCATCCATGGCTCGCACCTTTCCTTGTTGAGCTTGGTCTGGTATGTGCTCATACTTTTCACGTCTATACACTCATAGTTCTGCGTGCGCTCGCGCCTTGAGGGCTTCGACACCTTTTCTATGTTAGACATGGCTTGTACGTGTACATGCCCTTCCTAGGCGAGATTTGGTTTGGCCCGCGTGCCATATCCATTGTATCATCTATCCATCATATTACATTGTAGTGTAATTGTTGCATCCGGCATTAGGATCATCATTCTTTCCCCAGCGGGTCGTCACCCCACTTATGTCATTCCACCCAATACTTATTCTTGTGTCTGTCTACATTACTCATAGTTCTGCGTGTGCTCGCGCCTTGAGGGCTTCGACACCTTTTCTATGGTAGACAGACTTGTTACCTCCATCAATCTATTTGACATTTGTGTGGTTTCGAACCGCTCATGAATGAATCATGATTCAATTGCCTTGCATGTAGTTTGCACATAATTTCAATTGCATTGCATATTTACATTGCATATTATTTGCATTGTTTTGTAGTTTTGCATATCATTTGCATTACATTAGATTCAATTGCATATCATTTTGCATCCATTCTGCATTGTCATGCATGTTGCTAACAATATTGTACCTGTTAAGTTTGCTTTCTTTGCAGGCACGATATTGTATGTACGGTTCATTCGAGGCCGGTGAAACCGGACGAGCCGCGCAGGTGTTGTATCCTCCGAGTGAGACGTTTTGAGAATTGCATAATTCTCTTACATCCTTTCTGCATTGTAGTGTAGTTTGGGGTTTGCTAGCTTAAAACTGTTGCATGTGTGCTTCATTACAGCTTCCTTTGCATGATCATAAGTTATGCTCGGCCTTTTGCATCGTCTGTTGCATTTTGCCCCTGCCTTCGGGCGCATACCTTGTTTTGTCTTGCATGTTTGTCCAAGTCTTCGGCCTTGTCAAAAATGGGTCGTCTCTGGACTTTGACATTCACTCCCGTCATTGTTATGACTTTCGAGTTCTGTCAAAGAGGGGCAACTGTAGACACCCCCATTTTTGACCATCCTCAAGACTTGGACGTCACCGTTGGAACACTCGGTGATTATCCATGCTTGTGTTCGTTTGGAGTTCCCGGAGTTCTCGGCTCGCGCGCCTTGCCTCAGGACCTCCGAACTCGACCGTTCTGTGTCTGGTTTTGCACCAAACACTTGTGTTTTGCCTTGGAAGGGCAGGGAATGCTTTGTGAGGCATCCCCACACACCACCCGGCACTGGCTAGAGGCCACCGGCTGGCTGGTGTTGCCACCGGCACTATTTTGTGCCGGTCGGCACTCTTTTTGGCAAAATGACCATTTCCCTGCCGACTGCTTTACAGCTGCTTTATGAGATATTTTTAGACAGCTGTTTAGCTCTTGTTTCCCCTCCGTACACGTGTATGGAGGGATGAGCCCTTGGATGACTTAGTTTGTAAGTCTTTGTTGCCTATAAGGAGAAGCCCTCTTCTATTGGCTCAAGGGTTAGCAAATTTAGAGAGTTAGAGAGAAAAAGAGAGAGAGAAGCTCTGGTTTTTTTCTAGGGTTTGAGTTGCATACACCTTCTATCTCTATCCTTCTCTTTTGTGTCTAGGTGTTTTGTGCCTTACTATCGCACACAAAACACCTAGTGTTTCACCTTCTCCTTGCAACTGAGGTTCTAAGGGCTGGTTTTTGAAGTTCTTGACAGATTTTGAGCCTAAGGAAGCATCAACTACATCTTTGTCAAAGAGGTCAACAAGGGTGAGACACTAACTCTCTTTTTACCCCATTTTTGTACCTTATTTTTACCTAGTTTAGAACTGTTTTTGTGCTTAGTATATAACACATAAAAGTTCTGTTTTTTAAGCCTCTTTATTGTTCATTAAGAGTGTTTTGTGGTTTGAGCAAGTTTGACCACCCTTAGGCCTTGAAAAGGGCACTTTTTGTGCTATTTTGTGGGAGATCCGAGACTTTGGTGTTAGGATCTCTTCACCACTGAAATCTTGAGGGATTTCAGTGGTGAAGAGCATGCCTTAGAGTCTCAAGAAAGAGGGGGCCACCCCCTCTCCTTAATGTCCTTGAAAAAGGCAAGTTTTGCTTCCTTATGGAGCTTCATGCTTGAGTGTGTGTTGAGCATGTTTGACTTATTTTTCATGCTTATATTGTCATATTATAACATGATTTTAAGTGGGTTTTAGCACTCCTTGCATGATTTGCATAGTTGCTTTGTAATGCCTTGTTTTGTCTTAACATGCTCTAGGTTGTTAGCCCTAATTTGAGCATGATTTAGGCTTAGACTTGTGAAGGTTTTATGCTTATTTTGCCATGATTTAGCTCTGTCCATAGTCGTTTGGGTCATTCTTAGCATGCCTAATATAGCCCCTTTGCATTGTAGCTTGTATGCTTCAAGTAGGTGCATGTGTAGTATGCATTGCTTCCATCATTTCAATGGTTTGGAACCATTTAAGATGTCATTTCAGTCCCTTCGGTGTGCTTGTATGCTTGCCTTAGTTGCTCCTTTAGTGCTTTAAAAGCATGTCTTGAATGCCCCATGTTTCGGCCATTTTGCATGCCTTTGTATTTGAGTCACTTAGATGCCATCTAGGTGGTCCTTTAGGCTTAGTTTTATGTGTTAAAACTCTGTTTTTAGGTGCTTAAGTATTGCCATGAGTGGTTGTGCTAGGTGTGGTTCAAAGCCTCATTGGCTTGCCTTAGTGCTCGGACCATTTGCATGCTTTGTTTGGTCTATCTTCGACTTGGTTTGGCACCATGCTTTGCATGATTTTCAGAGCTTTACAATGCATGCTCATTGTCCTTGTTTGGTATCTCCAAGTGTGCTTGGGAGTTGCTATGTTTATGCCTTGAGTTTGGATCATAACACTTGCATGTGTGTGTGTGTTTAATCTCCATTTCTAGGCACTTTGGCCACTGTTTTGAGCCTTTTTAGAGTTGCTCAATTCATGTATAAGACCATCCTTCCATTGGTTTGCATGCTTACCTTGCATGCTTACTTGAACCCTTTGCATGAACATATTGCATAGCCCATGTTACATGCCTAGTTGACATGTTTAGGGTTGCCTTTGCATTGTGCATGTTTGGCCTCTTGAGGTGAAGAATGATGGAGGTTGAGCACACTTGTTTGCTTGTTTGCATTGCATGCATTTGAAATCAAAGTTGCATTCTTGGTTCTTAGGGCCATCATGCATGGAAATGCGCGATTGGTGGTCCGAGAATCGAGGCACATGCCCCCTTGAGTCAATAACATGATAAGGGGTGTGTATAGTGCATAAATACCTTGAATCACATTGCCATGCATGTTGTTGCCCTCTGCTGCTGTGGGTTGCAGGTTCTGCAGGTGTTAAGTGCCGGCCGGCACTATTTAGTGCCGACCGGCAGTCATTTTCCAGCCGATAACTTCATCTAGTGCCGGTGGCCTCCTTCTTCAGCCGGTGGTGCTCTACCCCAGCCGGTGGTGCTCCCCAGTGCCCTGAGAGGCACTCCTGGGACTTTGGCAATTTTCAGAGGAGGATAGCAGGGGAAACAGAGGCAATCCGTGCATGGCAGTGCGATTCCGAGCCAATTCCGAGCGCGCGCTGCATTTGAGCCCTCTTCCCGAGGCGTTTACTGCGTTAATTAACTTAGTTAATTTGTTAATTAATTTAGTTAATTTGTAATAATTAATCAGCTTGCGTAGTTAATTAATTTGTATTATTATTTCGGTCCCTCCGAGTGAGGGCAAATTTGTAATAAGTGTGTGTGAGTGGGTGCATGTCTTCCAACCCCCATTTCTTTCTACCCTTTTATTTACCTGCTTATGATGGTAGATTAGGGCACATCTAAATTAGCATACCTTATGCAATGCATGCGTGCATTCATGCATTTGTTTGCATACATCGGGCTCGGTACATCATACAAACTGCATCGTACTTTCAATTCCAAATTGAATACGTGATAGTTGTTGCATTTCATGTGCCATGCTTAGGATAGCCGAGCCTGTCTAGATTACATTCCGTATGCGATGCATTAGTCACTTAACATAAACTAGGTCATGCATGTTTTGCTAACTGGTTTCTTGTTTTGGCACGGAGTACGATGTAAGTTTTATGCTTTAGCATGTCGCATGCGTGTGAATGTTAACATGACAGTATGCCTGCCATGCGGCTAAGTGCTTATGTGATAAACTGCTTGAATGCCTGTGGGTGGAGGTTGGATTACTTGAGTTGGGAATACTCATCGAAATCCGTGTTTTAGCCTACTCGCGAGTAGCAATTTCAAACTGTTTTCCAAACAAAACGGATATGCAATGTTTATTTCCAAGTTAGGCAATCTAGTCTATACTTTTGTGTTGTGCGCATCACATAGTAATTCTAGGTTAATAACCGGGATAAGAACGCATAAAGTCTTCAAAAACGGATATCATGGTTAGTAGAGGCCGGTCTTCGGACCGAGCGAAAGGGGGTGCTCATAGCTGACCTTCCCCGATCGTACCCAAGCTCCCGAGCCAAGACCACTTTGGTGATGACGGACATGTGGCCTTCGGCACCGAGTCAGGGTTTCCTAAATTTCCCATTTTAAAATATTTAGGTGGCGACTCTGTAATCTGGCAAAGCAGTCCATGTTTGGCACTTCTTTTCAAAATCTGTTTTTCTTCAAAACGATTTGCCAGAGTTGGACTCTTTGGTTCAGATTTAGAACCGTGACAAATTGAGTCCTTCGAACTGTAGTGAACCCAATATGAACGGAACGGGACTTAACCCTCCCGGGATGCGTTCGGGGACGTCTACACTTAGCCAGGGCGCAAGCCTGAGGAACCGAATGAGCCGATGGCTCTGAATCGTGGGCTGGCTGAGGCGTAAATTACTCAGCGTTATTGTTTGAAAATATAGCCGGCTAGATCAATGAATCCGCCCTTGCCCCAGCGATCTTAGGTTAACCGGCGATAGCGCTTGAAATATAGCCGACTAGATTAATGAATTTGCCCTTGCCTTAGCCAGGGCGCGAGCCTGAGGAACCGAATGAGCCGATGGCTCTGAATCGTGGGCTGGCTGAGGCGTAAATTACTCGGCGTTATCGTTTGAAAATATAGCCGGCTAGATCAATGAATCCGCCCTTGCCCCAGCGATCTTAGGTTAACCGGCGATAGCGCTTGAAATATAGCCGACTAGATTAATGAATCTGCCCTTGCCTTAGCCAGGGCGCGAGCCTGAGGAACCGAATGAGCCGATGGCTCTGAATCGTGGGCTGGCTGAGGGGCATACGACGTTTGGCGCTCAGTCTTTCTGACGTTTTCTCGGGGGAGCTGCATGTACCCCAGAATAAATGGGCGAGTTCATGCCAACTTGACTCATTTCTATTCAGGCTTGATGCAGACCTGGCAGGGGCCAACACTGGCTGGGTTTAGCGGTCAAAATGAATCGCAGAAGCGAGCCTATTCACATGGGAAGAAGGGCATCTGTGGATCGGGAAAAAGAGCGGCTCCCTAGTCGTCGAAGCAGATCACCCCGAAAGGACGGACAACGGGGAGATTCCCCACGCCCACGATCGCAAGTTGAGCCTGATGCGGCGCCGCGACCGTTGAGTTTTGCGGTTCTCGTGAAGAATAGACCAATGACGGAGGCGGATTCTATAATTAAAGACCCAGATGTAGCAGTCGAGTTCGCTCGGCAGATTTTTCCACCGGAGGTCCAACAGTCGATGGTTGGACGTCGAGATTTCGAAGTATTTCGGGATGACATACATGGGGCTGTCAAGGGACTGTATAGCGCTTATGAAGTCGGGATGCGTCTGCGCGAAGCCCGACGCGAGAGTGAGAAAAACAACGAAAGGAATCGTAGTCTGGAGGCTCGCGCGAAAAAGGCTAAGAGTGAGCTTCGGGAGCTGAAGAGTGTTCGAGCGACCGAGTCGGTGGTGGACAGTCAAGCGAAAGCATGGGGGAGAGGGCGAACCGAGAGGCCTCGGGTTATGAGAGAGGATATCGGGACGGCTTGAAGGCCGGGATCAAGAAGACCAGAACAGACCCAGCTGAGGAAGTCTGCCGATGCGAAAATCGTGGTTTCAAGCATGGCTGGATCAGGGCCCTTCAAACCGTGGAAGCTCTTGGGTCCGTGGGCATAAATTCGGCTTCGCCCCTATATCATCGGCATTACCTTCCGTATCCCGAGTTCGAAATTGAAAAAACCGACGACGAAGACGCCGACTTAGTGGGCCATAATGTTGAATAAATAGAATTACTTTATCAAATGCTTGAAATGTTTGGCGGCTTTTGAATAAATAGAATTTCTTTATTAGCAGCTTTTGAAATGTTTTGCGCGTAATTAAACGCCCTATCTCAATTTATTGTCAGCTTTTGTATTGCGTGATGTAAACGTTTGATCATGCATCGATCGGCTCCAATTAGGAACCATGTAGTTGGTCAGTTAAATCGCGATCCCCATGAAGGGTGCTCCGAATCCGGAGACTTATTCGGCCAATCGTGGAATCCACGAAGGGCGCTCCGAATCCGAAGACTTATTCGGCCACTCGTGGTATCCACGAAGGGCGCTCCGAATCCGGAGACTTCTTCGGCCCTTAGATGTCATGCACTCAAAGGGGCTCCGAATCCGGAGACTTGTTTGGCCAATCGTGGTATCCACGAAGGGCGCTCCGAATCCGGAGACTTCTTCGGCCCTTAGATGTCATGCACTCAAAGGGCGCTCCGAATCCGGAGACTTATTCGGCCAATCGTGGTATCCACGAAGGGCGCTCCGAATCCGGAGACTTATTCGGCCAATCGTGGTATCCACGAAGGGCGCTCCGAATCCGGAGACTTGTTGGGCCAATCGTGGTATCCACGAAGGGGCTCCGAATCCGGAGACTTGTTCGGCCAATCGTGGTATCCACAAAGGGCGCTCCGAATCCGGAGACTTATTCGGCCAATCGTGGTATCCACGAAGGGCGCTCCGAATCCGGAGACTTATTCGGCCAATCGTGGTATCCACGAAGGGCGCTCCGAATCCGGAGACTTGTTCGGCCAATCGTGGTATCCACGAAGGGCGCTCCGAATCCGGAGACTTGTTTGGCCAATCGTGGTATCCACGAAGGGCGCTCCGAATCCGGAGACTTATTCGGCCAATCGTGGTATCCACGAAGGGCGCTCCGAATCCGGAGACTTATTCGGCCATCAAGAAGCGTATGAGCTGAGGCTTAAAAACGAGAAACTTTTGCATTACAGCAGAGTATGTACAAGTACCAAGCCCACAAATCGGGTCATTGGTAAAATTTTCATAGATGCATTGAATTCCAAGGCCGTGGCAGGCTTCTTCCTGACATGTCCGAGAGCCGATATGCCCCTGTTCCTGCAATGGAGTCTACTTGATAGGGGCCGTCCCAGTTCGGACCCAGCTTTCTGTCGGCCGGTCTCCGGTTGGCTGGAAGTACTTTCTTCAGGACCAGCTCTCCTAGGGTGTAACGGCACAACTGAACTCGTTGATTGTACGACTTAGCGAGCTGCTGCTAATACCGTGCCATGGAGGCCAGGGCGCAGTCTCTTCGTTCCTCGATTAGATCCAGGTCCAGGGCGAGCATCATGTCATTTCGGCCCGTATCAAAGGCTTGCGATTTCAAAGTCGGGAGGCCGATTTCCAGGGGTAAGATTGCTTGGGTTCCGAAGCATAGAGCGAACGGCGTTTCTCCGGTGGACCTCCTCGGCGTTGTGCGATGCGCCCACAATACACTCGGCAATTCTTCGACCCATTTGCCTTTAGCTCTTTCCAGCCTCTTTTTGATGCCGTCCAAGATGGTTTTGTTAGAGGCTTCGGCTTGACCGTTACTCTGGGGGTACGCGAGCGTAGAGAAGTAAGGCACAATACCGTATTTGCTGCACAGTTCTCGGTATACGCCACAATCGAACTGGGTACCATTGTCTGAGATGAGAGCTCTTGGAATGCCGAATCGCGTGATGATGTTTCTCCATACAAATCGCTTTATGTCGACATCTCGTATATGTGTTAGAGCCTCCGCTTCGACCCATTTTGTAAAGTAATCTGTTGCTACGATTAAGAATCGCTTGTTTCCTGGGGCCCTTGGCAACGGTCCTACGATATCAAGCCCCCATTGAGCAAACGGCCAGGGACTGGTGATAGAGTTCAACCCTTCGGCGGGCAAATGGGTTAGTGGGGGAGAACTTTTGGCATTGTTTGCATCTTTTAACATAATCTTCTGCGTCGGCTCTCATTGTCGGCCAATAATACCCCTGTGTTATAGCTCGATGGGCCAGGGAGCGTCCGCCAGAGTGGGCACCACAACTGCCCTCATGTATCTCAGTTAGAAGCTCCTCCACTTTATCCGGGTGTACGCATTCCAAATAGGGACCGGAGAGGGACTTTTTGTAAAGCCCTCCTTGTGGATCCAGATAGTATCGCAGGGCCTTATTGTGTAGCTTGTGTGCTTCTTTTTTGTCCTCTGGGAGTTGTTCAGAAGAGAGGAATCCAGCAATGGGGTCCATCCAGCTTGATACAGATTCTATAACGTTGACGTGGGTTTCCTCCGAAGGGCCAATACTCGGCTCCGGGATGAAACCTACTTCAATGGTCCGTTTGAGCTCAGAATTGATGGCGGAGGCTAGGCACGCCAGGGCATCTGCGTGTGTGTTCTGATCACGTATTATTTGGTTCAGTTCGTGTTGGTCAAACTTCATTAGCAAAGAGTTGGCCGTTTTCATATAGGCCGCCATACGGTCGTTTTTTGCAGCGTACTCCCCCTTTAGCTGGTTGATGACCAATTTTGAGTCACAAAACACTAGCAAACGCCGAGCGCCGAGAATATGTGCATTTCGTAGACCGGCTAAGAGGGCTTCATACTCAGCCTCGTTATTTGATGCTTCGAAGCTAAGCTTGACGGCCTGCTCTATTACTGCGCCATCGGGAGACATGATTACTACGCCGGCGCCGCAGCCCCGTTGGTTAGACGATCCATCACAGTATAGCTGCCAAATATCCCCGACATAAATTCTCCAGTTCGGCTTTGATCGAACTTTAGCCTTTAGAAGAACGTCGGCAGGTTTAAGGTCGGAAAGCCCGCCTGTGAATTCGGCAACAAAGTCGGCCAGCACCTGTCCCTTGATTGCGGTTTTGGGTAAAAACTGAATGTCATATTGGCCGAGTTCAAGAGCCCATTTTGAAACACGTCCTGATGCTTCTGCACTCCGTAGTACTGATCGGAGGGGATAATCTGTTATCACCCCAATGCTATGCCCCTATAAGTAATGCATCAGTTTTCTTGCTGCCATGACCAAGGCTAGGATGAGTTTTTCCAGCGGAAGATAACGTGTCTCGGCATCGACCATTGCCTTGCTCACATAATACACTGGCCGTTGCTGCCCTTCCTCTTCTTTTAATAGTACGGCGCTGACGGCCCTATCGGAGACTGCCAGATACAGAATGAAGGGGTCACCGGCAGCTGGTGTTGTCAAGAGAGGTACTGACCGGAGGTAAGTCTTGAGCCCGGTGAAAGCTGCTTCGCACTCGGCGGACCATTCGAAAGCTTTGCCTTGACGTAGCGTCTGGAAGAATTGTCTGCAGCGGTCTGTTGACCGACTGATGAATCTATTGAGTGCAGCGGCCATCCCCATCAACTTTTGGACTTCTTTCACTGATCGGGGGGAACCGAGTTCCAAGATTGCTGTGACTTGCCTCGGGTTGGCTTCGATTCCACGGTGGTTGACGATATAACCCAGGAATTTGCCGGAGCCGATTCCAAACGCGCACTTGGAGGCGTTCAGTTTCATTCTGTATTTGCGCAAGATGCCGAATGTCTTCTCTAGATCGGCTATGTGATCCTGTTCTTCTTTGGACTTGACCACCATATCGTCGATGTAGACTTCCATAGTGTGGCCGAGTTGTTCTTTGAACATAGCGGTGACCAGTCTTTGGTAAGTTGCCCCTGCATTCTTCAGCCCAAAAGGCATAACTTTGTAACAGTAGGTTCCTCTTGAGGTGAGGAATGCAGTTTTGTCCTGGTCATCCGAATGCATGGTGATCTGATGGTAGCCTCTGTAAGCATCGAGGAAACTCATGCGTTGGTGGCGTGCTGTTGCATCGACGAATTGGTCGATTCTAGGTAAGGGAAAGCAGTCCTTGGGGCAAGCTTTGTTCAGATCCGTGAAGTCGACGCACACTCGCCAAGTTCCATTTTTCTTCTTCACCACCACTGTGTTGGAGAGCCACGTGGGGTAGGTGACTTCTCTAATTGCCCCGGCGTCAAGCAGTCTGTCGACTTCTTCTATGACGGCAGCAGTGTGCGCTACGGCAGACCGACGGCCTTTCTGAATGATGGGCTTGCATGTGGGGTCGACGTTCAGGTGGTGCTGTGAAACTGATGGGTCTATACCTGGCATCTCGTACGGGGTCCACGCAAAGACGTCGAGGTTGGCGAGTAGAAAGGAGATCAGCTGCTGTCTATCGGCTTGGTTTAAAGAGGTGCCGATTATGAAGAACTTTTCCAGGCTTCCATCGATGTCAACTCGGTCTAAACCTTCTGTGGCCTTTTCGCTTGGCTGCCGCCCGACGTCATCCAGGATTTCCCGATTGGATACCTCAATGGAGTTTACCTGCAATTCCTTTGACATTTTGGCGGCCAGGAGGTAACATGCTTGTGCCAATTTTTGGGAGCCGTGGATCTACTCAATGCCGTGTTCTATTGGGAAACGTAACAATTGATGGTAGGTGCTCGGGACGGCCTGTAAGGTATGCAACCACAATCGCCCCATAATGAGATTGTACGGCGATGGCAGCCGGACGACCAGGAATTCTACATCCACCGTTCTGGAACCCGCTCGAACGGGTAGGTTGATCTTTCCCAGTGGGTATTCGGGGTTGTTATTGAAGCCGAATAGTGGATAAGGGGCCGGAATCAGGTCCGATTCGGTGAACCCGAGTTTGATGAAGGTTTTATAATACATGACCTCCGAAGTGCTGCCCTGGTCTATAAGAACGCGTTCGACGGTGAACCGGTTTACGCGTAGCGCGACAACCAATGGATCGATGTGAGGGAGTGTTACGCCGATCAAATCAGAGTCGTCGAAGGTGATGCTTGGCGATTCTCGGGGTCGCTTTGCTGGCGTGAGTTGCTGCTGAGGGCCTGGGAGGGACTGGATTGCATGTACGGCCGGGGCTTTCGGCAAGCTGTATATCATATGGATGTTATCATGCGGAACACTTCGCTGGAGACGTTCGTCTTTTGTGAACTCCTCAAAGTAATCGGCTGAAGCACAATGAGCATCGGTGTTTTGCTGTCGGGCCCGAGACCGTAGATCGCCTGCCCTTGGGGGTCGCTCAGAAACCTGGCGCACTGTTTGTTTGGACTTTGCTATTTCCAAGGCCAGATCGCGGCGAAGGCGCTCGTTCTCAGCGATGGTGTTGTCTAAATTGTGTTTGGTCTTTTTGGCTCGTTCCATGATGGCTAGCATCGTCTCTTGCGCTAAAGTCGTTTGTGAATCGACATTCAAGGCACGTCTTGCAGCGATGATTTCCTTCTCGAGCATATTTGCCGGAGTGAGGTCGACTCTCTGTGTGATCGCGTCGGTGGCTATCGGAGAATCTTGGGTCACGCCTTCCATGGATGTGCTTGAGTATTCCCACAGACGGCGCCAATTGTGGGGAAGTGGTTCTGGAAATACTCTTCCGATCCTGGGAGACGCTCTTGATCCTCAGCTAGTCACCTGCAAAGACAAACACTAATTGTGGGGAAGTGGTTCTGGAAATACTCTTCCGATCCTGGGAGACGCTCTTGATCCTCAGCTAGTCACCTGCAAAGACAAACACTCCGGTCGGGGGTGCCGGGGTTAGCACTCCGACGGGCAAGTCAGTTCTTATACTCAAGAAAGCTTGTTTACTAAGTTTAGTGAAGTGATTCTTACATACCTTTCTAAATCTGAAGCTATTGTATTTATACTCATTCTCTGGACCTCGGGTCCAGAACCCACTTTTTACTTATTATCCTTTTGTTTATTCCTACATACATCTCCCCGTCTATTCGGCGATCTCAATGTATTCGGTATCTCAGTTGATTAGTACGGAGCCGAACAGTCTCTGACTTCTGGGATACATCCCTTCCGACTCTTCTATTTATTCGGCTCCCACAATTACTATCTTCAACCGTCAACAATAGGGATGGCCATGATTTGGGTTTGGAGTGGGTTTAAAGTTTCCTGTCCCCAAATCATATCATATCAGGGGCAAGACAAATCAAATTGGTAGCGGGGATAATTAATTTTATAACATAACAAATATAAATATTAATAAAAAAATATAAATAATATAATATATTATGGATAGTGCTTTATAATTAATGAAAGTACAAGTATGTAAGATGAGAAATAAATTAGTGAAAATGAATATCAAGTGTAATATGTTGGATTTTAATTTTAGTGAGAATATAAATAAAAAAAATGAAGAGTGGAAAAAATAATTGCAAAGTAATGAATGTACAAATGATTCACGCATTGAATTGTGCAAATAAGAGTTGTACCTTCATCCCTTTGCAATTATATTTCTTGCTCACTACTTTTTTGAAATTTTCCCTTAATTTTACTATATTACAAAAAATTAAGTGATATATATATTATATATACACATATTTAGTGAGTATATATGGAGCGAGGCGGGGAAAGCAAACCCATTCCCGTCCCATTTCCTCTTCAAGGTAGGACTAAGTGAAGCAGAAGAAAAGGACCACCCCTAATCAACAACAATTTTCAACCACCATTTCCCACCAGCAATTACCTATAGCAACCAACTCTCACTAATTTTTAAAATAAAATTTTAAAACACATATATGTACTAAATATATATTTTTAGTTTTTATTTTATTTTAAATAATATAATTATAGTTTTTTATAAATAAAAGTAGTAAATTATATATGTTACCAAACGGCACCGTACATTTTTTTTCATACAGGCCACATTTAGGTATAGACTTTTTTTTAGTATTTTTTAACTTTGTTATGAGGTAAAAAAAAGTTAATGTATTTGAAAATTACCTTTTTGATTGTTTCAATCAAAAAATGTAAATTATTGAAATGTTTTATTTTTTTAGTAATTTTACAAAAAATTTACTTTTGTAATGATTTTTTAAATTTTTTAAACCCATTTTGAGTCACATCATCTCTCACATTTTTTACACGTTTTTTTTAAAAAAAACCAAAAAAAAAACTAAAAAGTTAATTTTTAAATTATTTTCCAAAAAGTAAAGTTGTCAAATAGCAGTTCAGTATCTATTAATTATAAAATTATTTTGGTTTTGGAGTTTCCAAATATAATCCATATTTTTTATTTTTAGTGATTTTTTTAATATTTTAATAATTTATATACTTTTTAGATCCACTTAATCTAGATATACTTAAAAATTTATAAATAAAAAATATCTTTAATAAAATTCACTAAATACTATATAAAAAAATTCATATGTATATTTGTTGTATTTTATTAATTTTTTTAATATTCATTCACAAATATTTTATTTTTTAAGTATATTTGGATTAAATGCATCTTTAAAAAAATTATTAAAATATTAATGAATTTTATTGAAAATAGCAAATTAATAATTCAAAACCTATTTTTAAAATTTTAAAATCAAACAGAATTGGTAGTTGTTTTTTCATTTTCTTTTTTTTTAATTTAATTACGGAAAGTGGGGAATTGCCTTAATTGTGCTATAAACAACTGTGTGATTTGTTTGCTTTGTCTTAAGCGATAGGGGTACGATGTCTCGCGGAAAAAATTATTAGTAGATCTTGAGATATTATGCGGTGGTGATGTCTAGACTAATCATAAATTTTTATGATTCTGTATGTTTTTTAATCACTCAATGTTCGGGGTGTTCGCTGTTCGGTTGCGGTCAAGAAATCTCTCATTTACCATCTGTCTGCCGGATTGGTAGATTGGAAAAAATCAATCCGCATCTATCCTCTGTATTGACAGATGCGGATTGAGCGGATTGGCAGATGGGCACAAATTAGTTTAACGGTTTAAACTTTTATAAATTTTGAATATAATACAACAACTTGTTAATATTTTTTTTTGAATAACTATTCAGCTAAACATTATTAAGTAAATTGTCAAATATCAATAATAAATACATAAGAAAATCACGCATTATCAAAACTATTTAATTATTTTTTTTATTCAAAAACTATTTAATTTAATTTTTTTTTAAAAAGACAAAATTAAGCTTTATATTTTCCACACAAAAATACCAAATATTACATTTGATAAAAGATTTCCAAATTGAAAATAAATTGAAAACATAACCAAATATTTAAACTCTTTTTCAATTGAAAACACAAATAGAATATCTAAACAAATTTAAAACATAAAGTCTTACAAATTACTAAGGATGTTTATGGTTTGGCAGTTCGGTTGTAACTAAAGGACCTTCAAATCCATCATCTGTCCAAAACTAGGCGGATTGAAAAAAATCAATCCGCAACCATCTGCCCATCGTCACATATTCATCCAAAATGCTGCAGTTCGGTTCGATTTGGTTCAATCGGTGTAGGCATATCAAAAGATCCGCTGTTCACCTCTATTCAATACAAAATCATATATTTTACCTTCTCTATCAATCACAACACATATAAAGTGTCACGTAACGTTATCCATAAACCAACCAATAACTTACTGTTGGAAAAATGGTTTTATATAGGCATATTTTTTAAGCCCAATTTGGGTGGACCCCAAACGTCTTTTGGGGTGGGTCCGAAGAGGTGAAGTGGTGAAGACGGAACGTCAAAACCATTTATGAGTGAATGGGAAGTTGACGTCGTTTTCGGGTCTAACATTAATTTTTTAGATAAAATTCATTTGAATTTTTTCAATAAAAATTATTGTGGGAATTTAATTTAATTCTAAAATTCAAATTTTGAGTACCTGAGTGGTTTCCTAAAATTTGTAATTGTGAGAATTTAATTTAATTCTAAAGTTAAATTTTAGGTTCTTAAAAATAATTTTCCTAAAATTTGTCTTTATTAATTTATTTATTTAACTATTTCATTAGTTTTATATATATATATATATATATATATTTAAAATAGTTTAAATAAATAAAGTTGGAACAGGTTCTTGGTTTGTCCACTAACGGACAAATCGTTGTTTGAATATTATGTTTATATTCAATGGTAGGAATTTGTTTCATATATATTGCACCTGTTCGGCTTATGTTCCAGGTGTGTTTTACACCGGTTCGGCCCTATTTAAATTCAGGCTGTCCATCAATTTTGATCCCCGAGATATAACAGTTTGAAATCTTTTTCTTTGCTGCTCAAGATTTCATTTGTATGCATTATTCTTCATTTTAGTTTTAGAATTAAATTCAGAGAGTTAGAACACAGGTTTGGTTCGCCGAACAAATTTATTTGAAGTACTTCTATAAATTTGTGAAGATCATTGTATCCTGGGAGATAGACGCCACTCAACCGTAAGCACCGTAGCCGGGCGAATCTGTCTTAAGGACAGAGTGTTACACACTCGACTTGGTCTTAATTTTATTTCGGTTCGATAAATAAATCTGGTATGTTATTTATTTATTTTGTTTGGATTTATTTCAAGTTATTTTATTTACACAGAAGATTGTTCCAATAACAACAATCTTAAGACAAATTCGAATTATTCTGTTTACAGAATTTTTCGTTTGTTTCCTTTTTTCGTTCTTCGTAAATAATTTTGGAAGAAAATTATTTTCTGTGAATTTACAAAATAATATTCTGGTTGGAAAAACAAATAGTGATTATATGCTATTTGACAGATAGTAGTAATATACTGTCTCTTTTCTTTGACAACAACTAGTAGTACGATACTGGTGTCATTAACAATTCAGAATATATTTTTGTGGAATTTTTTCAGAAATTAATTTTGGGTTTTAGAAATTATTTTCTGAGTTTTCATTAATTAAAATTCTGTTTTTAGTATTTTAATTTTTGGAGTGTAACAAGAAATTTAAATTTTTGTGTGAAATTAATTTGGTTAAATAAAATTTTATTTTATTTTCAAATTAATTGGAAAAATAAAAGTTATAGTTTTTATTTCTTTTATTTTATAGAATTTAATTTCTTGTGTAGAATTAATTTGGTTAAATAAAGTTTCATTTTATTTCCAAATTAATTGAAGAATAAAAGTTATATTTTTATTTCTTTTATTTTACAGAATTTAATTTTCTGTGTGGAATTATTTTGGTTAAATAAAATTTTATTTTATTTCCAAATTAACTGGAAAAATAAAAGTTATATTTTTATTTCTTTTATTTTACAGAATTTAATTTTCTGTGTGAAATTAATTTGTTTAAATAAAATTTTATTTTATTTTCAAATTAATTGGAAAATAAAAGTTACATTCTTGTTTCTTTTATTTTTTCAGAATTTAATTCTGTGCATTTGGTTAAATTTTCTGTGTAGTGTAAATTCTAATTATAAATTTTGTTTTATAAATTAGAGTTGATGGCTACTGAAACAAATGCCCAAACAAGTACTGCTGTGATGGCTGCAATTGCACCAAACCTCTCTCCTGTGATGACAGTACCGGTAAATCACGGTGAAAAGCCAGAGAAGTTTTCAGGAACTGACTTTAAAAGATGGCAACAGAAAATGTTGTTCTATCTTACAACTCTGAACCTGGCTCGTTTCCTCCGTGAAGATGCTCCTATCCTGAAGGAGGATGAAACCGACCGGCAAGTGGTTGCTGCGGTTGATGCTTGGAAACATGCTGATTTCCTTTGCCGGAATTACGTCTTGAACGGCCTTGACAACACATTATACAATGTCTACAGTCCAATCAAGACAGCAAAGGAACTTTGGGAATCGTTGGAGAAAAAGTACAAAACGGAAGATGCCGGCTCAAAGAAATTTGTGGTTGGCAGATTCTTGGATTTTGTTATGGTTGATTCAAAAACTGTGATCATCCAAGCTCAAGATTTCCAACTCATTCTGCATGACATTCACACAGAAGGCATGTCTCTCAGTGAATCCTTCCAAGTTGCAGCCTTAATTGAAAAATTACCCAAAGGCTGGAAGGAATTCAAGAACTACCTTAAACACAAGCGCAAAGAAATTTCTATGGACGAGTTAATTGTGCGTTTAAGGATTGAGGAGGACAACCGCAATTCTGAAAAGCGGGCTGGTAAGAATCCTATGGAGTCTAAGGCAAATGTGGTGGAACATGCTTCAAAAACCAAGAAACGTAAGTCTTCTGGAGAAAGTTCATCACAAGGCTCTAAAGGGGGGGATAATAAAAAGTACAAGTTTAATGGCAAATGTTACATCTGTGACAAAGAGGGACATCGGGCCGAAGATTGCCGTAGCAAAGGCAAAAGTAAGAAAAGAACAAGCAAGAAGTCTGCTCAAGCCCATATGACCGAAGTGGACAATATTTCCAATGGTGTCGATGACATCAATCTTTCTGCAGTTGTTTCCGAGGCAAATCTTGTCGGAAATCCTAAAGAATGGTGGGTGGACACTGGTGCTACTCGCCATATTTGTGCCAACAAAAAGATGTTCACATCTTACTCTACAGTGGACAATGGTGAACAACTGTTTATGGGCAACTCCTCAACTTCCAAAGTTGAAGGACATGGAAAGATTGTACTCAAGATGACATCTGGAAAGAAACTTACTCTCAACAATGTGCTGCATGTACTGGACATTCGCAAGAATCTTGTTTCCGGATCTCTGCTGAGTAATAATGGATTTAGGCTTGTATTTGAGAGTGATAAATTTGTACTTACAAAGAATGGGATGTATGTAGGAAAATGTTACATGTCTGATGGCCTTTTCAAGTTAAATGTAATGACCGTTGTACCCTCAGTTATTAATAATACTACATCTTCTTCTTACTTGCTTGAGTCTTCAAATTTATGGCATGGTAGACTAGGACATGTTAATTATGGATCTTTGCGTAGATTAATTAATATGGAATGTTTACCTAAATTTGACATTGATTCAAATCATAAATGTGAAATTTGCGTTGAGGCAAAATTATCTAAAACTCCTTTTCATTCAATTGAAAGAAGTACGGAACCACTTGAATTAATTCATAGTGATATTTGTGATTTTAAATCAATTCAAACCAGAGGTGGGAAAAAGTATGTAATCACTTTTATAGATGACTATACTAGATATAGTTATATTTATTTAATTCGAACCAAGGATGAAGCTTTGGAAATTTTCATTCAATATAAGAATGAAGTTGAAAATCAACTTGGTAAGAAAATCAAGAAACTTAGAAGTGATAAAGGTGGTGAATATGAATCACCTTTTGGTGAGTTTTGTAAAGAATATGGAATAATTCATCAAACCACCGCTCCTTACTCACCTCAGCAAAATGGAATTGCTGAAAGGAAAAATAGGACTTTAAAAGAAATGATGAATGCCATGTTAATCAGTTCTGGATTACCTCAGAACTTGTGGGGGAAGCAATACTTTCTGCTAATTATATACTTAATAAAGTACCCCGAAAGAAAGTGAATCAAACACCTTACGAATTGTGGCATGGAAGAGTACCATCCTACAAATACTTAAAAGTGTGGGGGTGTTTGGCTAAAGTGGCTATTCCTAGTCCTAAAAAGACTAAGATAGGGCCTAAGACCATTGATTGCATTTTCATTGGTTATGCCAAGAATAGTAGTGCATATCGGTTTTTGATTCATAAATCAGAACATTCCGAAATGCATGTAAATACTATTATTGAGTCTCGGAATGCATCTTTCTTTGAACATGTATTTCCAAATAAGACTAGACAAGAGACTAGTAATAAGAAAAGATCTTTTGATGCTATTACTAGTAATGATCATGAACATGATCAAGAACAAGAGTTAGATCAAAATAAGGAAGAGGAACTTAGGCGTAGTAAACGTGCTAGAACCTCAAAATCGTTTGGTCCAGATTTTCTAACATATTTGTTAGAAAATGAGCCTTTAACCTTTAAAGAGGCTATGTCCAGTCCTGAAGCTCCTTTATGGAAAGAAGCTGTCAACAGTGAAGTTGAATCCATCTTGCAAAATCACACTTGGGAATTAGTGGATTTGCCACCAGGTTGTAAACCTCTTGGGTACAAGTGGATTTTCAAAAGAAAATTGAAAGCGGATGGATCAATCGACAAATACAAGGCAAGACTTGTAGTCAAAGGTTTTAGACAGAAAGAAGGTCTAGATTACTTTGACACATACTCACCGGTTACTAGAATAACATCCATTAGAATGCTAATTGCCATTGCATCTCTATACAATCTAGAAATTCATCAAATGGATGTTAAAACCGCTTTCTTAAATGGTGAGTTAAATGAAGAAATTTACATGAAACAACCAGAAGGGTTTTCTGTTCCAGGAAAAGAAAAGAAAGTGTGTAAATTGGTTAAATCATTATGTGGTTTAAAACAAGCGCCAAAGCAATGGCATGAGAAATTTGACAAGGCAATGATGTCAAATGGATTTAAAATTAATGAGTGTGACAAATGTGTTTATATTAAAAACACAGACAAAGGTTATGTCATTGTATGTCTTTATGTAGATGATATGCTCATCATAGGTAGTAATAATGACATGATTAAAACTACCAAGAAAATGTTGAATAAACATTTTGACATGAAGGACATGGGCATTGCTGATGTAATTCTTGGTATGAAAATTACCAAAACATCAGAAGGATATGCTTTGTCACAATCTCATTACATTGAGAAAATACTTGACAAATTCAGCAAAGATGATGATCATCTTGCTAGAACTCCTGTAGATGTTAATTTGTATCTTTCTAAGAATGTACATGAAAGTATTTCTCAATTAGAGTATGCCCAAATTATTGGAAGCTTAATGTACTTGATGAACTGCACTCACCCAGATATAGCTTATGCAGTAAGTAAATTAAGTAGATATACGAGTAATCCGGGAGTAGAACACTGGAAAGCAATTATAAGGGTTCTAAGATATCTCCGATTCACTCGTAATATTGGGCTGAATTATACTAGATATCCAGCAGTACTTGAAGGATACTGTGATGCAAATTGGATATCAGATACTAGAGACTCGAAATCCACCAGTGGGTATGTCTTTACTCTTGGTGGGGCGGCTGTATCTTGGAAATCTTCCAAACAGACTTGCATTGCTAGGTCTACTATGGAATCAGAATTCATAGCCTTAGACAAAGCAGGGGAAGAAGCAGAATGGCTTCGCCACTTCCTTGAAGATATTCCAATTTGGCCAAAACTGGTGCCTGCTATATGCATACATTGTGATAGTCAATCAGTAATTGGTAGAGCACAGAGTCATATGTATAACGGTAAGTCACGACACATTCGTCGTCGACATAACACCGTAAGACAACTACTCTCTAATGGAATTATTTCCATAGAATATGTTAAGTCTAAAGACAATATAGCGGATCCACTAACCAAAGGGTTAGCAAGAGAGTTAGTTAAGAATTCATCAAGGGGAATGGGACTTAAGCCTATTAAATAAGAGTTACCACAACGGCAACCCAACCTAGTTGACTGGAGATCCCAAGATCTAGGTTCAAAGGGACAACCGAGTTGTGAATAACTCAGAAGGATCACTGGGGAGTCTAACTTCTACCCATTTCTATGATGAAATAGTGATGTCTGCAGCGTTTTAGGTTAAGTAATACTTTTAATGATTCTTATATCTAGGTAAACCTAGTGGAGTATGGCAGGATACTTTTCATAAGAATCACCTATGTGAGTGTGAACTGGGCCGGTTCTATAAGATTTGTGAAGGGCTACAAGTCTTTAGAGCACTCATGAAAGACCAGGTTGTTCAGGGCCAAAAAGAACACAATAGTGAGAACTAAACTGTATCTGGGAATATACTGTGTGAGTTCTATTGTCTTGGTTTACTCAAACGGCTGAACAGTTCAAGACATCATGTTCACTGGTTAGCTAGTAAATCCGACAGTGTCTCACAAGGGAAGGTTCAAAGCCAAAAGCTACATATCCTTTGCAGAATATTTTCAATTTCTGTACTCTCTGATTAGATCATGTTGTTGCATTTTCTCTCCGTCAAATTCCATTCATATGGGGGATTGTTGGAAAAATGATTTTATAGAGGCATATTTTTTAAGCCCAATTTGGGTGGACCCCAAACGTCTTTAATTAATAACCCTTCACAAATCTTATTTATTTAACTATTTCATTAGTTTTATATATAAGATTTGTGAAGGGTTATTAATTAGATCATGTTGTTGCATTTTCTCTCCGTCAAATTCCATTCATATGGGGAATTGTTGGAAAAATGGTTTTATAGAGGCATATTTTTTAAGCCCAATTTGGGTGGACCCCAAACGTCTTTAATTAATAACCCTTCACAAATCTTATTTATTTAACTATTTCATTAGTTTTATATATAAGATTTGTGAAGGGTTATTAATTAGATCATGTTGTTGCATTTTCTCTCCGTCAAATTCCATTCATGTGCGGGATTGTTGGAAAAATGGTTTTATATAGGCATATTTTTTAAGCCCAATTTGGGTGGACCCCAAACGTCTTTTGGGGTGGGTCCGAAGAGGTGAAGTGGTGAAGACGGAACGTCAAAACCATTTATGAGTGAATGGGAAGTTGACGTCGTTTTCGGGTCTAACATTAATTTTTTAGATAAAATTCATTTGAATTTTTTCAATAAAAATTATTGTGGGAATTTAATTTAATTCTAAAATTCAAATTTTGGGTACCTGAGTGGTTTCCTAAAATTTGTAATTGTGAGAATTTAATTTAATTCTAAAGTTAAATTTTAGGTTTTTAAAAATAATTTTCCTAAAATTTGTACCTCTTTATTAATTTATTTATTTAACTATTTCATTAGTTTTATATATATATATATATATTTAAAATAGTTTAAATAAATAAAGTTGGAACAGGTTCTTGGTTTGTCCACTAACGGACAAATCGTTGTTTGAATATTATGTTTATATTCAACGGTAGGAATTTGTTTCATATATATTGCACCTGTTCGGCTTATGTTCCATGTGTGTTTTACACCGATTCGGCCCTATTTAAATTCAGGCTGTCCATCAATTTTGATCCCCGAGATATAACAGTTTGAAATCTTTTTCTTTGCTGCCCAAGATTTCATTTGTATGCATTATTCTTCATTTTAGTTTTAGAATTAAATTCAGAGAGTTAGAACACACAGGTTTGGTTCGCCGAACAAATTTATTTGAAGTGCTTCTATAAATTTGTGAAGATCATTGTATCCTGGGAGATAGACGCCACTCAACCGTAAGCACCGTAGCGGGGCGAATCTGTCTTAAGGACAGAGTGTCACACACTCGATTTGGTTTTAATTTTATTTCGGTTCGATAAATAAATCTGGTATGTTATTTATTTATTTTGTTTGGATTTATTTCAAGTTATTTTATTTACACAGAAGATTGTTCCAATAACAACACTTACCGCCTTGCGGTCCATCAATTTATTAATGGGGAAGTTGTACTTTTTTTAGATAGGGGGAAATTGTATTTCAATGTAAGTTTTTTTTTTTTTAAATTATAAATTAATGGTAAGTTTTATCAATTTTAATAATTAAAATTATAAAAATTTTATAAATTTATAAACATCTTGTAAAAATATCACTTATTAGCAAATTTTTCTTTATTATTAGCCGAGACCCTACTTTACTACCACCTAACTTGGAAGGTTGGGATTGAGAGTAGGAATTGGGATATTGCCAGTAGGACCCGCAGTGCCTCAGCGGTGGGAGACTTTTCTCAATTTTTTGTTTTAGGATAAACCATCTTCTAATTTTGATTAAAATATAAATCACTTTTTGTAATTTTTAAAAATTACATTTTACATTTCGAAATTTTTAATTTCATAACAAATTGTTCCTTTTATTAATAAATTATCAAGCCAATTAATAATTTATAATAATATTATAAATATGTTTCAATTAATAATTTAAATAATTTTATTATTATATAGAAGATCAATTATGAATTTCTTTTTTTTAGTTAATTCTGTTAAATAAAATTTTTTAATAAAGAGGTATTTGTAATTTTTTAAACTACAGGGGCAATTTATACTTTAAGTAAATCTCAAACGGTATATTTTTAATTTATCCATTTTTTTATGATTTGAACTGTTTTTATTAAGAGTTTGTTATGTAGATTATTCATAAAAATATTAAATTGATTGAACATTTATAACTCTATAATAAGAGCATATTTATTTTTTTTAAAATAAATATAATTTTCATAAATTCTTTTTAAACCATTAGAATTGGATGAAGGAATTATGGATTTTCAATTAATTTAATTTATTACAAGAATGATATAGTAATTATTAGGTTGTGAATAATATTTGTGATTATATTATAAATAATGGTAATTGTACGGGAAAGAAATAAACTTTCTCGTATAATCCTGTTGATCAAGTCTGCGCTCCTCCGTACGACACCGTTCTACCACCTGAAAATACAAACGTGAGCTAGCCGGCGGGTGTGTGTCGGAAACCTCTCCGATGCCTAAGTCAGCAAACTAGACAAATAGACAAAAGCTCTGTATATTCGGGAATCAAAATTGCGTTACCTCTCCATAGGTGATGTTTGTGAGTGTGGCACAATCTTAGTAGGACTTTTACTCCTCCATGTAGAGTCCTCATAGGATTCAAACTCTTGAAAGATAATGCTCATCCTTCAACACCCCCTCACTGCTTAAACCAAGTGAGATGGTTTTACCATGGTCGGACTCTAATATGACTGAGGTAAGTATGACCATGCTGAGCCACAGAATAAGCCGAACTATCCTTAGTTCGGTTCTTCCGTTTATTACCCTTTTACCTTGGCTTTTCATGTACAACCATGATGTGGTTAGACCGAGATAACCACAATATGACATGACCGGGCTAATTCTGAGACCGAACTAACTTCAAAGCATCTTTAGACCGGACTAACTTCAAGCCTCCTCGGGCCGGACTAACTTCTGGCCTCCACGAACCGGACTAACTTCTGGGCTTGGGACCGGACTAACTCCAAGGCCCCTTTTATTCTGCCTTTCTTACTTTGGCCCATTAACGGCCCGTTGCCCAGCTCGGCCCAATTTAAATCAAATCGAACCGTGATATTTTGATTCAGTTTGGTTTGATTATAAAATTTTCATAATTTGATTTGGTTCAAGATTCGTGGAATCATAATTAATGGTTTAGTCCTGATTTCCTTCTAAATTGAACCAATACTCACTCCCAATGGATTCGATATCATGTGATGATGTAGAGTCATTACATTGTGAGTAGACCATAAGAAATATTATTATAAAATAAAATAAAATAAAAAAACGTGTAATTGTTGCAGAACCCCACACAATCCCCTGCCCAAATCACAACTCGAAAAAGTTCCAATTACCTTCAAGTTTTTGTTTACAGCTTGTTCAATGCTAAGGAATCTTAAAAAGATTATAAACAAAATTGACATAGTACTTACTTGAGTAATGTGTAAAATTTTTTGATTATTTGTTTGAGTCTCTAATATTTCTATTTCCCACCCTATCTTAACTCTCTTCAATATCTCATATCATATTTAGGTCATGTTTGGTTCGATTATGTTATATGCACAAAAACAAATTTTAGAACTGAACATAACTCCATCATGTAATATGAAATCTACAAAAAGATGGAATCTCTCTCATGTGAGAGGATTATATCTAGAGTACTGTTAGAAACTTTAAAAATTCTACCAAATGTCTCATATGGGTGTAAAACTCACATAATGTGAGTCTCATATGGGTTCCACACTTAGTAGCGGAGGCATAGAGGGTCTAGAGGGGTCAAGTGCCCCCTGGGTTTTGGAATTTTTTTTTTTTTTTTTTTTTTTGTGAACATAAAAAAATATTTTAAATAAAATAATTATAAAATATTATTTAGATTGAAATGTAAATCCGTGTGTTTAGTTTCAATTTTCTGAATTTAGTTTTTTTAAAACTGAGTTTTTTGTTTTCCATGTTTTTTTTTAATGAATATTTTTAAAATTTTAAGCATTTTTTTTTTTACTTTTTTAGATACACTTTACTTAGATATATCTAAAAAGTAAAATATTTGTGAAAAACATTTTAAAAAATTAATAAATACACAAAAATATAAAAAATATACTAAATTTTCATTATTTTTTTTATATTTTTGGTATTTAGTGAACTTTTTAAAGATTTTTTCACGAAAATTATATACTTTTTTAAGTGTAACGCCCTCAAAATAATAACATTAATCCCAACAATATAGACATGCTATGATATATAAAAGGTCCACATCCTTCCATTCACCAGAGTATTATTACAAAAAGTATCACATGTTAACAACAAAAGCAAATGTCCTAAGGGCTTACAGCTTTCCAAGTTAACACTTGGTTACACAAAAGTAGAGTGCTAACTCATTTACACATAAAGCCCTTGGCTTGAATTTACATGTAATACAACAAAAGGAGAGACAACCAAAAAGTCTGTCCGCCACTAGCCTCCCAGGCTAAGTCCTTGGAGGTGGCATGCTTCCTGTACCTGAAAATGATGTTCCCATATAGGGTGAGCCACAGCCCAGTAGAAATATACTAAACCAATTATGAACAATCACTAAAAGATTAACAGTTGATAGATGGTTAACACTTTTACATTCATTCATAACATAACACAATTCCAAGACACATAAGTCTATATTTCCTTTCATTTCCATTTCTTTTCCTTTTACTTGCCATTTCATAACCTTGGCTCAGAACCTGGCCAAACATCACACATGAGACAAACACTCATGCCAACACTTTTCACTTCATCAAAGATAAACATAACAGTTATATCAATACTTCCAACGACAAGCATATCCGCTCTGTCAATACACTTCTGGATAAGCATACCAGCTCTATCTACGGAGTTCATCCCCTATCTCCTCCCAACAACATCCGGTTTAGAGGTTCATCCCCTATCTTCCCCTAAACCGTGGAGTACATCCCCTATCTTCTCCAACTCAACACAATGCATATAAACAACAATTATACACATCACAAATCAATACAATTAATTATCCAAATTAATTAATCAATGTAATTAGAGTATTCTCCATAATTAACATCACAACCCTTAGGTTCCAACTTCCTTAATGTTTCAACATTAATTCCATGTTTCTATACCAAACATGCTTCTAGGTTTATCATAGATGAAAACCCCCAACTTTTGTAAAATTTCACAATGGCCCCCAAGTTTCCCAAAATTACACAACAACTCCCAACATATCAAAATGCTAAAATTTAAAGACAAAACTCATAGAGAGGAGTAGGATATCCCTACCTCAAAAGATGAGTTCCAAAGAAGAAGGACCCAAAACCAAAATGCTCCAAACACCAAACTATTCGGATCAAAAGAACGCCCTCGACGATCTACACCCTTTTTGTGAAGACCAAAGGTGAGCAAAACACCCTAGCTAGATCAATACCTAGAGAGAAGTTAAGGTTTTTGAGTGAGAAGCTCTGAAAATGGCGTTTTGGTAAAGTAGGAAAGAGAAGATAAGTCAAAAAGTGATTTAAAATGCCCAGTCCCACTCAGTTATACGACAGGTCCGCTCGAGCGTAAGACACTCCGCTCGAGCGTAAAGACACAAAAACATGGTCCGCTCGAGCGCAACATTGTCCGCTCGAGCGCCAAGACACAGACACAAAGTTCGTCCGCTCGAGCGTAGATACCAGCCCGCTCGAGCGCAGTTCTCCCCCTCCCAGAACTCTCACCAAAAACACACTGTCCGCTCGAGCGCAACATCCCCGCTCGAGCGCAACCAGCTCGAGCGCACCAAACCCGCTCGAGCGTAGGAACCACACTTGCAGAAGTTTTGCAGGTGCACGAAATACTGGATGGGTGCATTCTCCGCTCGAGCGCCAAAATCCCCGCTCGAGCGTACAAGCAACAACAACCTCTCCGCTCGAGCGTAAACATCTCCGCTCGAGCAGACCAGCCAAAACCTGGGCAACTAGACTTTGTTCCTAAGCTCAACCAACCTGTAACAAACCTGCCCAACACATCCTATAACTCAAATACAAAGCAAGAAAGGATGTAAACAAGACAATACTCAACTATCAACATCCACGGACACATGTCCGGATCGCTATACAACAGGGGTAAACCCGGGACCGCTATAACCTCCCCCCCTTAAAGAATTTCGTCCCCGAAATTTAGAACAAGTTTTTGAAAAGCAAGTTTTCCTCTCTTTTTAAAAATGTTATACCACAACATTCCACAATTCGACCCATTCCCGGTCATTCCATCTCTTATCAAGAGGCATTCTACAACATATACATTTCGACATGCATTCTCTTTTCATTTCAACCATTTCCAACACACATGGTTCACAATTCATATCATAAGCAATAATCATGATACAATTCCATTTCTATAATATAGCCAACACATGCAATATTATAATCAACTCCCATAACAAGGCAAGTTCTACAACATTTACATTAACCAAAACATGCACCATGTTTTTCAATTTAAGACATTTTTAATACTCTTAAATTTCATTACAATTACACAATTGCAATACTTGATTACACATCAACAAACAAGTCCGGATATTTCTCGCGGACTCCCAACTCACGTTCCCAAGTGGCCTCCTCCACTCCGTGATATTTCCACAAAACCTTAACCAAAGGGATGGTCTTGCCACGCAGGACTTGATCCCGCCTATCCAAGACCCGAACCGGTCTCTCCTCGTACGAGGCATCCTCATCTACCTCTAAGTCGGTCCAATCCAACACATGTGATGGATCCGGCTCATACTTCCGAAGCATACTCACATGAAACACGTCATGAACCCCGGATAACTGTGGCGGCAAAGCTAAACGATAAGCAACCTCGCCAACCCTCTCAAGAATCTCAAAAGGACCAATAAACCGAGGGGATAACTTCTCACTCTTCCCAAACCTCATCAAACCCCGTCTAGGTGATATCTTCAGAAACACATGATCACCCATCTCAAACTCCAATGGTCTTCTCCTACGGTCAGCATAAGATTTCTGACGACTCTGGGCTGTAACAAGCCTCCTACGGATAAGCTCAACTTTCTCCGTCGTCTCCTTAACCAACTCCGGACCCAACAAAGATGTATCACCCACCTCGGCCCAACAAACTGGAGACCTACAGGGTCGGCCATACAAGGCCTCAAACGGTGCCATACCGATACTAGACTGAAAACTGTTGTTGTAGGCGAACTCTACCAATGGTAAGTGCCTCTCCCACGTCCCACTGAAATCAAGGACACAACCCCGAAGCATATCCTCGAGGATCTGAATAGTACGCTCAGACTGCCCGTCAGTCTGAGGATGATAAGCTGTACTAAAGGTCAACTTAGTACCCAAGGCACTCTGCAAACTCTGCCACAACCTAGCAGTAAAACGAGGATCTCTATCTGAGACGATCGTCACTGGGACCCAGTGCAACCTCACTATGTCCCGAATATACAAGTCGGCAAGATGATCTACTGAATCTCTCACGCGCATAGGAATGAAGTGCGCCGACTTAGTCAACCGGTCTACAACCACCCAAATAGCATCACTACTCCGCTGAGTCCTCGGAAGACCTACAACGAAGTCCATAGTGACATGCTCCCACTTCCACTCGGCAATAGGCAAGGGTTGTAACAAACCCGCTGGCCTCTGATGCTCGGCCTTCACTTGCTGGCAAGTAAGGTACTTAGACACGAAAACTGCCACATCTCTCTTCATACCCCGCCACCAAAACTGGCGACCCAAATCCCGGTACATCTTAGTACCTCCCGGATGCACCGCAAGGCGCGAATGGTGAAACTCTCGGAGTACTTCCTCTCGGCAAGACTCCAGTACAAACAAACGGTCTCGGTATCTCACACTCAGGTCGGGATACACCGTCAAACCCTTCTCAACCTTCCCACTGGAGATCTTCTCTCGGAGAGATTCTACCTCAAGGTCACCTCTCTGTGCCTCTAACACTCGAGTCACAAGTGTAGGCTGCGCAACAACAGAAAACAAGGCCGCAGCCTCAACAGATTCGCCCAGAAGCAAATCAAACTCGCCAAGTGCCCCCAACATCTCCCACTCCCGGATGGCTACACAAGCTACATCACTAATGGATTTTTTGCTAAGGGCATCGGCCACAACATTGGCCTTCCCTGGGTGATAGTGCAACTCGAAGTCATAATCCTCAATAAACTCCATCCACCTCCTCTGCCTCAAATTCAAGTCTTTCTGTGAAAACAGATATTTCAGACTCTTATGATCCGAGAATACCTCGAATCTCTCACCATAAAGGTAGTGCCTCCAGATTTTCAAGGCAAAGATCACAGCCGCTAACTCTAGATCATGCGTAGGGTAATTCTTCTCGTGAATTTTCAACTGTCGTGAGCCATAAGCTACCACTTTCCCCTCTTGCATCAACACACAACCCAAACCTTCTCGTGAGGCATCACAATAGACTGCATAACCCAACCCTCTCTCCGGAATAATCAAGACCGGAGCGGTGGTCAGTCTAACTTTCAACTCCTGGAACGACTTTTCACAAGTCTCACTCCATACAAAGCTGACTCCCCTCCGAGTCAATCTGGTCAACGGTGAGGCTAACCTGGAGAAATCCTTCACAAACCGGCGGTAATACCCGGCTAATCCCA
Source organism: Camellia granthamiana (assembly GCA_036172215.1). Lineage (NCBI taxonomy): Eukaryota > Viridiplantae > Streptophyta > Magnoliopsida > Ericales > Theaceae > Camellia > Camellia granthamiana. The sequence continues at coordinate 52,589,854 of CM069906.1, read as the reverse complement.
GAAAACTGCGGATCTCAAACACACTCTTAGGCTGTGCCCAATCTTGCACTGCCTCAGTCTTGGATGTATCAACAGACACCCCTTCCCCGGAAACCACATGGCCTAAAAACTTGACTTCTCCTAGCCAGAACTCACACTTCCCAAACTTGGCATACAGCCTATGGGCTCTAAGCAACTCAAGCACCACTCTCAAGTGTTCCTCGTGCTCCTCCTCTGAAGGTGAATAGATAAGAATGTCGTCCACGAAAACGACTACAAAACGATCCAAGAATTCCCGGAAGATCCGGTTCATCAAGTCCATAAAGACTGCCGGTGCGTTGGTAAGCCCAAATGGCATTACCAGAAACTCATAATGGCCATACCGCGTACGGAATGCCGTTTTAGGAATATCCTCCTCCCTGACCCTCAACTGGTGGTAACCCGATCTCAAATCTATCTTAGAGAAACAACGGGAACCCTTCAACTGGTCAAACAAATCATCTATACGGGGCATAGGGTACTTATTCTTAACCGTAGCCCGATTCAACTTCCGGTAGTCAATACACAATCTCAAGGCACCATCTTTCTTCTTAGCAAAGAGTGCCGGCGCTCCCCACGGTGAAACACTAGGGCGAACAAAGCCCTTATCTAGCAATTCTTGGAGCTGAATTTTCAACTCAACCAACTCTGCTGGAGCAAAACGGTAAGGTGCCATAGAAATCGGCGCCGTGCCGGGCACTAAATCGATAGAGAACTCAATCTCTCGGTGAGGTGGCAAATCAACAAGGTCCTCGGGAAAAACATCCGAGTACTCACAAACTACCCTCAGCAACACAATCTGGGTCTCATCACACTCACCACTCTCAAAGCTAGCAAGTAGACCACTAAGCTCATTCCGCCCTCGCGGACCATACCCCGGTGGCACGATACTACCAACCCGGCCTCCCAAGAAATGGAAATACTCCCCGCTCACGGTACAACAGGTAACCCTCTGGCGGTAGCAGTCAATAACAGCTCGGTATGACGATAACCAGTCCATACCCAAAATAACATCAAAGCCTTTCATGGGCATGACTACAAAAGGAAACGGAAGCCTATGATCATCAACCTCTATATCACAACCTCTACACCCGTGTTTCAAAATCAACTCACCCCCAATAGGTGACACTACACAAATAGGAGATGCCAACAATGCTAACTCCAATTCCAACACAAATGCAAATGCAGCAGATACAAAAGAATGAGACGCACCCGTATCAATCAATACACTAGCAACCGAATTGCAAAACAGAAAGGTACCTCTCACTACTGATGGAGCCGGTACAAGGTCCTGCGCGGTAACAGCATACACGCGCCCTGTAGGCCCCTGATCCACCTGCTCGCCTCTCGGAGCATAGGACTGCTGCACTGACTGGGACGACGAAGCCCCCGGATTGGCCCTCGAGGCCTGCACAGACTGAGCTGGCTGAAATCCATGCGTCTGTCTAGAACCAGATGCTCCTGAAGTGGCACTCAACCGTGGGCAATACCTTTTCATGTGCCCAGGCTGTCCACACTGATAACAAGACAAGGGCTGCCCCCTGCCCGAACTCTGACTCTGCGGTCTAGCTGACGAAGAAGCAGCTCTCTGACCCCCGCCCTTCTGCGGGCAAACTGAAGCTTTGTGACCCGGCTGGCCACACTTGAAACAGGTGAACTCTCCCTGATTGCCCCTCCCGGAGCCTGCACTCGGTACTGGGAAAGTCGACCTGGCCAAACCACCCTGGGACGGCTGAGGGTTATAACCCCTCTGCCTCCTACCATCACCCTGTCCCTCTTGGCCCCTCTTGGAGCCTCCATGTTTCTCCTCCTCTCCCTCTTGCATCATCAGCTCCATATGAGCTGCAGCATCCACTAAATGCCTGTAGTCTCGAATGTAGGGTCCACCAACTTTCAACTTGAGATCCCACCTCAACTTCCGCTCAAACTCGTAGCAACGGCGTTCCTCTGTCGCCACAAGTTCAGGTGCAAACCTGGACAAGCTAGTAAATGTAGCCTCAAACTCGGCCACAGACAAACCCTCCTGCTTAAGCCGGCTAAACTGATCTCTCAGCCTCTCTCTAGCCACAGCAGATAAAAACCTCTCCTGGAAAGCATTCACAAACGCCTCCCAAGTACCACCAACACGAGCTTTCTCATACTTCCACCATTGACCCGCATCTCCCTTCAGCTGGAAGGATGCCAAGGTCACTTTCAATGCTCCGTCCTCAATGCCTAGCATCTCGAACGTTTTACTCATCTGTTCTAGCCACTCGTCTGCCTTCAGTGGCTCCTTAGGATCCCCAACAAACTCCTCCGGGTTAGACCGGAAGAACTCCCTCTTCAAGAAGGAAGGCCCTGCCTCAGCTGCCTGATTCCCTGCTCTGAGAATACCCAAAGCCCCTGCTATCTCCTGGGCCAAGGCACTCATGGCCTGCTGACCCGCTGGCTCGGCCACATTGGCCTGACCAACCCCCTCCTGAACTGCCGGAATCTCCTCCGGTAATGGCACCTCCTGCCTCCTAGGCCTACCACGCCTACCACCTCTTGCTCGTCCTGACATCCTAATAAAGGTAACACAGAACATTAGCACATTCATAAACGTGCCAAAACTAAACACTCACGTCCTAATGCATGGACAACTGTAATCCATTCCACGTAAGCACATAAACACATAAGCACTTACGAATTTCATTTCCGGATAATGATAGTCCCAAGGCGTTACTAGAGTACCGGTTAGAAACAGCATTGATCAAGTGCCTTTCCAACAAGACTCCTAGAAACCCAAAGATCCAATCAACATCCTAGAAACTAAATCCAATACCCAAATAATCACATAAGCATGTTATCACATAAGCATAACAGTACACTTAAGTCTCTATTTAAGCGAGACAAACCCATTGTGATCCTAATCACTTCCCACGTACCCAAAGTATTCGAACCCGGTACGCTCTGATACCAAGTTGTAACGCCCTCAAAATAATAACATTAATCCCAACAATATAGACATGCTATGATATATAAAAGGTCCACATCCTTCCATTCACCAGAGTATTATTACAAAAAGTATCACATGTTAACAACAAAAGCAAATGCCCTAAGGGCTTACAGCTTTCCAAGTTAACACTTGGTTACACAAAAGTAGAGTGCTAACTCATTTACACATAAAGCCCTTGGCTTGAATTTACATGTAATACAACAAAAGGAGAGACAACCAAAAAGTCTGTCCGCCACTAGCCTCCCAGGCTAAGTCCTTGGAGGTGGCATGCTTCCTGTACCTGAAAATGATGTTCCCATATAGGGTGAGCCACAGCCCAGTAGAAATATACTAAACCAATTATGAACAATCACTAAAAGATTAACAGTTGATAGATGGTTAACACTTTTACATTCATTCATAACATAACACAATTCCAAGACACATAAGTCTATATTTCCTTTCATTTCCATTTCTTTTCCTTTTACTTGCCATTTCATAACCTTGGCTCAGAACCTGGCCAAACATCACACATGAGACAAACACTCATGCCAACACTTTTCACTTCATCAAAGATAAACATAACAGTTATATCAATACTTCCAACGACAAGCATATCCGCTCTGTCAATACACTTCTGGATAAGCATACCAGCTCTATCTACGGAGTTCATCCCCTATCTCCTCCCAACAACATCCGGTTTAGAGGTTCATCCCCTATCTTCCCCTAAACCGTGGAGTACATCCCCTATCTTCTCCAACTCAACACAATGCATATAAACAACAATTATACACATCACAAATCAATACAATTAATTATCCAAATTAATTAATCAATGTAATTAGAGCATTCTCCATAATTAACATCACAACCCTTAGGTTCCAACTTCCTTAATGTTTCAACATTAATTCCATGTTTCTATACCAAACATGCTTCTAGGTTTATCATAGATGAAAACCCCCAACTTTTGTAAAATTTCACAATGGCCCCCAAGTTTCCCAAAATTACACAACAACTCCCAACATATCAAAATGCTAAAATTTAAAGACAAAACTCATAGAGAGGAGTAGGATATCCCTACCTCAAAAGATGAGTTCCAAAGAAGAAGGACCCAAAACCAAAATGCTCCAAACACCAAACTATTCGGATCAAAAGAACGCCCTCGACGATCTACACCCTTTTTGTGAAGACCAAAGGTGAGCAAAACACCCTAGCTAGATCAATACCTAGAGAGAAGTTAAGGTTTTTGAGTGAGAAGCTCTGAAAATGGCGTTTTGGTAAAGTAGGAAAGAGAAGATAAGTCAAAAAGTGATTTAAAATGCCCAGTCCCACTCAGTTATACGACAGGTCCGCTCGAGCGTAAGACACTCCACTCGAGCGTAAAGACACAAAAACATGGTCCGCTCGAGCGCAACATTGTCCGCTCGAGCGCCAAGACACAGACACAAAGTTCGTCCGCTCGAGCGTAGATACCAGCCCGCTCGAGCGCAGTTCTCCCCCTCCCAGAACTCTCACCAAAAACACACTGTCCGCTCGAGCGCAACATCCCCGCTCGAGCGCAACCAGCTCGAGCGCACCAAACCCGCTCGAGCGTAGGAACCACACTTGCAGAAGTTTTGCAGGTGCACGAAATACTGGATAGGTGCATTCTCCGCTCGAGCGCCAAAATCCCCGCTCGAGCGTACAAGCAACAACAACCTCTCCGCTCGAGCGTAAACATCTCCGCTCGAGCGGACCAGCCAAAACCTGGGCAACTAGACTTTGTTCCTAAGCTCAACCAACCTGTAACAAACCTGCCCAACACATCCTATAACTCAAATACAAAGCAAGAAAGGATGTAAACAAGACAATGCTCAACTATCAACATCCACGGACACATGTCCGGATCGCTATACAACAGGGGTAAACCCGGGACCGCTATATTAAGTGTATTTATGTTAGGTGTGTCTAAAAACAAGTTGCTTAAAATATTAAAAAAAATTCAGTAAAAAGAAAAAAAAAATACAAAAAATAAGAAAGTAGAATTTTCTGAAAAATGTTTTCAAAAAATTGGAAACAAACATAGTGAATGAAAACTTTAAAATTATGAGCATAATAATGGTTGTTTTTATTGAAAATAAAGATATTATGATAAATTATATTATTATCTATGAAAATTTGAATACAATAGTGATGTTTATCATTATTGACATGCAAATATAATTAATCTCAATAATGATATGAAATTTATTGAATTGTTAGTTACATTTGACATGTGAGATTCATTCTCTTTGTTTTTCTTTACTATTGGTTGGTGATATCATAGGTCAATGATGACGTGGTATTACTATTATATTGAATTTTTACTGAAATTTTTGTATAAAAAATTACTTTATCATTATATAATTTATTTTTAAACTTATATCTATGATTTTTTTTTATATTATCCATGATATACTAGTTACAAATAATATATATATATATATTTCTTGAAGTCAATCGTAAAAATTTATGTGAAATATTTTTGTAAAAGTTTTTAATGTTGTAATTAATAAGTGCTCCATCTGATTTAATTTCTTAGCTCTGCCATTGCCTATGCTCATGTGAGACATTTGGTAAAATTTTTGATAAAATTTTTAAAGTTCCTAGCATTTTTGTTATATCTAATTTTGTGATAGTTTCATGTATACCTAAATTTTTTTTATTTTTTTTTGTTTAAAGTTGATTACCTCTTTTTTTTTTTTGATCGTAGGTCATGTTTGATTTCTTTTATCTGACATTTAATTAGTGATTTGGTCACCTTGCATAATCATGTTTATTTGGGAGGAATGGTATGGGACACTATGTAGACACTATTTGATTCTACGAATTACACATAAAAGGTGTGAAAAATGTATAATACTAGAAATATAGGATGAGATGAATTATATGCTTCACTTTGTCGTCATTGGGTCTTTAAAATTGGCAATCAATTTGTCTATGTAAATTGAAAATTTGTTGCTTTATGGCACGTTATTGAGTCGCTTTTCTAAAGATAATATTTATATTTATCAAATGGTATGTAGAAGATTACAACAAATTTGCTTCAATGATACTGTTGAACTATTTTAATATCTTTTAATTTATTTATTTATTTATTTATTTTATAACCTTTTGTTTTGTTCATGAATCTTATTTTGTTTGGTGAATGGAGATTTTTTTTTTTTTTTTTTTTTTGTGACCTTTTGTCTTGTTCATGAATAGATATTAATTAGAAGGTCATGGGCTTGATGGTGAGTTGATATGTGGAGACTCTCCCTTTTCTCTAGTTTAATGGTCATTATTTTTTGGTATAATTTGTAAAGTCCTAGTGGCCTATAAATTGTTGGGGCACTTACGTTAAGTCCTACTAAGTGGACTTATTGTCTAATAAGTCCTATGAGAAAATTTTGTCATAAAAAAAGTCACTAATTATAAGTTTTAACGACAATTTATAAAAATCATGACCAAAAAAAAGTCACTAATTGTCAATTTTTAGCAACATATATAAAAATTGTCACAAAAAATTATTTTTAGCGACAATTTTACCATACTTATTTTCAATAGGACTTGATGGGAATTAAGACAAACCATTAGGACCTATTGGTAGTTTATCCTAAATTGTTCCTTTTATCTAATCTTTTCTACACCAACTATTTTTTTTACTTAAGAGATTACTTACAAAATAATGGTGTTTTTCTTGGTGGAGTTTTAAGTTCACCATCTTGTGCAGAGTTGGCCTGAACTATACGACAAGTGGTCGGACTGTTGTATCCTGAAAGGGACAAGTCATAACTTCATGGCTACTACATCAGTATTTTGGTTCTTCCTACCACAGTAGAGTTGATATCCTTAAAGAAAACGAGATATCCATGCCTCAGCCTGATCTATTTGTATCTCATTTTGAAAGTGCCACAAAACTATTCTTATAATGACATTTTTTAGTCTTGTGGCATTTTGAACAAGTGCCATTTGTATCCGTGCCACAGTAGATACTTGCAAGTGCCACTACACCATCATGACTAAAAACTTTCAATGACATTTCGATGTCATGATAGATAATATTTGTGACACTATCAAGCGCCATTAAAAAAAGAGTTAGTGACACTTCTAAGTGCCATTACACCATCAAGGTTACACACTTTCAGTGACACTTTAATGTCATGATAGACACTATTCATAACGCTATCAAGTGCCATTAAAGAAGAATTGTAATCTAAAAAATGCCGTTACATTGATTTTTAATGACGCTTGTTATCTTACAATTGACATAAATGCCAATAAATCCAATTAATTTGTGCCATTAAATGGATATAAGTGACATTGGAACTTATTTTAGTGACACTTTGCAAAACTACTATCACTACTACAAAATGTCACTTATATGTTCTCTTCATTGACACTTTTAAAAGCTACAACTAAACATGCATAAACGCGTGTAAAAAATGAATCGATTTTATAAATAATTGAATGTAAATTGTCAAATCCTATATTAATTTGACATCCATTCATCCTGTAATATTTTCATAATAATAAACAAATATTACCACCATAGGATTATCACATCCAAAAAAAAAAAGAATCTAAACACAACCAATTATTTATCATTGAAATATAAATTTATTTATATTGCAATAAAAATCCCTTGCCAAAATTATAAAATATTCTACCACACTAACAAAGTTAAAGCCAAAAAAAAAAAATAATAATTTAAAAGAAAATTATTCCAACCATAAGTTTTGAAAAGCCATAGTGATATCCATTTTTCGGAGAGACAAATTATCAAAACAAAATCAGTTCCCAAACTCTCAACCTCACTTGTATAAAATTCTCGGCTAGCATCCATAAGTTGCAAAATCTGCCTCCAAAAGATAAACTTATAAAGGTAATTAAAACTATATTAAGTTAATATAAATTTGTTAATGAAATTAGTATTTATGAAAGAAATATACCACAAATGGAGCAAGCCAAGCAACATGAGCTCCAATCGCTTGTCTAATTGTTTGGACAACTCCATATGATCGGATCAAGCTCTCATTAGGTTTGACTGGCACTTGAACATGTACCTCCCAATAGTCAGGTCCTAGTTCTTCCCCTTCGACTTCTTTAGATGCGTCTGTGCTTTTAAGTACTCCGATTGCAACTGTTTATGTTGGCCTAATGATACTTTTTAGAACAACTCTATCTCCTACTTGTAAATCAAGATTTAATTACTTAAGTAATAACCTTTTTACAATTAATAAATAATATTTAAAAAATAAACTAGTACAACGTGCCAGAGTGAAGATGATCACAACTGAAAGTAATATGCATTTTTTTAGTAGATACCAAATGATTTGATCACTTAAATGGTTCACCACACTACAACAAATTATATAAAAGTAACAACCGTAAGTCTTTGGACCATATCAAACAATAGCTTAAAAAATCAATAACAACCAAAGGCACCAATCAACAACAATCAAAACCATGCTCATTATCAATATCAGGATCCCCTAATCTCAACAATTTAAATCAAATGTAATTGTGAAAAATGACAATCAACTAATTACTTTCAACCAATATTTTGAGAGAATCAAAAAGAGCCCATGTGATAACAAATGATGGAGAGATGTCTTGTTGAAGCTTCACAAGAAAATAAAAATAAAAAATTTAAAAAAAGCACAAGCTTCGTCATGTCATGATTTTGACTATGTAGCACAATTTGTGTAGATTTAAACAATGGAATTTAGGTCCGCAATATATATTCCTTGGTTAATTGTAAGACAAGTTTTACATGCTATTCTAAAATAAAGCTAGAAGTAATGTGATATATATATATATGATTAGCTCTTAGTGGGTACATAAGTAAGAGAGGCATTTTGTATCGATGACAAGGACCATGCTTGATGTCGAGCTGCCATGTCAAGAGGACTAGAAGCTGTTGTGACCTAGCCAAATTTGAACTAATTAATTTTACAAGCACACACATAGATATATGTATGTATATATGTGTAGGAAAATATTAATAACTTATAAATTCCATCAACAAAATTACCTGGTTAGATATGTTTGTCAAGTTATTCGGAGCACGCTGAACATGGGAAACTTTGGACCTTAGCTCTGAATTTTCAACTTCCATAGCATCCATTGTTATGTCTTGGTTTGCTTTATGACCAGATGTACCTCTCCATAAATTAGACGGGGAGACACCTAATCCATACATACGAACGCGTCCATGTTTTTCTTTACCCATCACTTGTCCAAATGTATCATTTGGACCCTCATTTGACAAACTTGCATTTAAAGTTGTCCTCTCATTCATTTCATCCTATAAGGTTCCAATAAACATAACTTAATATATACATTTCAATCACTTAACACTATAATGTCAAAATTTTAACTAATCTACAAGTTCAAATGGAGATATAATTATTTGGTACATACTATCATTGCTTTCGTTGCCTCAGGGGTTCCAGTCTCCTTTGTATAACATACTTTAAACATGTGAGCACATGTTGGAGAGTGTCCCAACTTATTCTTCTACAAAATAATATATTCCAAAATATAAATTATATTATTATGTCACATCATGCATACATTATCATATTAAATATACAACATGAAAAGATTAATTAACCTGCTCCTTTCGAACATGTGGAAAACTTTTTGATCCAGTAGTATAATTATACTTTCGCTCTGCACGACTTGCTTTGTTTTTATCACTTTGTGCCTAAAATTACAAATGCACAAATTAATAGTGCCCAAATTATAGCAAGTAAAAGAACATATAATGATCAGATCAAATATACATTTACTTCTTCGATGGCCCAATACTTAATAAGGTGTTCCCACTGATCAGCATATACTCTCCTATCTTTATAATGCTTTTGTTGGTCAAAACTCAAGTTGTTTTTATAATAATTTTTCTCTATGTCTGCCTTCCAGTCTTTTAACTTCTTACCAGAGCACTTCATAACCCAAGTCCTAGCATGACTTGGAAGATCAAACTTTGACTGAAAAGAGAGAGAGAGAGAGAGAGAGAGAGAGAGAGAAGAATAAAATAATAGAAAATTAATTTTTCCACATACAAAATTAAAAATATAAAAAATTATAAAGAGTGTTGTTTTAATCATATTACTCATGTTTACTACTTTTCACATGTGATCTTCGCACAATATTATGTCATTTACCTGTACAAGTGCCCATATGTGATCTCTGTAATGTTCTGGGACTTTATGCCAATTCTTATAAGTGAGTGGTGCATTTTTCCCATCACGCATGATAGTTCCAATGAACGATGATAACTTTGTTGCCAAGTCATCAGGTTGGCCAAGTTTGTTCCAATTGACTGTTAGGTGCTCATCATCACAAGTACCCCAAATATTACGCATTTGAGTAAGACCTCTAGTTTTCTTTTGTCCACTAGCACCATCTAGTTATAATAATTCTTTTGTCCACTAGCACCATCTAGTTATAATAATAATAATAATAATAATAATAATAATAATAATAATAATAATAATAATAATAATACAATATATATGCATAAATAATATGACATTTTTATAAGGTTTGAAGTTGCCATACCTGCATTATCATTGGGCTGACTAGAGTTTGGCTGAATCTCAGATGGAGTTGACTCACTAAACTCACCAACATTGCCTGAGCGAAGCTGAAGATATGGGTCCATAGGCTTTTTGCTTTACAGATGAATCCTAGTATGATTCAAGCAAAATAGACAAGTCAAATTGTAAACTTAGAATGATCCAAATAAATTATTTGCAAATGAACAAAATACTTGAAGAAAATTAACAAATAAAAATTGTGTATTCACCTTTACTGCGTTGCTATCTTCATAGTAACTAAATGTAACATATAGTGAATAAATATTTTGTAGCCAGATATGAAAATGACATAGTTAAATTAAAAATGCATTATTCATTCTTCAAACAATTAATTAAATTAACAAAAACAATGATAAAGAAAGAGGGAAAGCAAACTATAGAATTGTTTTCAAATATAAATAACTAACAATGTTCAACAAGTTTAAGAGTCACATAAGATCTAATTCTTCCTCATCTCCATCATCATCTCCATTATCATAAACATCGTTGTGTCTCAACACCTGAGAAAGTGGTGCATCTACAATTGCAGCAGACATGTCAGTCCTAACCAAATGAAAATTATTGTCTCCATCACCACTTTGTGTATTGCATACAACACTCTGCAAGTATGCCTCCACATTGTCCACAGAAGACCCCACATTCATGTCATAAAAATCTCTCGGATTTATCTTGATAGCAACTTGCCAATCTTTGTGTTTGAGATCTTCTACATACATTACATGTTCTGCTTGAGAAGTCAACACAAAAGGCTCAGCATCTTTCATTAATCGTGCAAAGTTGACTAATGTGCAATCTTTATCTGTGACACCCATTCACCTTTAAATAACACAACCCTCTTCCCAAACAAATAATCTAACTCAATTATATCTGTTAACACACCATAAAATGCAACATCTCTAGAGACAAGATTTCTATCTCTACCACTTGCAAAGCTTTGTGTTTTTGCCGTGACAATAACCCCACTATTTTGAGTTTTTCTCTTTCGCTCAATCTCTTTAGTATGGAACCTAAAACCATTTATCAAGTATTGCTTATATTTTGTGAAAATTCTATTTGGACCACAAGCCAAACATCTAAGCTCTTCAGTTATTTGACTATCCCCTGCATTATGCAATTCCTCAACCTGTTTTCAGACAATTAATGACATAACTTCTGTAAGTGTGGAATGAAATTAAAGTTAATATCAAGTCAAATTTGAAGGAACTTCAAAACACTACTTCCATGTTTATCAAACCATGTTGGAAATGTTTCACTATGAATGCGATCAATGGCCATTTCACGAAGACGTGGATTTTGAATGGCAACAAGTCTACGGTGTTCTCTGTATGCCATATAAAAGATTTGTGAGTGTGGAAAAAGTTTGCAAAATAATAATAAAATTGATTACAGATGTGGAGTGTCTTACTCAATAAATTTGTTGACTGTCTCACAATTAAATAGCACATATCGATGTGCCTTTTCTTTTGTGCCATCATCCATTGTGTCTATCACGCCCTCACCTAATGGTCGGCCAGGCATTGAGAAAATAGATAATCCTTCTGTACCATTACCTCCCTCATCATAATTTCGAGACATCCGGTTGAACCGTGTGTCAACACCTTCCATATACCTCGAGCAAAATGTCAAGCATTCATTTGCAAGGTATCCTTTTGCCATACTACCCTCCGGTCGACTTCTATTTCGCATATATGACTTTAATTTACTCAAGTACCTATGTTTTGGTAAGTTCAAAAAACAAAAATTTGAATGATGTTCGATAATAACAAAAGTAAAATATCATAATGATGGTAAAGAAATATGTAATTTAATATAAACTTTACCTCTCAACAGAATACATCCAACGATAATGCACAGGTCCTGCTAATCTAGCCTCAGACACTAAGTGAACCACCAAATGCACCATAATATCAAAAAAGTTAAGGGGAAATATTTTTTCAAACTTACAAAGTGTTATCGGAATTTGCCTTTCAAGACGCATAAAGTCTTGTGCCAAACCAACTTTAGAACATAACTCTTGAAAGAAATTACTCAACTCAATCAAAGGTGAAGTCACATGTGAACTCAACATTCCTCGAATTGCTAAAGGGAGTAATTGTTGCATCAAAATATGGCAATCATGACTTTTAAGTCCAAAGATTCTATGTTGCTTTAAGTCGATGCATGGTGAAATATTCGTTGCATAACCATCAAGAACTTTAACAGTCTTCAAAAATTTACAAAAAGCATCTTTTTCTTGTTTCTTTAATGAGAAACAATAAGAAGGCAAGATGGTTTTATTTGCTGCATTTTCTTTTGGATGGATTTCAGGCCTTATACCTTGAAGTTTCAAGTCAAGACGTGCATTTAGATTATCCTTTGTCTTCCCCTCTAAATTCAGTAGTGTTCCAAGCACACTCTCGCATACATTTTTCTCAATGTGCATCACATCAAGATTGTAACGCACTAGATTATCCTTCCAATATGGTAATTCAAAGAATATGCTTCTTTTCTTCCAATTATATGGTAATTCTGAATTAGTACTCATCTTTCCGTAAGTGATATTGAAGCCATGTAACATATCCAATACCATAGAACCAGTTAAAGGATTGGGTGCAGATCTTTTTTCTTTAGTACCATCAAAAGATCGTTCATCATCTCGAAATGCATGACGTTTGTCCAAGAATCGACGATGACCCATGCAACAATGTTTTCGGCCATGCTTCAACCACTGGAAGCATGTGTCTTTGTGGCATGAAGGGCATGCATATTTCCCTTTAGTACTCCACCCTGACAAATAAGCATAAGCAAGGAAGTCGCTGATAGTCCACATTAATGCTGCACGCAATTGGAAATTTAGTTTAATTGATGCATCATATGTCTCTACTCCATCCACCCATAATTCCTTTAATTCATCTATTAAAGGTTGTAAATACACGTCAATATTATTTCTAGGTGCACTACGACCAGGGATAATCAATGATAATAGAAAATTGGTCTGCTTCATACACATCCATGGAGACAAATTATATTGTATAAGAATTACAGGCCAGGTGCTATATGTGTGCTCAATGTTCTGAAAGGGTTCACACCATCACATGCCAAACAAAGTTTGACATTTCTACAATCTGCTGCAAAATCAGGATGTAGGTGGTCAAAAGTCATCCAAGCTGGAGAATCAGCGGGATGCCTCATACAACCATCATTAGTGCGACCTTCTTTATGCCACTTCATAGATGATGCTGTTTTGGATGACATGAATAACCTTTGTAGCCTTGGTATCAAAGGAAAGTAATGTAGAACCTTAGAAGGTGTTTTATAGTTGCCTTTTTTAGAGGATGCCTCATTGCCTGAATCTTTTTGGTCAGTTACATACCTAGATGTATGGCAAACATAACATTCAGAATCGGTTTTGTGCTCATTCCTATACAAAATGCAATCATTGGGACATGCATGAATCTTCTCATAACTAAGTCCTAACTCCATAACTATCTGCTCAACTTCATAAATAGTATTAAGCAGTGTTACACCATCTGGGAATGCCTCCTTCAATAACTCTAATGACATAGTGAACGAATTATTACTCCATCTGCCTAAATTCTTGATATGAAATAACTGAAGGATGAATGAGAGCTTTGTAAAATTCCTATATTATGGATAAAGCTCCTTTTGTCCATCGTGTATCAACTTGTAGAACTTCTCTGCTTGTGGATTTGGTTTATCTCCCAGGCCTTCAGGGTTATCTCCATCGACTCTGTCATCATCATTTGAAATTCCAAATGCCTCGTGTACTAATCCATGTGTATCAATATTTAATTGTGGCCCATTTTGCATGTGCGTATCAAGACCTGTTGTAGCAACAGCTGATGCTTCACCATGGAAAACCCATTTAGTGTAACCCTTCGTGAAGCCATCACATACTGAGTGATCATATGCAACTGACCGAGTGACGGGAAGTGTAAGTCCACACTTGATGCATGGACATATGATCTTATCCTCATAACTTGCATTGGTAAATGCGAAATCGAGAAACATGTCAACTCCTTTATGGTATGCATCACTTAATCTTGATCGATACATCCATGTCTTATCCATAAGTACACAATCTCAATCAAATAAGTGTCCAAAGTGTTTCTAGAACATTAAAACATGCCTATATCAATAATATGTATTTGTAAGTTATGATTGACAAAAATAACTAAACTTGATTTTGCAAGAACTATAAGATACTAACAACAATGAAGAACATAACATATTCAATATATTGATGCATGACTATAAGGCAACTCATGTCAAGAGAAAACATATAAAAGAATTTAAGTATTACAAAGTCAATGCAATATCATTATTTAAGGTCTCCATCTATCCAAACAGAATCTAAGGTCTCCATCTTTCAGTGTTCTGTGTTTTAAGTTCCAGAATATCCATGGTTAGTACATTATGATTCCCCAAATCCAGTAGTTAGTATGCATCATATCTTCCTAAAGTGTTATTTCATTAATTTTTTATTTTTTATTATTGTTTGGAGAGAGTATAAATATGTTTTTAGATAAGCTAGATTCAAACCCTATCAAAGGTATCCTGTATATTCCTAATTTTTGTAGCCACCATAGTGATTAAGCATAAGGAGGACAATTCTGTTGGGACACAACTGGTTTGTCATTTTAGGAACAAATGGGTAATGAATTTTTCTCTATGTTATGTGTGGTGTCCTTAGGTTAAGACTTATCTTCTCAAAGGTAGGAGTTTCTGGAGAGTGACAATTCCTAGTTATCCTTCTTGGGTTTGGAGGAAAATTCTTTCTCTCAGACCTCTTATTTTTCCTCTGATTAAACATATTGTTGGGGATGGGCAGAGTATTTTCCTTTGGCATGATAACTGGCATCCTTTGGGTTCTTTGTGGTCCAAGTTTGGTGAGAGGATCATCTATGATTCTGCAATTCATGGTGACTCTAAGGTCAATGCTGTTATTGAGAACAATTCTTGGAAGTGGCCTAGTGCTGTCACTTGGGAAATTAAGGAGTTAATTGATAATACTCCTCTTTCTCTTCAGCCCAGTCAGGTTGCTGACAGAGTTGTGTGGGTTCCTGCTCATGATGGTGGGTTCTGTATTAATTCCACTTGGAAAATTTAGAGGAAAACTTTTGTCAAAGTTCCTTGGGCTAGTATTATTTGGGGTTCTCACATTATCTCTAAAGCTAGCTTTGTTACCTAGATGGCAATCCACTGTGGACTTAATACTGGGGACAGGTTGTGTACTTTTGGGTTATCCCAACAGGTTGATTGTGTTTTTTGTCATAATCATTATGAGGATCATAATCATTTGTTCTTCCACTGTCCATTCTTGGATAAAGTGTGGAGTAAGTTGAAAACTATGATTAATGTATCTTGGCCTATTCTTCTGTGGCCTGAGTTGGTGGAACATGTTTCGAAATATGTTAAAGGGGAAATCTGTTGGTGCTATTATTTCTAAGCTTGTATTTACTTGTACTGTTTACCAGCTGTGGCTAGCTAGAAATAATAGGATTTATAACAAAGATACGTGCCTTGAAGACGTGGTTATTAAGAGAATTGTGGATATGATCAGATTTAGAATGATCTCAATGACTAATCTGAATGTTAATATCATTTCTAAGAAAATGGAGATTGCCTCAGTCCATCTTGAAGGTTAGTTGTGTTGATAGAAGCAGGAGAAATGGGAGCTCTGCTAATGTGAGTGATGGGAGTTCAGTAAATGTGAGTTGAGTGAAAGTGAGCATACACTGTGTGTTATCTAATTGTTTGCTCTTTTGCAGGATTGTAATTGTTGGAGTGTGTGTTGCTACAAACCACTAAGAGTTGAGTGACAGCCAGGAATATATGTATTTCCTTTACCATAGTCCTAAGAGAGAGTTTTTCCTAATTCTATATATATCTATCTATCTTTTCTGGTTTTTTTTGCAGGTACATGGAAAGGCAAAATTTTGAGTGTTGTGTGATTTGTGTTCGTGGATTGAGTGTTGTTAGGTCCGATATTGTGTGCTGCCACTTAGGTTCCGAGTGTTGTGAGCCTATATATTGTGGGTTGAGTGGTGTAAGCCCATAAACTGTGTGTTGTTTATTGCTCTTGTATCCTATGTGTAGGCAGTGTTCTGCTTGGTTATACTCACTCCATTTACAACTTTGGACAGGTTTTACTAATCCTCCAAGACTGAAGATGGGTGCTGCAGTTGTAAAGGGTGCTGGTATTAAGTGGAAGCTTGGGCGTTGTTACTCTACAGTTGGCTTTTTTGATGTAAATACAGTGGTTACTCCTTGTTTTTGTTTTTTTGCCCATCCTTGCAGGCTGTGCAATGAAGGAGTTATTTCTTTTTGGGCAGGGTATAGTTGTTGTTCTCCTACTTTTGCGGGCTGTGCAAAATATTAGCTTACATTCTAGGTTTTGGGCTTTTATGTTTGTGTTCACGATTCCCATTTTTCTTTATGGGACTTTTGAACATTTTACTAACCTCAGTCTGAAGTTGCTTTTCTTGTTTGTTCAAGTTGGTTTTTGATTAGCAGAGCTGTGTTAAGTTTTTAATCTTAGCAATCCCGTTTGATAAAACTCTTTTCAGTTGTACTTATTTTCGCACTTTTTATTTCAGTGAGGCTATGAGTGTTTAGATGCGAATCCACCCCGAATTGTGCCTTGCAGAGAAGTTTGTGATGTTAATACTTTCAAGATTGCCACTTCGCTGATTATGATGGGGATCGAGCTGCCCGGTCAGCTCGTGGGGATCCAGGGGACAGCGCCCCTTGGCGGGTCCGAGGCAGCGCCACGGCGGGGTCGAGGGGCAGCGCCCCCAAAGCAAAATGCAAAATTGCATTCAAAGTTGCCTGTCCGCCCTTGCTCGCTCGAGCGAAAGAGTTCTTGCTCAAGCGAAGACTGCGTCTGTGTAAAAACCTAAAAGAGATTAATGTACGCTCGAGCGAAGGGTGTGTGGCTCGAGCGAAGCCACTTATGGAAAACACGCATTTTTGGTTCCTTGCTCGAGCGAGAGAAGCTTGCTCAAGCTTCGCTCGAGCGAGCTTCGCAGTCCCAGATTTCTATAAGTATTTGTTTTAGTCCAAAACTAGGATTACTTCTCCAAATCTTCTTTTTGGATATTAAGGTTTATATCTGGGGATATTTTGCTAGTTTTCTTTGATGTTTTGATTGATTATTCAACTCATGGTTTAAAAGAGTATACATCAAAGGATTATTTGTTTTGTTCTACACAAAAGAGAGAGTTGTTCTTCGGTGGATTCTGAAGAATTCGAGCCTGAAGCTTTGGTGGATTCTGGAGTGGCTCATCGTCAAGACAATTCCGAGGTGAAGACGGGGTTAGAAGAGGCACATAAGGGTTGGTTCAATTCGGGCGCGGATTCGCTAGGTAATTGAGAGTATACCTGTGTAATTCCTTTATATCTTCTTAGTGGATTGTTTTGTGGCTGTTGCCTGTGGTTTTTTTTATCACAATTGGAGGTGCTCCAATTGTGGTTTTTCCACGTTAAAATCGTTGTGTCGATTTGTCTTGATTGTTTGATTGGGATCGTTTTATTGCTTAAAATTGATACATAATCACAAATCAATATCTAGCGGATTTCTAGATTTTTCAATTGGTATCAGATCAGGTCGTTCTATTTTTTTTTTAAAAAAAATCTTTTAAAACGAGATCTTGTTGGATTTGTGATAATGGATTCAATTCGTGAAGGAAATTCTATGGTTTGACCACTCCTACTTGACGGATCCAATTATTCGTTTTGGAAAACTCGGATGAGATCGTTTTTAAAATCTATTGATGAAAAAGTTTGGCAATCTGTCATGTATGGGTGGACTGAACCGACGATTACCATTGATGGAATAACTTTCCCCAAACCAATTGATAAGTGGGACACAATTGATTATCAAAATAGTAGCTGGAATAGTAAAGCTATCAATTCTCTCTTTTGCGCTGTCACACCTGAAGAGTTTAGTCGTATTTGTAATTGTGAAGTCGCAAAAGAGGCTTGGGATATCTTACAAACTATTCATGAGGGCACTCCTTCTGTGAAACGCTCAAAACTTCAAAGGCTCACATCTAGTTTCGAAAACCTTTCAATGAAAGACAGTGAGACCTTTGATGAATTTTATGCGAAGTTGAGTGACATTGTAAATTCCAGCTTCAATTTAGGTGAAAAAATACCAGAATCCAAAGTTGTGGGAAAAATTTTGAGATCCTTGTCCGATCGGTTCCAACCAAAAGTTACGGCTATTGAGGAGGCTCAAGATGTTGACAACCTCAAGCTGGATCACTTGGTTGGAAATCTCCAAACTTATGAGGCACATAGGAATTTCAAAAAGAAACAAAAAGATGTTGCTTTTAGTAGTGCTCATAGAGCTGGAGAGGATTTTGATGAGGATTGTAAGATAGATTCCAAGATTACGGATGCTTTTGTAAAACAATTTAAAAAAAATTTCTGAAAAAGAATCCTAATCTTTTGGAATCTACTCATACTCATAAATCTAAAGGCAAAGATAAACTCAAAATTAATTCTATAGCCAAGAAGGAGAAAGGAAAGATGCAAGGGAACTCTGAAAGAGTCCAATGCTATGAATGTCAAGGATTTGGCCACTTTGCTTCAGAATGCCCCACTCGTTTGAAGAAGAAGAAAGCCCTCGCTATCACTTGGGATGATGAATCAGAATCTGATGAAGATGAAGGTGAAGATGAAAGTGACAACAAAGATCAAGGTGAAGAGGGACATAAACAATTCCTTACTTTCATGGCGGTTTCTGAAACTGAAGGACGAACGGAGTATCCGAAGAGGTCGGTTGAGAATGCCATTGATGATGAATCCTCGAGGAGTGAAGATGAAGAACTTCAGCAAGCATATCAAAAGTTGTATAAGGAATCTCTTAACTTATCCAAATTGAATGACAAACTCACTACGAAACTCACAGCATGTGAAAGTGAGAATGTCAAATTAAAGAAAGATATTTCCGAGGCTAGGAATGATGCCCTTAAGATTTCCAATGATCAACAAGCTCTTTGTGCAAAACTCTTGACTTGTGAGACAGAGAGGAATGAGCTACAACAAATCTATGCAACAGATGAAGAAAAAATTGAAACTCTCGAGATGTCTCAAGTTGCTTTGGAAGAACTAATGATCAAGAAAGAGGAAGAACTCAAGTGTGCTATGGCTACCATTGGTCTTTGGAACAGAGGATCAAAGACTTTGGACAATATCATTGGGTCTCAACAAATTTGTTCTGACAAGAGTGGCATTGGTTTTGGTGATAACAAAGAGTAAAAACAGAATGCATCCACATCTTATGATACAAGAACTCAAGGAAAGGGAGAACGAAAAATTCAACATAAGGATGGACTTCTAAAACTTCCTAGAGTTGGTAAGGTAAAAGAAAAGAAGGTACACCTTGTTTTTATTTGTCATCATTGTAGTATGCATGGTCATATTCGCCCTTATTGTTATAAGTTGCATGGGAGTGTGTCTCATAGAGATGGAAGAAATTCCAACATCTCGTGGGGTAGGAGACACTTCATTGGTGGTAATGAGGTTAAGGGTCATATTAGACCTAACTATTTTGATCAGCTTGAGACCAAACATGAACAGAGGATGTGTTTGACTAGACCTTGGAATATGAAGTTGGAAACCAAGTCAAGACGGGTTCCCATTGAAGGGAAAGGGAACCGCAACGTCAAGACACCACCCAAGAACCGCAATTCTCACAACTTTTTGCATACTAAAGTGGTTTAGGTGAGAAAACTTGACTTGTGTTAATTTGTTTTTTCGGTTTTGTTTTTAGGTTTCTGTGTGTTTTTTTCTTTTTGAGTCTTTTAATGTGTGCATGTTCGTTTTATGTCTTGCTTTGTTTAGAAAAAAAAAATGAAAAAAAAAAAAATCCCAAAAAGATTTTCTTAGTATAGTTTTGCAAGTTTGAAATTTTTGAGTGGTCCTTGGTGCATATTGGAATTGATGAGAATATCCATTATATGTTAATATGTGTGTGCTTTCTGTGGTCATTACTCATTTCGGAGTGTGTGTTCTTTTATTAGTATGTCTCATTCTGTACACACTCTTGGATTAGCAAATATTGGAGTCTTCCGCCTTAGTGATCTTTTTTCTCTATGGACTTCTGGCATGGTATCTTTTGTTTTTCTAGAGGAATTGACTAATACTAGCATACCTTGGGTGATGTTAAGTCTCTTAACCACCTTCCATCTTTTTGCATCTCCACGGCTTCCCCCTCTATTCTTTGTAGTCCAGGCATGAGGAAAAGGCTACCTCAGAGTCACCAACCAGGCCATCTTTATTATATCCATGCTTCTCTGGTTCGGTTTCCATACTCTTGAGCGTGTCAACTGCTAATGAGTGTGCAAAAGAAAGAAAAAAAAAATGTGAAAAAGAAAGAAAAAAATGTGCAAAAGAAAAAAAAAATGTGAAAAAAAAAAAAAGATTCATTGATTGAGGGGGAGCCTCCGTCTTTATTCACCAAATACCCCCTAATTCCTAGTGGTTTGACTTTCCTTAGTTGTGCTCAGATTCTCTTGTCAGAGGTCCAGCTTTCATATCACTACTAGGATTTGAATCTAGTGTTTGTCGAACTCCAAGAGTCACACACACACTTTTATCATGGGGTCTATGCTTGTCACATATTGCATCACTTTCTTTTATGAGGAATCTTCTACAGGCTGTGCACATTGTGTTTTCAAGTAATTGTGCGTCTTGGATAATCTTGTGTGTTTTAAGGTACAACTTTGAAATTCCTTGTTTGCTCCACCATATTATTTTTTTGTCGTTTTTCTTCTTGTTCATTGTTTTTAGTGAGGGGGAGTTTGGTTTATCATTACAAGAGTTTGTTAGCATGAACACTTTGTTTTGTTTGGTAAGGGAGATTGGCTATAGTTGTTTTGCGTGTTGCTATGCACTGTTTGCTTATTATTTTCTTCTTGCATGCTCCTGATATTTATATCATCATATCGTTGCTTGTGTGGTTTATGATCTTGCTTTTGTTGTTTGAGCTTCCTTCGTCAATTCGTGACAAAAAGGGGGAGAAATGTTGTCATGTGTATGTGTCTTAGTTTTCATGTTTTCATGCTACATGTTGTTAATATCTCCAAGTCGCATCTATTCATGTTTTCCATCTCATGCTTCAAGATAATCTTGTCATATGTTAATTGCTTTTTCATATACTCTTGTGGTACTAATAGTTGTTTTGGAGATTGTGGCACTAATAACTGTTTTGCAGATCATGACCTTGAGAAAGAAGTTTGTTTTTGTTGGTTGTAATGGGTTGGGGTAATTAGGATTTTATTTGTTAGGTGTGTTTTGTCACGGCATTGCTAAAGGGGGAGATTGTTAGGTTTTTAATCTTGGCAATCCTGTTTGACAAAACTCCTTTCAGTTGTACTTATTTTCACACTTCTTATTTCAGTGAGGCTATGAGTGTTTAGATGCGAATCCACTCCGAATTGTGCATTGCAGAGAAGTTTGTGATGTTAATACTTTCAAGATTGCCACTTCGCTGATTATGACGGGGATCGAGCTGCCCGGTCAGCTCGCGGGGGTCCAGGGGGCAGCGCCCCTTGACGGGTCCGGGGCAGCGCCACGGCGGGGTTAAGGGGTAGCGCCCCCGAAGTAAAATGCAAAATTGCATTCAAAGTTACCTGTCCGCCCTTGCTCGCTCGAGCGAAGGAGTTCTCGCTCGAGCGAAGGGTGCGTGGCTCGAGTGAAGCCACTTATGGAAAACACGCGTTTTTGGTTCCTCGCTCGAGCGAGAGAAGCTTTGCTCGAGCAAGCTTCGCAGTCCCAGATTTCTATAAGTAATTGTTTTAGTCCAAAACTAGGATTACTTCTCCAGATCTTCTTTTTGGATATTAAGGTTTATATCTGGGGAAATTTTGCTAGTTTTCTTTGATGTTTTGATTGAGTATTCAACTCATGGTTTAAAAGAGTATACATCAAAGGATTATTTGTTTTGTTCTACACAAAAGAAAGAGTTGTTCTTCGGTGGATTCTGGAGTGGTTCATCGTCAAGACAATTCCGAGGTGAAGACGGGATTGGAAGAGGCACATAGGGGTTGGTTCAATTCGGGCGTGGATTCACTAGGTAATTGAGAGTATACCTGTGTAATTCCTTTATATCTTCTTAGTGGATTGTTTTGTGGTTGTTGCCCGTGCTTTTTTATCACAATTGGAGGTGCTCCAATTGTAGTTTTTCACGTTAAAATCGTTGTGTCGATTTGTCTTGATTGTTTGATTGGGATTGTTTTATTGCTTAAAATTGATACATAATCACAAATAAATATCTAGCGAATTTCTAGATTTTTCAAGCTGGTTCTAGGTTGCTAGGCTAGTTGTTTATTCTATGTATAGTTTGTGTTAGGGCATGGGGTATACCCTTTGTACCTCTGTAATTTTTCCCGTTTTATTTTATGACTTATTCGCCAAAAAAAACTTATAGATTGTGGATCACCCTGCAAAAATTATACTTTTAAAGACAAAATGAAGGAATTTAAAAATATATATATATATTTAATTATGTTATTACATTTTTTGACAAGTCTATTTGGTTTCAAAAGATTTAGTAACTTTTTGCCTACAATTTTAGTTGGTCCCCAATAAACTCAACTCATATATTATTTTATTTTCAGAATTTCAATAGTCGGGATTTCACTCTTTGAAGAATGGCTCTGTCTCTCTGAATTTATAGTGTGTTTAACCGCATAGCATTTTATAGTATGAAGGCACCTAGTTATAGACAATATTTCAATTTAGAAACGAGTAACTTTCTACACGTCTATGCATAGATTGATATAACCTCTGTGTTCCTACACCTAGTTATGTGAAGCGGGTAAGCCATTTAATGGTTGGATTACATTTGTGTGCCTTGATGTTCTGCCAGGACTTAGTTTGCTTATCTGCATTTTTTATCTGTAAGTGTGTAATTTTTGTATATGTTCTCTCTGCCTATCTCCTAATTCTGGTTTCATCTTATGCTTCTGAATTCTGATCTGAAACAGAATATGCTAATGTCATGTAGGAGATGGAAGTCATGATACTAGATCCCTCTATCATGTATTCAGGTTCTGGCATGGTTGAATCAAAGTCAATAGGGACATTTTCACCTTTACAAAAGCAAGATAATCACAGGGGACTCTTTGTGGATAGTGGGGTTGGATCTCCTAAGTTAGTTAAATCAGCTAGTGCAACAAATTTCAATATTCATCTCAGACTAGATTCAGAAACTAAGGTTTGTAAAAACATGTTCTTTTGCCTTTATTGAGGATTTTGCTAGTGAGATGTTTTCATTGTTTATTGTATTAAGTTTTTATTTCATTTTTTTTTTTTTTTTTTTGCCTTCATATAAACATTTCAGTGTTCATTGTTATTGAGTATTTGCTTTTTTTCTTTTATTTATTTGTTCTTCCTTGTTAATTGTTAGAATGCAATGCCAACAGCTGCAGGAGCTGTTGCAACTACAACTGTAGCTGATCAAATGCTTGGACCTAAGGAGGATGGACATCTGGCTATAGTCCTGGTATTTTCCTTTTTGGTCTCAATGCTAATAAGTTTTATACTTATTTTCCCTTCTTTTATTTTAATTGGATGCATAGTGTATTTGTCGATTGGATTTTTAGAAGCAATTGTCAACATCCATAGGCTTATAATTCTTTCATTTGGATTTAAAAATTCATTTTCCTATGTATGCAAAAGGGATGGTGCAACTTTTAGTAACTTTTTTTTTAATTAATTAATTTATTTATTTTTAATGTGATGAGATCAATTATTTATGTGATGAGATCAACTCTTAGTTAGATGATATATAATTGATTTTTATGTGATGAGGTCAATTATTTATTTATTTTAAAATTGTGACTCTTTCATTAGGCTCATTCTTATATTGTTGTTGTGTTGGTTTTGAGAAAAATGGATTTTGATTTTACTCTATTTCATAATCTTTCAATCTGCTTATGATTACTGTGTGTATGCTGAGAATTGGAACAAGTGGGAACAAAACTTAAAAAACTAAGTACTAATTGATTAGGAGGAATGCTTCATGTTATGTTATGACAACGCTCTTGATTTCCTTTTAAATAAATGAAGTACTGATTTAGAAGGATTGTTTTTGTTCTATTGAGGTAAGAAACGTCTGCTAATAGTCCAATGTTGTTACTCTCACCAGAAAACTATTTTGTTTGACTTCTTATGATGCCATCCTATAGGTGCCCTCTCAGATTTTATCATGATCTTTTTTGGCCTCAACACCCAATTATGGTTTTGCAGTATATTTTCAGGATGTATTTTAGTTTTCATATGCAATTTTAGTGGGGAAGAAAAAAAAAATTGAAGGCATCAAATGATGTTTTAGCACAAACCAAACTTGGGTTTTGTTGATTTGTTCTAATTTCCTGCTAATCTCTCTTAGGATTGGTTCTAACTATTTGTTTCAAGCTATGCTGTTAGCTAACTGTTTGCAGGTTTGGCTAGTCTTTTTGATGGAGTGTGTTGAGTGATGTGAGCCAAAAATACGCTTTCTTGATTGACAATTTTATTTGTGGATTTAATGATATTTTTCATTTTTTATGCTAAAAATGTATCTTTTAATATAGTTACGTACGATACAGTTGCTACGAAAGAAATAACTGTAACTTCATTATCAAGTATGGCCCCATCTAGTTATAATTTTTGCATCTGCCACTGGTATGTTTCAGTTAAATCATCATATGACAGTAAATTTTATGCATAGCATGGTACCCCAAACATTTTATCACATTACTAACTTGGAAAAATAGAATTCATCTACCCATATCACCAAATTATTATAAACAGACACCCAAAAAAAACGTTTAAAAAAAAATTCATCAACAGCCACATGAACATTGAACAAATATCTAATATAAAATCAAAACAAAATCTAATAAAAGGAATTTTTTTAACTTTTTTTTTCTTATTCATCCTTACAACAAGACCAAAAAAAAAAAAAAAAGAGAGCAAAATTATGCAAGATCTCAAAAAGTCTTTCATGAAAATGATCATGAAAGATTTGTGACCTTTGGATTACACTTAGAATAAAGTACCACACACTAATCAAGGTAATCTAAGAGTCACAAATCTTTCATGGTCATTTTCATGAAAAAATTTTCATGATCCCTAACATTTCCCTTTAAACAAACGCTAGCATGTCATTATATAAAATCACAACATAAATACAATAATAGTAAATCACAATTAACCCTTGATATTAAAAGATGAAAATTAATACATTCATGGGTTAAAAGATTAGATTTTCATATTGTATCAAGTTTTATACGAAGATCATAAATAAGAGAGAAAAATAGAGGTCTTCTGTGTGTGAGAGTGAGAAAGAGAGAAAGAATACCTAACAAACTCAGTAGACTGTAGAAGATGAAAAAACTGCAAATTTGTGGTGTAGATGTTAGATAAGAGTGGCGTGACAGATGAAGAATGAAAAACCCTGGCTTCATTATTTCACTCCCACCTCTTTATCCCGCCAAAACTGATTTTGCTTCACCAATTTTAGATTTGTTCGACTTGTGGATTGGGTTATCGAACTTAGATTTGTTGGATTTGTGTATTGGATTGCTTCACCAAAATCAATTTTATCCCACAGCTACTCTAATTCATTTGGTGTAGTTTAGTGATTTTTTTCCTTTGCTTTCTCGTGAGTCTCAGTTTCTCTGCTATATATATATATATATGGAGAACTGGTAATGAAGTGTTAAATTGGTATACCAAAAGTTAATTAATTTATTTATTTTGAAATGATTTTGTTCACATTTTTGTGTCAAAATAAGTAAATAGCAACTTGGGTACTTACACTCTTAATTAGATTAATCTTAAATTTTGTATCAATTTGGTCCAATTAATAATACCGTTTGTGTTTTTGACGAAAAATGATTACTGAATTTGTTGAGATTAATTTATTGAATTGAGCAAATCTATAATTTTGCCTCTAAAAGAATGACATATGCATGTTTTTCATTAAAAAAATGCTAACAATTAGGACAAATTACACTGTTAGTCCTCTATTTTTGGCTATTGTGTCATTTTAATTCCTGTAATTTCAATTAAATCGATTTTGACACTAAGTTTTTTATTTTGACTCAAATTAGTAACTTTATCATTATATAGGAGAGCAATTTGAAATTTTATTTATTTAGTTAATTCATATAAAGTCGTTGATCAATTTTGTACATGTGGCTAAGTACAGTTGAAAAACATATTATATTGAGTTCAAATTATTTGTTTATATTTATTTTGTGCATTTAAAAATTTTAGAAGTATGGCATTTTTTTTTTTTTTTTTTAAATGCCATTAGATAGCTTGGAAAGTTTTTGACTTAGTGGCATTTCTCAAAATGCCATAAAAAGTAACTTGCACCTACTTAGTTTAGTGACATTTTTTAAAAAATGCCATCGCTATTAAAGTTTAGTGGCATTTGTTGATAAATGTCACTAAATTAATTTCTTGTGTCACTAAATTAATTTCTTGTGTCACTAAATTAATTTCTTGTGTCATTCTTTTATAAAATGCCATAAAATTTATGTGGCATTTCTTTATTGAAATGCCACTAGAGCCTTATATGTATGTGATTTTGTGACATTTTGTTAAAACGTGTCACCAAATATTATTTTTGTGGCATTTTTTAAAAAAATGCCACTAATGCAATGCCACTAAAAAGTGTTGTTGCCGTAGTTAACTAACAATTCAAGCACCGGTCATTTTAAAACTGCCCATTCAATTTGTAATTTCTCAACTCATGCGGAAATTTTTAGCACACCCATGTGGTGTGCACAGCCGCTAGCTCATATATTATGAGGCCATTTTTATTATGTTTGATTAAAAAAAATATAATATATGAAAATAGGATAAATTTTTTGTGACCATTGAATGAATGATAACCTATATCTTGAGGTAAGCGATATGCAAAAGCAATGTTAGCTGTATTATCAGGCTGGCCTTGAGGTGAGGCGGCCCAGGTAGTCTCCTTGCATCTCCAATTTTGAACAAAATTTAGAGTCCTCAATCAGGGGTATGTATCATGTCGTGTCATTTTATAATTATTTCAATATTAGCTCAATTAATTTATTTTCATGTTGTCGTATGGTGTTATTTTGATTCGTGTCCGATTGATGTTTAATGTGAAAATTTTCATTTCTAATTAAAAATTACTTAACAAGTGTATGGTGAGATTAAAAATTTTCCCACAAGTTAAATTTTATTAACTTTATTTCTATTAAATGAAATTATTCGTAAAATGTTTCATTTCAAACTCAAATTTATTTTTCTAATTAAAAAAAATTATACCTTATTACTATATGTTTTTTACTAGATTCACTCTAAAATAGGTAACAAAAATATATATCTTAAATGAAAAAAAGATATTAACCTTAAATTATTATTTTACATGCTTTATTATTTAGTTAGATGGAATTAAATAAAAAATTAAAAAAAATATCATAGTGAACATTAAAATATATAACTCATTATTGAGTCATGTCATATTTGGATTCATGTCAAAAAAGGGTCAATCCTAACTTGCTAATTTTATATATTGCTTGAGTTGTGTCGAAAATTCTCATTCTTACTCTCAATTAATTTTAGCTTTTATAGCATTGGTAAGCTAAAAAATAAAAATTCAATTCAACTAATTGAAATTCAACTATTTTATATATTTTTTTGTCATCTAAATTTTGTTAAGTCGTAAAGCAATAGAACAAAAAATTTATCCTTTTCATATTTTCTAAACATTTTTTTTGATAATGTTATATAAGGGGTTGAATTTAAAAAATTGACCTCAAGCTCCTAATAAGTCAAGACTGGCCTGTGTATTATATATAACTAGTTGCGAGGCATCATGCTTCGCACAATAACCCATGCTCATGCCCATGGATCAAAGCTAGCTTTAGCACAAGTGTAGTTCATATTGGACACAATGTTGCATCCTTAACCAAAAAGTGGCAACAAAATTAAAAAATTAGGCATAAGAGGGAGTAGAAGAAACTTGTAAGTAGTGCACCAATATTACTTCCCAACTTAGAAGTCCAGGCATTTTATGTTAAGTAATAACATAGTATAAAACAAGAGACATCTAGCTATGAGTCCATTTTATCAAGTTATTTGAAAGAAAAAATATGATAGTTAGAAGTTACAAGCTACTAATCAAAACAAAGAGCAACGCAATGGTTATAGACTACGATAATATCACAAATCATTCATGAACACCACTACACTAGATACTAGTCACAAGGTAAAACCCACACCACAGAAAATAGTTTGAAGCTGAACCAAATGTTCTAAATTAACATCTGGTACATGTAATCAATGCAACGTTACCAGCTTAAGAATAGTCAAAAGTCATGTAAACAAAAATATTGAAGCAGTATCAACAAAAATTGTGTTCACATGCTTTGTTTTGTAAAATACCAGGCAGTCAAAATAAGAGAGACGCAGAAAAGACGAAGTTGTTGCAAGTATATTTCCATGTCCATATTTGCTTATGAAATGCTAAAAACAAAGAAAAGTCAGTCCCTAATAGCACTATAATTTATTTCCATATTTTTCAATCAGCAACAAAGCAGTAATGATATAATACCAGTTGTGCTTGCAACTTTTAGAAACATTGTTGTTATTATGGATGCATAAGATTTAGTATTGAATAAAAAAAAAATGAAGAAAATAGAATGAAGAGGTAAACAAAAATGATTTGTTTTTAAAGGTATTAAAATAAATGAGGCTATTCAATACAGTTGTTCTATTTATCTAACAAAGCACACAAGGTACAACAAGCTTGGCAACGAAATTTACTTAAAATTTTGGAAGAGTACTTATACATTGGTTAGACTAAATAAACAAAAGGAAGTATTGATCTATCTACATTCTTACCAAGTTTGTCAGGAAAAAATTGGCCTTCATTTGGGCTATTTAAAAAACAAAAAAAAACAAAAAATCAATTTTAAGCCTCAATATTGAGAAAAAACAACTTTGATAAACACGAGCAAAAGCTAAAAACTTTAGGAATATGAAATTTTAAATAGCATATCGTATTCATTTCTCTATTCTATATAATAGATAAAGATAAACACATTAGGCGAAATTAAAAATACATATGTATAGGCAAAATTAACCTCTATATCAAGATATGAAGAAGAATAAGCGGAAGAGGTGGAAGAATTAGTGAGCAATGTGCTGAAGGAAATTGATTCATTGCGATCATGGATTCTCACCATTATTGAGCAAAAGAGAAATCCAAGAAACAAAAACAATCAATTCAAGTCAGAAGAGATGCTACTCGAATGAACATTTTGATGGAATGACCATTCCATTCACTCTATTTCAGTGAACCAATACCTAAGAGTTACAAATAAAAGCTTAGCCCAACAACAAAATGTATCTATGCTACAGGTAAAAGGAATAGATAAAGTTGTATCCCATTCTTGACACACACACACACACACAAAAAAAAAACACCTTGTCAATGCAAACATCATGATGTTTGATAAATATGTTGGAAGGAACACTACAAAGACCATGCGAGACAAATCAACCTACATAATCTTTATAACTAATTGGAAAAATTCAATCCATAAAATATGGAGTACAACCTGGGTTTTTAAGTTTTCTTTTTGTATTCATCAATGAATTCTAACCTGTATATCAGATAGAAAAGCAAAAATCAGAGTATTTTGGATTAAGTGACTTTTCACATTTTACTTACCTTTTGTCTTTCTCTTTCTCTTCTTCTTTTTTTTTTTTTTTTTTTTGGTTACATCGGAAATAAAAAAACAACAACAGGAACTAAGCCCTTTCTCTAGATAGTCCTATCATATCTGCAATCAGCAGACTTCTAATTTCCTCAGGTGGCTCATTCATGTCTTCCGGTTGTTCAGTTCCAAACTTTGCCAATGCATCATCACAAAGATTTCCTTCCTTCCAAACATGTTGAATAGTGCATTGGCATCCTCTGATCAGTATCTTGGCATCCTCCACCAAAGTCTTGAATGGGCATTTGTCTCCAGTTTCTTCCTCCATCAGTTGTACCACCTGAGTTGCATCTATTTTGATGATCACATTGTTGAGTCCTTTTTGGAGTATGACTGTTAGGCCTTTGTACAGAACCCATAGTTCATCTTCAAGGCTTGATCTTGGTTGCAGTCTCCCATAATATCCACACACCCAAGCTTCTCTTTCATTCTGAATCAGTCCTCCGAATCCTTAATTTCCTAATATTTTCCTGCTGCCATCCGTATTGAACTTCAACCTTCCTGTAGGTGGTAAACACCAATTGACTAGTCTATAAGAAGGTCTGGGTTGGGACACAGATTGGAGGAAGGCTTGATGGATTTGGTTAGAGTAATCAAAAATGAATTTAGCACTCTCTTGATTATTAACAGATCTACCATCAAACACAATGCCATTTTTGTTTTTTTCTAGATTTTCTATAGAGTAATAACAAATATAGTATACCAAGAGAGGTTGTCATTAAAATATTTTTTGCTTTTGGCATTACTCTTGAGCCAATCCATCCAAGGCCTCCTCAACATATCAATATACTTCTGCTTGTTAAAAACAGTGAGCCACACTTCTTTGGCTTTATAACAATCTCTAAATAAATGGTTGATATCCTCAATGCCACAACAGCTGGGGCAAAGTGGATCATTGGTCAAGCCTCTCTTCAATCTCATTTGATTGGTGAGCAACTTGCCATGTAGCACAGTCCACAGGAAACCTATGAGTTTTTTGTGGTAATAACCTCAATTTCGACACCCAATTCCAGTCCTCCTCCTTATCATTATTCCCCAATAGAAATTCATACACAAAAGAAACTGTAAACACTCCATCAGGGGACCAAAGAGGGGTATCACTCTCATGATTCCCAAGGGGTGGTTCTTTTAAAATAAGAGCAGCCAGGGTATGGGGAAAATTCTCATTAACACAATTTTCATCCTAGTTCCCATCCTCCCCTAACAAGCCTCTCATACTAGTAACATTAGAAGCATTCCTTTGGCTGATATACTTAGTACAGGATACATTCTCCTCAAAATAAGTATTCCCACACCACCAATCTTTCCAAACATGCACAGATTTACCATCAGCAATCTCCCACTTCACACCTTTTCTTAAGGTGTTTCCGGTGCTCATAATACCTCTCCAAAGATGAGATGCATTCATACCTTTCTTCCAAT
Source organism: Camellia granthamiana (assembly GCA_036172215.1). Classification (NCBI taxonomy): domain Eukaryota; kingdom Viridiplantae; phylum Streptophyta; class Magnoliopsida; order Ericales; family Theaceae; genus Camellia; species Camellia granthamiana. The sequence continues at coordinate 52,558,091 of CM069906.1, read as the reverse complement.
TAAGAATAGAAGTTCTTTGTAAATATTTCATTTTCAAGACATCACACCACAGACCTTCCTTATTACTAATTAGATTCCGAGCCAGCTTAGAGATCAAGGCTAGATTTTGTTCTCTAGTTTCTTGATCCCCAAGCCACCAATCTTTTTCAGACTAAAACAAAAAGCATCTTTGGTGACGTTTAAATAGAAATTAGTTGCCAATGTTAAATATTCGGCGACTAATATACTTGTTGGTCGCCAAAAACTGAATTATTGGCGACGAATTGAGATTTTGGTCGCTATTGAGTTTGGTGCCATTCTAAATTTTTGCACGGGAGTGCTAAAAAAGTTTTCGCGACCAAAATAATATACGACAACAAAAATTTTGGTCACCAATTGTACATTTTTGGTGACAAATAAAATAGTCACGAAAATGTAAACCGTATTTATGGCGACCAAATTATTTTAGTCGCCAATAAATTACCTTTCAAAACTACGTGGTTTTGAATTTATTTATTTTTAATTAGTTGACCCAACCTTCTGGGTGAATAAAGTATTTGTGAGTGAATAAACAAAGCATTGACCTAAAAGTTCATCTCATTCTCCCACGACCTCAAACGGCACAGCACAGAGGTATTTTCTTATTCTTCTTCTTCTCTCTCGCTCTCTCGCATTGCCGACTGAGCAGCGCTCCTCATATTCTTCTTCTTTGTCTTTAGTTTCGGAACCAAAGTGTGTTTTGAAAACTGATAATCAAGTTGTGCATTTTCTGGTTCTGCATTCTCTGGTTCTGCATTTTCAGAACCAAAGTGTGTTTTGAAAACTGATAATCAAGTTGTAATTTCATCTCTATTTGTGATAATTTCAAAAAGTAGACCCATGTAATGAATCTAGATAAAATTATGTTTCGATTTTTAATTCTATTAACTGAAAAACATCCTAGATACTACAACATTAATGAATCCAAATTTTCTGTAATTTTATTGAGCCCTACACCCAAATGACTGATTTGGGGTACTCTTCATCCCTACATAAACATCTCTGACTTTTTTCCTTTTTTTTTTTTTTTTTTCTTTTTCAAATGTCATCCATGACTGTTAAAGTTCAAATTTTATTCGCAAATATTTTCCAGAAACAAATCCAAAGTAATCTACATCACAAACTAAATACAACACTAAAAACCAACAATCAATCTAAGAAATTAAATTTCATTTCTTTCTCCTTTTTTTAATCTATCCATCAATCTAATAAATCAATATGGAATGCAACTCATCCCTACCTGTCTAGTTTGCATAACTTTCTTACAGTAAATATATGCATGGTGTTTCTACTAAATCATCAATAAATATTGTCCTTATCTTTTAAAAGCTAATAACTTTGAGACATGATATACTGCTTCCCTTCACTATTGTTATGCGCCATATTTTTTTTTTATAGGATTGAGTAATGGGCCATCCATTTTTGAATTTTTTGTCAGATTTTTCAACCTCTATGTCATTGTAGCATGCTCTGTTTTTGTAAATAGAAAATAGGATAACATTGACAAACGACTTGGCTTGTAGAAAACATCCAATGACATTATTTTTTTGGTTGGGTTAATGAGTTTTCTTTGCTCTTCAATTCAACTTGAGTTGATTCTTATGAAGGTTTCTTTATTTTTATTTGATTAGACATTGAAATGTTATCGATTTAAATGGGACATTTAAATTAGGTCCAAAATTTTCATTTAAACTGAGATGTTTTTAATTCCTATCGTGTGATCTTTAAGCATTATTGTATAATTGCATGTTTATTCCTTCAATTAGCAATTCTATGAGCATTTTTGGAAATTGAGATTAGATCACTTCATTTGACGCATATCATGTCTCCTTTCTAGTGGGAATAAGGAAAAATATTGCAAGTAGTAAGTCATGAGCAAAGATAGGTTCACGTGGCATGGGCAAAGAATGAATCAAGATAACTACTAGTAAGTCATATAAGGCGGAAGAGCATAAGTGCCACAACATAGGAACTTAGATCACTTCATTTGACACATATTATGTCTCCTTTCTAGTCGGAATAAGGAAAAATATTGTAAGTAGGGCGGTAGCAGCAATTTGATACAGAATAGCTTGTTTTTCAAGGAAAAGGAAAAAAAAAAGATCTAGCAAAACATATCACCCGCCGGCAACTAAGATGTCCCCTTGTAAGAAAACAAAATAATGAGCAACAAGGCCAAAGGAATGTTTCTGCCAAAACAAGCTGCCAATTTGCACTAAGTTATAGAAAATCTATAGATGTTGCTGAAAAGCTTGTACAATATATTAAAAAAACAGTTTATTCTGGTTAATATTCTTGATAGTACGATGCACAAGAGAGGTATAAGAAATCCAAAATTCAAATGAACCACACAATCTCTAAGACATCATAAGCATATAAGTGAACAACAATATACCTTCAGATTGCTCAACATCTTCACAGTTGCAAGATTGAAATATAGCTGCGAAAAAAGTTGTTATAATTAAAGAGTACATGACACAAACAAGTAGCATTCAAATGCCAAAAAGAATCAACTTTCAATCAGTGCATGGTTCAATGAAGATTCCCAAATCTAAAACACCAGCCTAGATGCCAAATTCCAACAGAACCACTTTGGCAGTGGACTCTACCTGTCACACATATAGTAAGTTAGGAACATGTGGCTACTTGATGTATTTTTTATCCAATATGAGATGTAGTTTGTGATAAATGTTATTTATTTGGGTAAATTACACTTTCTTGAATCCCAACCAAAAGATGTCAGTCGCATAAACTTCTTTCACTGGTTTACCAAGGAACCATATCCTCAACTTGTTCTTTCACAAATGTGAATAACAGATGCTACTAGCTATGGGTGTGGCCCTAGAGAGAGCTATAAAAGGATTCAGGATTCATGTAGTTGACCCCAATTGACTTAAGTTGATAGTATTTAATGATTTTAATCAACCATGTCAAACTTAACAAAGCTTTGTATACCTAAGTCAACCTTCCATGTTCCTACCATTATTCTGAAAGCACCTTTAAATCACGTAACTTGAATAATCTATGATCCCAACTAAGTGCACTGTTCATCAGGTCAGTATCCTAGCTGTCAAACCCACTATGGTCAAAAACTGAATAGCAAAAAGAGCTTTGGCTTGCAACCACAACACAGAAGATCTGATATAATGACAACAAAGGCCCCTAATCACCCATCTTCAAAGAGCATTATCACATGACAGCATACAAGTACTTGCCTATGCATTAAACTGAAACAATGGAAACAGCAAAATCAAGTTCCCATTCTTATATCACAAAGAATATTCCCATGAAATTCTCTCCACAGGCACATACATATGTTCAAGTCACCTATTAAAAGAATGATACCTGCATGATGAATTTTAGATAGTTATTGATAGCATAGAGAAGTGTTGGAACAACAAGAAGCGCATTGTTACGAGCTGCCTGCAGTAATACGAATGATAGTATTAGGATTAGAGACCATTAATACAAGGCCAAACTTAGTGTTGGTCCATCCAGTGCAGGTAGCATGGAGGGATCAACAATGTAAAGACCTGAACTTTGGCATTATTTGCACAAAGGGAGAAACAACAAATCCAAATAGATAAATATTTATTTGGACAGGCTATTAAAAATGAACAAAAAAAAGGGGGAAAAACTTGAATCTTAAAAAAGATCCTTTGTGTGACACAAGCATATAAAACCTAATCCAGGATTCCCATCAATTGGCTAGGCAACCCATACTAGAATGCTCAATATTCAGAAATGACAATATCATGAAATACCAATATAGAACTCTAAACTTCATCAGCATTCATATGCCTTGACAAAGATAAGAGACTATAGCTACACAAAAATCTACAATAGAATGGCAACATCTTCCTCAAGCCACCAACTAGAAACCTAGTCCATAAGACACTCAAAAATTTAATTTTTTTAATAAGCCAACCAAACTTAGGACTCGCTTTATCACCCATTAACTTAGCATATAGTTAGAAACCCAAAACACTAGCAAGGCCAATTTTTCGATAGGGTGAATTACACTTTGCGCCCCTTAGGTTTTTTGCCCCACGTTGGCCCCTAACATGTGTATTTTTTCCAAATTTAATCCCAAAGCCAAATTCCGTCCAATTTTGGACAAGAATGACACATTGGCAGCCACATGGTGCCAAGTGGCATAAAAATACATTACATTAACATTTTGGATAAATTACACTTTGCCCCAGGTATCACAATTTTCCCATTTTGGCCCTTGAAGTATTTTTTTCCCATTTTGGCCCCTAACGTTTGTAATTTTTCTCAATTTACTCCCAAAACCAACTTCTGGCCAATTTTGGATGGATGAATGCCACGTTGGTAGCCAACATGCCATAAAAATACATAATATTAGAATTTTAAGACCCAAAATTCTGGGGTCAATTTGTAGAGGAGAGCATTGTTGGTAATGCTGGCTTTGCTAGATTTTATGCTAGGCAGTTTGCATATCTGTCACTGCAGAAGGAAACATTGTTCACTAAATGTGCATAGATTTTAGCTTGCTCAAGCCTAAATAGACTTGTAGGAACAAACGAGACCTTGATTGGATTTCCGGTTAGAAAATTAAAAGGAAAATTGTAAAACACAAGACTAAAAAGGCCCATTCAGGGGTCGAAATTGCGAAATGCCCACCAAAACCGCCGAAACTTCGCACGGGCAGCTTACTCAAGCCTAAATAGACTTGTAGGAACAAATGAGACCTCGATTGGATTTCCAATTAGAAAATTATAACGAAAAAGGCAAGACTTAAAAGGCCCGTTCGGGGACCGAAATTGCGAAATGACCACCAAAACCGCTGAAACTTGGCACGGGCAACTTGCTCAAGCCTAAATAGACTTGTAGGAACAAACGATACCTCGATTGGATTTTCGGTTAGAAAATTAGAAGGAAAATTGTAAAACACAAGACTTAAAAGACCCGTTCGAGGGGCAAAATTGCAAAAAGACCACCGAAACTGCAAAAACTTAGCATGGGCAGCTTGCTCAACACTAAATAAACTTTGTATGAGCAAACGGCACCCCGATTAGACTTCCTGTTACAAAATTAAAATCAAAATTGTGAAATTCATACCGAGTTTTTTTTTTTTTTTGGTCAATCTAATATTGTTTTTTTCTTTTTCATGTGACAGATTGGCAATGGTGGAAAATAGTTCGGGCTCATCAGAATATTTGGTTTTGTGTTTTTGCAAATATTTTGACATAGGATTTTGGTAAATGACTTGTGGGTTAAATGTTTAGCATCAAAATATTTGGTTTTGTGTTTTTGAAAATATTTTAACATAGGATTTGGTAATGGATTTGTGGGTTTGATGTTAATAGTTTGCAAGTACTTTGGTATGAATGTTTCAGATTGTTAGAGAATTGTAATTATGTTTATTGGGATGTTTAATATCTATTAATTTTGAATTATTATGAATGTCTTCACAAGTGTATTACTATTTACATTGCATTTGTGTATATATTGTGTAGAGAAAAATAGGTGTTTTGGATTATTTTGAACAGGAAAATTATTAAAATCAAAATTTGTGCAGTGAATTTTTAGTGACAGGTGATATTTTGGTCGCTGTTAATATATTTGGCGACAACATATTGTTTTTGTCGCTAAAAGTTAGTGGCTATTCCAAGAATTTTTAGCAACCAAAACTTAGACATCGCTAAAAACTTGATTTTTAGCGACCAAATTAATTTTGTTGCTAAATAATACTTTTGGCAACGTATTTATTTATCATTAAAACTGCATAGCTTGTCCAAATCTTAACCTTTTAGCGACAAATTAGAATTTTACAGTGACAAAATATATGATTTTTGGCGACCAATTTTACTTGTCACTAAACGTCTACATACGGTGACAATTTATGATTTGGTCGCCAATACTTTTAGTGACAGGCCTTTGGCAACCAATTGTGTACTTGTCGCCGATTATTTTGGTGACGAAGTTTGTACTTTTGGCGACCAGTTTTTTGGTCGCCAAATGTGCTTTTTTGTTGTAGTGTCATATTGCAGACCACATCCCATTTTACAAGATAAACTTTCTTTTTCTCCAAGGTATCACCCTAGAGAAAATTTTTGTTCATTCTGTCAATTTCAGTACAAGTCTTTTTTGGCAAAAACATAGTCTGCATAGTATAGAAAGGAATAACAGAAGTGACATATTTGATGAGGGTGGCTCTACCAGCCAAGGATAGGGTATTGGCTTTCCACCCAGCCAATCTTTTTTGCATTTTGGCTATAATTTCATTAAACTGGCCTCTGGTAACTCTACCATGGATAAGAGGTACACCCAAGTATTTTCCTAACTCAGAAGTTAGAGGAATACCACACTTGGTGCTAAGCTCTTTAGCTCTCCTCCTCTCAACATTAGGAGATACAAAGAGCTTGGACTTATGGGAATTTATTCTCAGCCCAAATATCACACAAAACTCCTCCATAACTTCATGATAGTGCTATAATTAGTCATAGTAGCCTGCCCAAAAAGCATAAGATCATTAGCAAAAAAGAGATGGGTGAGATTAGGACCACCTCTGGTCTCCTCCACCCCTTTCCAACTATTATTTTCAGCCTTAAGACTGATCATGTTAGATAATCTCTTTAAACACAACACAAATAGAGATATGGGGACAGTGGATCTCCTTGCCTCAGCCCTCTAGAGGGTGTGAATTCCTCTAGAGGCTCACTATCCCAAATAACCGCAATGCTAACAATGGTGACACAGCTCATAATAAGATCAATGAAATTCTTATCAAATTTAAATTCCTCCAGGGTTTGTTTTAAAAATTCCCAAGAGATGTTATCATAAGCTTTTTCCAAGTCAATTTTGAAAACCATACCACTCTTCTTTCCTTTTTTTTGATTCAAAGTGTGTATAATTTCTTAAGTAATTATAACAACCCCGAACTATGATTAGCCACTAAACCATGATTAAGATTGTTTAATGAGTAATTAAGGTGAAATTCTGAATTAATTACAAGTGTATTGCATTATTTGTGTTTATATCTGTCTGCTATAGAAATATCTGTTTGTGTTTTCGTTTTGTTCTGCACATTGAAGGCCTTATCGGCATCCAATCACAAAATTGACTAATTTTTGTGTTATTTGGAATTTTTAGAATTTGTGGTAGGTTTGATTGAAATTCGATTGGGAGCGATTAAATTAGAATAATTAAGCTATGTTTGGGAAGTGGCTAAAATAGCCAAAAAGCCAACTAAAACATATCACATCACCTCTCTACTTTTCTGCACACCTTTTCGTAAAAAGCCAAAAAGTTACTAAAATAGCCTGTTCCCAAACCAAGCCTTAATGTCCATTTGAGTAGCTTTAACTAACCACTACTAATCAAGCCTATATAAGGCTTAAGATGCTCACATTCTCATTTTACCATCTTTGAGACTTCAAACATGTAGAGAGAGGGACTAAGAGAGAATTGAGTTCAAACAAAGGAAGTAGCTTGGAATTCAAGGATTTGGCTTGGAATCTTAGTGAATTCACCATCTAGAGCTTGATTGAGAAGTTGAGGTAAGGATTCAACACTTAGATTGTATAATTATGGTATCTAGGACATAAATTCTAGAGGATTAAGTAGAGTTATGCAAGAATTGAGCTAGTAATGTAGAGAAGATGAACATTTGTGCATTTCATGGATTTTGAGTGTTGATTTCAACAAATTCATACATGCAATGACCTATTTTTGTTCAATTATGGGAGCTCATTGTGGTTTTGCACTTTAACACTCCATTTGTACATATTTTGAAAGGTTTGAGTTCTTGACAACACATGCATGATATGTATACATATTGTTCAAGCTTGGTTTTGAAGAATTCACTTGTTTTTGGGCTTTGATTTTTCAAAATGATTTTGCATTCACAATGTTTTACAAGTTCACACAAGTTTCCTTAAGTTGTTGGCCCAACAGAACATGAATTGCAGCTTTAAGTTAAGTTTTGAAGCTTGGAAGCAAATCTGGAAAGTTCAGGATTCTGCTTCTTCGCTCGAGCGACCACTCTTTATTTAGCACTTCCGCTCGAGCGACCAAAAGTTGGCTCAAGCGTAAAATGCATGCTCCCAGAAGTTTACACATTTTTGTAGACTGCTCGAGCGACAAAGTTGCACTCGAGCAAAGACCTCAATCCCACGCTCGAGCGACCGTTGAGCGACCGTTAAACGGAGAATTCACACAACCAGTACTTTGCAGAAGTTTACAGATTGCTCGAGCGACTAAAGTTGTGCTCGAGCGACCACGTTTATTTTTGAACCCCCGCTCGAGTGAAGAAAGTTGCACTTGTGCAAGGACCCTATTTTCAGCAAATTTGCTAAGTGTTGAACAACATGTTTTGACATCCTCATTACGTCTTAGGCATTCTTAAGCCCTAATTAAGACATAGTAATGAAGATAAGACTTAGAAACAAATTAAGAATGAAACGCAATAAGTTAATTACTATCCGAGTGTGTGTTTCAATGTGTGTGTGCCTGTTATGTTTGTGTAGGTCACGCGCCGCAAGTTAAGACATAATAATGAACAGCATGTTTTGGCATCTTGATTGCATCTTTGGCATTCTTAAGCCCTAACTAAGACATAATAATGAAGATAAGACTTAGAAACACACTAAGAACGAAACACAATAAATTAAGTACTATCCGAGTGTGTGTTTCAATGTGTGTGTGTATGTTATGTTTGTGTAGGTCATGCGCCGCAAGCTATCTAATTTGTCTGTTCTGTCTGTCTACTTTGGAGCCATCTGTGAGTAATAACTTAGTAAAGCTATGTTCAACTTTATTTATTTTCTGTATGATGAAATATGATCTGTTTTCTGAAATGATATATTTTATATAAGGAATGATTGTCCAATTTTTGACAATGTATTCGTGGCATCCTTAGCATCATATGATATCTGTTAGCTGTTACCCGGTATCGGAGGTTCCATCATAGAACTTAATATGTCTGCAATCTGTTACCCGCACCAGAGGTTTCATCATGGGGCTCAGCATATCTATTCTTTGTTACCCAGATCCAGAGGTTCCTTTATGGAACTGGTTACTCATAATCACCATATGCTATGCATTTGTTTTGTATCTGTTCTGTTAGCGTTAGTGGATGTACCACTTATGAATAAGTATGAACTCTGATTTCTGTGTAAGCATATGAATCTATTTCTAATATGAACTCTGATTTCTGAATCTGATATGGGACATCATTCAATTAAAACCCTTTACTCTGTTATTATTCACTGGGCTTCCGCTCACTCTATTACTTATGTATGTAGCTGATCAGGCACGTAACCAGGCTCAACGATAATCGCCTGGAGCTTTGTTTTGTCGGCTAACCCTTGTACCTCCCGAGGAGATTCTAAAAGTCATGTGGTCATGTTTTGTGAACGTATAAGACTTTCTTTCCTTTTTGGATTATGAACAAGTTTTCTGTTTATCTGTACATTGAGCTAAGTCCCCATTTGGTTATATCTGTAATGAATGTGACGTAAGACTACTGCATTTATGACATCACGTGTATATATATAAAGTTTTGAAATTTCTGTCCCATGTATGTCTACACAGCGTAATGGACTATGTATTTTATGTATATTTGTTTCCTCAGCCCCTCTATTTATATGATATTCAAGTCAGAGGCCTTTAGTAATCCTAAGATTATTGGTCAGTTAGGATGCTGAACCTATAGGGGCGAGTTTGGGTCGTGACAGTAATGATGATGTTATCACTCATGTTTCTACCAGGAATAAAACTACTTTGGTTAGGTCTCACAATCTTGTTCAAGAAAGGCCTCAATCTACTAACAATGATTTCAAAAATGATTTTAAAAATTATTTTGTAAGAAATAATTTTCTCTTTCTCTTTTCAATTCCCTACCTAAGTCCATGAACCAATCACAATGCAAATAGCTACAAAACAAGCAAAATCCTAGGCATTAATGGACAAACTTAAAAGAGAAAAGCTTCATTAGATAAAAGGGAATAGAGTTGGAGAACCACTACAAAAACAATTCATAATAACAGTCAAATCCACCCACCCCCATTGTAAGGGCATATTTGAATTATATGGTTTTTTATTTTTCTAAATAATTTAATTCATACCATATGGGTCACCTAGTAACACATAAGTAGTAACCTTCCTACTCTAAGTAACAGAAGGAACGTGGTACGTTTGAAATCCTTACAGTTACAAACTAGCCCGTTATGAACCCAACTCATGAGTAATCAAACAAAAATCAATCACAAACAACACAAACTCAAAATCAACAAATTTGAAAAACCTATAAAACCATAACTATACCCAAAAAAAAAACAAAAAAAAAAAAAAAGAAAAGAGAATAGCATACATACAGAGATCAGAACAAATAAATATGAGTATTATTAACAAGTTGCTTATTGTGACTTTGGTCAAAGCAAAATCAATTAGATCTATCTACCAAACTAAAAAACAATCAAATAAACCTACCAAGGACAAGGAAAAGAAGAAAAACAAAGCAGTTTATTTTTTTTATTATATTTAAGAAAAGGATAAATATATATACCCCAAAAAAAGAAGAAAAAAAAAAAAAAAGAAGAACAAAACGAAGACAAGCAACGTGTTAGAAGAAGCATAAGAAAAGAAAACAAGACGTTTCTTATCTCAATAGAACAAAACCCGTCTTTCCAAAGCCACAAGAATCACCTAATCACACCAATAGAAGAGAAAACATAGCACAATTTTGAAGAGATTAAAATCAACCCACAAATGACTAAAATCAACTTCACACAACATGCGCTTATTTTGCATATATCCCATCCACAACCACACCGCATTACCACCAAAGCTCTTAACTTTTCTGAATCTAAAATAGAGATACAAACTAAAAATTTTGAAAATATCAAAAAAACAAAACAAAACAAAACAAAACAAAATCAGCCTATATTTATCCAAAAAATCGCCAATTATCTCTACAAAATCCTAATTTTGGAGTCAGCTATCAAAGAACATTAAGATTAACACTGAGCAAAAACAAAAAGATGGAACCGATTGATGTTCTGCAGGATTACTGTGGTTGTTAGACACTTTGTTCACGAAGACTGAAGGACTTGAATGATGATATTGGTTTTATTGGACAGAATTGTTGCCATTTTTAATGTCATAAACAAACAATTGCCTCACATTGAAATGAAACAAAAATAGTAAGCACCTTCAAACACAATGGATTACACATATGAACTTATAAATTCCATGATTTACAAATTCTAACTTCTTGGGACATTTCTCCATGAATCACACAGAACTTTCTAAGAAAACTATAACAAAAACTCAATCAAGTAAAAAAGAAAAAAAAAAACAAAACAAAACAAAATAAGGTACATAATAGAATAGATAAATAGGCAACAACAACAACCCAAAAAAAAACCCAAAAATGTAATAATATTATATACATTGGCAAGCATGACAAAAAAAAAATAATAATAATAAAAAAAAAACAAGAAAGAAAATTAATCATGCAAGCAAAAAAAAAAAATAAGAAGAAAAAAATAAGGGATAAACAAGGAACACATTAAAAAAAAAATTTTAAAAATAAAGAAAAGAAAAGAAAAGAAAAAGAAGAAGATACCTTTACTCTACAAAGATTGAAAATCACTTTCCCTTGCCGTAGGTCCAATATTATGCCAAAATTGCAGAGCTGTAAAAACAACAAAATGAAAATCTTAACTTGAACTTAACAAAAAAAATAATAATAATAATACTTACTTTTAGAAAACAAATCACCAGGAAGATGGACAAACCATATGAAGAAGAAATAAATAAACAAATAACAAGAAAATTGTTGTAAAGAAAAAAAAAATTCATTTGATACCTATTTCAATAGTAAAGAGGTTGAGTTGATGAGAGGACCTCTAGTGCTATCACTAACAAGGACATATCTGATCTCAAATAAGCTTCAATGACGATCAAGGGCATCAATTGAAGATGAAAAGCCTTGAAGCAAAGCTTACCAAAACATGTCCCAGAAAATAGACAAGAAAGAATTCGTATTAATATGGAAAACAAAAGTTGGGGAAAAAAATCTCAACAATTATGAAAAAGAATGGAAGTTTTGTTACCAGTGATGATGGTGGCCCAGAGTGAGAGTGTTTGACACTGTCAATTGCCATAGAGAGAGATGGGTTGTAAGAGTTTGAGATAGGAACAAAAAATTCTGAGATAATAGATTGAGAAAATATAGAGACGTGGCTATCTCTTACTCAGCAAAAACTGTAGCAAAAGGCGACATGGCTGCTTCTCACAAATTACAGTAGAAGAACCATGAACTAGCTAGGTATGGCTCGCCTTTTCGTACCCCCTTTCGAAAGACGAATAAGCCCTACAGTTCGGACTCCTGCGGTTCTGAATTTAGTCTCACAAGTGCAATATAAAACTGATAATCACCAAAGAGTCCAAATCCGGCAAATCTTTTTGGAAAATCGATTTTAGATCAAATAATGCCAAAATTGGACTGCTTTACCAGATACAGAGTTGCCACCTAAATATTTTTGTTTTGGAAAAATCTAGGAAACCCATAACTCATGCCAACTGTCACGTGTCCGTCATCACCAAAGTTGCCTCGGCTTGGGAACTTGGGTACAAGAGGGGAAGGTCCTGAAATGAGCACCCCCGCTCACCCGATCAAAGATCGGCCTCTACTAATCATGATATGATTTTTTATAAACATTATGCGCTCTTATTCCAGTTATTAAGCTAGCTTTACTATGTGATGCGCACAAGCAAGTATAGACTAGTTTGCAAGACTTGGAACAATTCAACTTGTGTTTGTTTTCGAAAAATGGTTTAAATTTGCCACCTCAAGTGGGCTTAAAACAGGATTTGCCACAACAAAGTGGGCTTAAAACGCGCGTTCATTGAATTGTTCCAATTCAAACAACAAGCCTTTATCTACAGACATTCATGTAGTTTAGCATTTAAGCACATAGCCTCATGGCAAGCATGCAAAACATAGCGATATGGAAATCACACTCATGCAAGTATGCTAAAGCGTAAAACTCACTGAGTACTCCAAGCCAAAACAGAAACTAGTTAGAGAGATGCATGATCCTAACTATGTTAAGATGCCTAATGCAACACATGCAATAATGCAATTAATAGGCTCAGCTACTAATATGGCATATGAAGCAAGTTGAACAACATGTGATTAAATATGTATTCAAAGAAGTATTTGAAATTGCAATGCAGTTTGAATGATGCACCGAGCCTCGGTGCATGCAAGACGAATGAATGGATGCAAACATGCAAACATAAGGTATGCTAATTGAAAATGTCCCTGATCTAACCATCGAAAGCGATTAAATAAAAGGGAAAATGACGTGAGATTGGAAGACATACACACACGCACGCACACTTATTACAACATTACGCCCTCGCGAAGGAGGGTCCGAATGAATAAAAGCTAACCAACTAGCTACGCTAATTAAGCTAAGCTAATTATCACAACACAATATTTAACTAACTACTCTAAGCTAATTAAATATTACAAATAAACTAACTAATTACAAAGCAATTAAGTTAATTAATTACAACACGAATTAATCAACTAACTAACTAGACAAGTTTAACTAAACGGCCTCGGGAAACAAGGGATGCATGCATGCTCGGTCCCTCCACCTGAAATGCCACCATTTTGCTTCTGCGAGCCTCTGTTTGCACATTTGATCACCAAAAATTCTGCCAACTCCCAGATTACCTCTACTCCACCTTAGGAACACACTGTGCAAATTTCATTGGTGGCCGATAGGGGGCATGTCGGCTACCAATGGTGGCCGGTCGACTACCACTGGTGGCTGGTCAGCCACTGAACTCTACTTTTTGCTGCAACAGAGAGCAGACAGAGCAAAACAGTGTATTCTCACAGGTTTGTGTGTACTATTTACACTCCTTATCATCAAACAAGCTCAAATGAGTGAAACTCTTGGCTCTCAAACCACCAATCAAGCAATTTCCATGCATGATGGCCAAAGAACCAATTTTGTACAAGTTTAATGAGTGCAAAACAAGACTCAAAAAGACCACCACCCTATCATGTATGATCAAGGGTGACAGTGACCAAGGAAAGCGGCACATTTCATCACTTTTAAGTATGAAATGTCCCATTTTCCTCATGTTCGAATTAATGTCCGATTCGAACACATGCAATGCAACACGAAAGATACTTATCTTGTCTCTTTTACTTATCCAATTTTGTTTACTCATTTTAATTACCAAAACCATTCTTTAATTGATTTGTCCATTAGTAACTGTCCTCTAAAGGAAAGATGGCTCAAACAACAAGTTGCTTTGGGTATGAAAGAGGTGTTACACTATTTGTAATGAACCCTCTAAGGGATTAAACCATTAGGTGTAGCACCTCTATTTCACACTTAGGCAAACAAGTGGTTTGAAACCACTTTCAAAGTAAACAAAAGAGTGAAGAATGGAGGGAGATTGCAGAGATTTTAAGTGTTGAAATGAAGTGTAAAACAACACTAAAACATGCTATTAACTCAAAACAATGATGATCCAAGCATTAAAACATCAAGCTAGTGAAGGAAATTACACTACAACTATGCAAAACAAGTCTCAACTGAACTACCTAGCCCAAAACAGAGCCAAAATAAGTTATTTTAGAGGCAAAAACATACTGGATTTAAGCCACAAAAAGCTAAAATAATAAGCTAACATGTGAGGCTAACTAGGCATGCAAGATACAAGGAGGGGAGGCTAACCCCTCCAATTTTGGACTTCAAAACAAGGTTTTTACCACTAAAAAACCTCTGAAATTCAGTGGTTAAAAGGGCCAAAAAATTTGATTTGAAAGTGATAAGAAATGGTACAAAATAGCAAGAAGGGTGGACCACCCCCTAACTCAAAAGACCTCAAACCAACACTTCTAAGTCACAAAAACAGAGTTTTTGACAGTTCAAAATCAGCCCAAGAACAGTTGGAAAAGACGACAAAACAAAGATACAAAATAAGCTTAAATAAGGTAAGTGCTATACCTTTGAAGCAAAGCACAAAATAGCCAACAATCCAAGCTCAAAGCACCTTCTAGAGCTCACACAAGACTCCAAGTAATCTCAGCCCAAAGGTGAGAGTATTTGGTTAAGGGTTGATATGCAAAAGCCAAGGACTTATGTGCAAATGTGTACCAAAATATCAAGAGAGAAAGAGATATATTTGCTCTAATTTTTCTAACCCTCCAAAATGGGAGAGGAACCCCCGTATATATAGAAAAACCACCCCTTAAGCTTAGAAACATCTCACCATACACATGTATGGAGATGCAGCTCAGTGTGCAATAGCTGGCATAGCTGTCAATAAATATCTAGAAAAAGGCACTGGTGGCCGTCGGCCACCACTGATAGCTGACTGGCCACACCCATGGCTGACAGAAACACCCCATGGCCGACAGCCTTGGGGGGTGGCCGACAAGTCACCAAGAGGTCCAGACACCAAGTTTTGGTCCAAAACAAGGCATAAAAAAAACAAGGCTCAAAGACAAGGCATTCCGCTGAGGACTTCGGGCGCTCAAAACGAACACAAACAAACACAATCATCGAGTGCACGAGCGATGACATCTAAGTCTTGAGGATGGTCAAAAATGGGGTGTCTACACTAAGAAAATAGAACAAGTAGAGGGACAAGACAAGCAAATGGAAATGAGAGCCACAAACACTATAGCATACTTAACTCACTCTTATATAATACTGTATAGATATACTGTTCTTTCCGATGATATAATATACTAATGATAATCAAACAAAGGATATTAAAAAAGTGAAAAAACATAGAAGCCGACAAGTTTTTCTTTGTTTTTTATATACGGTAAAAAAGAATAGGGTAAATTACAAATACACCCTCTGAAGTTTACTTAAAATAGAGATTACCGCTTGTAGTTTGAAAAATTACGAATACCTCCTGTTAGAATTTTTTATTTAACAGAATTAACTAAAAAAATGAAATTCATAATCGCTCTCCTATATAATAATAAAATTACCTAAATTATTTATTGAAACATATTTCTAACATCATTAAAAATTGTTAATTGACTTGATGATTTATTCATAAAAGAGCCGATTTATTATGAAATTAGGAATCTCATGAGGTGGAATGTAATTTCCAGAACCACAGGGGGTGATTTATATTTTAATCAAACCTTAAGGGTATATTTGTAATTTACCTTATAGCGATTCGAGCTTAAAGTCGACCCATTTATTGCTTTGGAACCCGGGTAACCATATCCGTAGTGATCGTCCTTTCCTCTTTTCTTGTTGGATTTTGATGAGAGGGTCAACAATAGCCTTGGTGGTGTCGACACCACCTTCTTGCTGTGCTCTTAGTGTGGCTACTAAAATTTGGGGTCGACATTAACCTTGGTGGTGTCGACACTTGTCCTGTTATTTGGTTTCTGGGGTCGACACCAAGCTGGGGGGTGTCAACACTATCTTACTGCTCAATCTTGGAAATCACTTCTGAAATAAAGGGTCGATACCATGGGTTCTGAGGGTCGACCCTACCCTTGTTGTTTTGTTCTGAGTTGCATTCTAAAAAATAGGGTCGACACCGCTGTCTCCTAGGGTCGACCATCATCTGCTGCAAAACATTAGTGTCTCAGCTTTTCTTCTTGAGGATCGACATCACTTTCCCGAGGGTCGACCCCTTTGAGTCTTTTTCCATATTTTGATTCAGTGTTGGGCCCTACTTTTTGGGGGTTTGACTTACTCTTTCCTTTAACTTTAGGGCTATTATTCTACCACTATAAATAGGCCCCAAACATACTTTTCTCACTCACTTTTCCTCTTTCTCTCTCTCTTCTCTATTTGAACTGTGACTTCTCTCTTTTCTCTCAAAACCCAACTTATCTCACCTAGATCTTCAGATCTACTCACCTAGAGGTACTTTCTCATCTTGGTCATTTGAAATAGATTGGAGATCATGTCAAGAACTTTTTTTTATCCTAGTGGTTTGTAATTTCATTGTCATTGAGTTTCTCTGAGTTCTCTCCTACCTTTTGAGCTTGAGGTAGGGATTCTCTGTACTCCTTTATGAATTTTAACTTAGTTATTTGTTTTTATGAAACATTATTATGAAAAAGTAGATTTTGAGCAACATCTTAAGTGTTGGTTTGAAAATCAAAGAGAGGAGTTTTCAAATGGTTTATTGGGAATGGTTGTGGATGGATATTTACTTATAAGATATGTTGAGATGATGGGTTTTACCTTGGAAAATGATTCATAAAGGAAAGAAGATTTTTGCCCTAAAAATTTCAAATGTTGATTTTATATTGATAAATAGAATTGATATTGAAATGGTGAAATTGAGTTGTTATGGATGAGGATGGTGGAGTTGGATATGAATTATCACTCACATTTTGGAATTTGAAAAATTTATCTTTATTGAAATTATCTATTTGTTTAGAGATATCTGTTTTGGGCTATCGATGGAGGGTAGCTATGAATGTTGTAGAAATTTTATGAGAATTAGGAGAACTGAAAACTAATTTCTCATCCATTTGCATTGGGCACTGTTACATACTTATTTCATTAAAAATGTATCTTGTGTTGAAAAGAGGGTGAATCTAGGAGAAAGTTGTTGTTACATCAAATAAACTGGCCAGTGCGTCCAGGTTGAAAGTCCCAAAAATTGCGCATATACATGGGTGTTGATCCCACGGATGAAATATCCATAAAATGGCAATAGTAGCACTTATATAGCCTAGGTTTACATGAGTGCTGGTTTACAATTTCCCAAGGACGAAATTTCCGTAAAATGTGATACTTGTCTTGAGATTTCCAGAGTTGTGATTCACTCCCCTATTTTCTAATGTAAAGGAAATGATTTATGAATTGTGGTATAAATATGTATAGACGTCCCCGAACGCCCCGGGAGGATGAGTCCCGTTCTGTTCATCTTGGGGCTCACTACAGTTCAGACTCAAATTGTCACGGTTCTCAATCTGAACCAAAGAGTCCAATCTGGTAAATCGTTTTGAGAAAACAGATTTTTGAAAGAAGTGCCAAACATGGACTGCTTTGCCAGATACAGAGTCGCCACCTAAATATTTTATTTTGGGAAATTTAGGAAACCCTGACTCGTGCCTAAGGCCACGTGTCCGTCATCACCAAAGTTGCCTCGGCTCGGGAACTTGGGTACGATTGGGGAAGGTCACTTCGTGAGCACCCCCGCTCGCCCGATCTAAGATCGGCCTCTACTAACCATGATATCTAGTTTTGAAAACATTATGCGTTCTTATTCTGGTTATTAGCCTAGATTGACTATGTGATGCGCACAGCATACAAGTATAGACTGGGTCGCCTGAATTGGAACAAAACATTTCCTGTTTTTTTGAAAGTGGTTTGCTACTCGCAAGTAGGCTTAAAATGCAGATTTTGCCACCCTCAGGTGGGCTTAGAAAACATGGTTTTGCCACTATCTAGTGGGCTTAAAACTCACAGTGAATGAATTGCTCCAATCCAGATAACCCAACCTTCACCCACAGGCATTCAGGCAGTTATATCACATAAGCGGTTAGCCTCATGGTAAGCATGCTATCATGGCAGTCACTCACACGCATGCAAGGATGTTAAAGCGTAAATACTTACCGAGTACTCCAAGCCAAAACAGAAGCTGTGTTAGAAATCCATGCATGATCCTAACTATACAGAAGTGCCTAATGTAACACATGCAAGAATGCAACTACAATAGGCTCGGCTATTCTAAGATGGCATATGATGATGCTACAGCTAACACGTATTCAACTCGGAATTGAAATACGATGCAGTTAGTATGACGCGCCGAGCCCGGTGCATGCAATACAGATGAATGAATGTAAACATGCGAGCATAAGTATGCTAATTGAAACATGCCCTAATCTAACCATCATAAGCTGGTAAATAAAGGGGAGAAAGACGTGGGGTTGGAAGACATACATCACACATACGCACACTTATTACAACATTGCCCTCGCTCGGAGGGTCCGAATAAATAATATACAGTCCGAAAGTAATACAGTCCGAATGAATAATGAATTACAATTAATTATTACACAACCACTAACTAATTAACAAATTAGCTAAGTAAGCAAATAAATTAAATGAATATGACTGCCTCGGCTCTGTTTTGGATGATAATGGATGCATGCATGCTCGATGCGCTTTGTTGGTAAATTCCATCGCGATGCCTCGTCTCGTCTTTGTTTGCAGCTGATTTCAAAAACTTACACAAAGCTCCAGAAGGCTGAAACTCCACCTTGGGAAAGCCACCGACCAGGTATTGGCTTGGAAAACCCTTGCCGACCACCCCTTATGGTGGAAACCAAAAAAGGTGGTCGGCCTGCCAGGAAACCTGGTCGACCGACCACTTTCTGCCCCTAGACTCTGGTTTTTCTGCAACAAAGGCAAGAAGGAGAGAAAGCAAGGTATTTTCAACATATGTTGTGCGCGACCACTCCTCCCCGTCCTTGCACAAGCTCTAGGGAGTGTGGCCCTCGGTCCTCGGGCCATCACCCACGCATCTCAATGCATGATGGCCGAGGAGTCGAATTGCACGTTTTAATGTGACATGAATGCACAAATACACACTTAAGGCCTAAACTCCATCATGAATAATCCGGAGTGTCGGCGACCGGGAATTGAGACACGTTCCGTCACTCGGAGTACGAAATGTCCCCTCATTTCCCGTGCTCGGGCTAACTCCTATCCCAAACACAATGCAATATGCATGACATGCATGAATGCGATCCTAACATGCAACCTAGCATACGCAATGCTATGAAATGGCATACCCAATGCTCGATGTAACATGGCATACACAATGCTCTAACATACAACCTGGCATACATAATGCTATAGACTAAGATGGCATACACAATGCAATATGGGCTTACACCAATATGAGTGGACCTCAGCCACACTCACATCAGCGGCCATAAGATGAAAATGAGACTACTGAAATGCGTGCGCACATGTACGCGAACCGAGGACCGAACCTAAGGCACAGCATGCAACTCTAACGAGGCATGGCAAGGATGAAGCATGGCATTCAAACATGTAAATTCCAGCACTGAAACATGATGCTAAAATGTCCCAAAACATGGAAACATGGCACCCGATGCATGAGATGAGCCCCGAAACTCAAAACTAGGCACATGTATTGACTTATAGCTATACAAAGCATGCATTATTTGACTATGAAGCACAAAGACAGAGCCAAGGCAGTCCCAAAACATGAACATTTCTAATTCAAAGCATGGCCAAAAGATTCTAGCATGATGGACTAAAATAGCATGCAACTTTGACTAGCAGACATGGTTTACATGGCATGTATATGAAGCGTATGAGAACTCATCAAACCAGCAAAAATCAATGAATAAAACATGCCAAAATATGTCCAAATTCACTGAAATGCAGCCAATGCATGCCAAAATGATGAGCTCCTTTAGAGGGCCATACAAGGGGTTATTAAGCACATACAAGATAGACACTTAGCAAGACTAAACCAACTCTGGAAATGGGTTATGACAGCCCTAAAACCCACCAAATAGGCCCTGGAATCAGTCTTGGAAACATGCAAAGAAAGGCCTCTTTGAAAGGCCTTGAATGGGATTTCTCTACACATGCATCATAGACATAAAATATGGCCAAAAGGGGCTTGGATAGAGCCAAGGCAGACTCCAAAACTCACAGAATGAGGCCTAAAATAAGACTTCGATGCATGCAAAATAGGGTCCCTTTGGAAGGCCAACAATGCTAGTAAAGAGAATGAGGGGTGAGAGGGTCACCCCTCCATGATTTTTGAGCTCAAAGACACATCAAGGCCACTGAAAATCCACTAGATTTCAGTGGCCAAGAGGCCAAAACAAGGCCAATGCAAATGCTCAAATACAAGGCTCAAAGCATGAGGAAATGAAGCATGCAAGGTCAGAGATGACTCCAAACAGAAAAGTGACCTCAATCAAACTTAAAGAGGAGGTCAAAACAAGACTTTCTTCAGTTTAATTCGAGGTCCAAAAATTCTCACAAATAAGGCTAATATATCATGCAAGATAAGCTCTAAAAGAGAGATAAAGCACAAAGGGGGAGTAGAAGACTTCAAACAGAAAAAAGTTCTGGATCAAACATGAAGATAAGCTCAAAATAAGACTATTTTCAGTTTAGGTCGAAGCCCAAAAATGCTTGAAAAAGGGGCTAAGATATAGAGCAAAATAAGGCAAGAAAAGGGGAAATAGGGACTCACCCTTGTAGCACAGCAAAGCAGCAGCCTCTGGTCCAAGATTATGAGTTCCTAACCTCTGAAAATCAGCCTCAAGGTGTTGGAATGGAGGATGGAGGTGGTAGTCTATGAGTTGGTGTGCAAATGGTGTAAGAACAAGGGTATTTGGAGGCTTGGAGTAGATAGATATAGGGTTGTATGTATAATGCTCCAGCTGATTTTTCTAACCCTTAGAAATGAAGTAGGGTGCTGGTTATATAGAGGGAGAGAAGCCAAAGAAACGGGGGGAAAAACCAATTCAAATATCCCTTCAAAAGGACAGACCCTCGGGCAGGGGGTCTGGTGCAAAACAGCTGGCACAACTGGAATGCACCAAGAGGGACAAACATGGCCGGCCAAGTGCAAAAGGGCCAAGTGGCCGGCCGGCCACCTCCCCTGGTCGGCCGACCAGGGGTCAAAAGGGTCGAACAATTGCTGGCTGGCCGCCCCAAAAAGGTGGCCTCCCAGATGAGTACAACACAGCTGTATGGTCAAAACCCAGAAAATGTGAACCAAGAGAGAGAAAAACCAGCTTTTTAGAGGGGTTCAAAAGGGTCAAGCACAATTGCTGGCCGGCCTACCCATATTGGTGGCCTCCCAGGTGTGTACAACACAATGATGTGGTGGAAAATCAGAAAAAGTGGCCCGGGAGTGGGAAAAACCAGCTTCCTAGTGAAGAAAACGGGCGATGAAGAGCGATGAAGAAATAAAACTGGTTTTTCAGAAAAATTGCTGGCCTCCCACCTTTCTACAAGCTTTCTAACAATAAAAATAAGGTCCCTGCCAAAAACGGACCAAGACGGATGCAAAACGAAGGTTCGGGGGCCGAAACACGCAGTTCGGGGCCCCAAAAACAGGCTGTTAGGCACCGGAAGTGGCGTTCGACCACGGAGTTGGTCTTTCGGGCCACAGTGTCTCTCAAAAGGGAGGAAACAAGGTGTGTGCCAAAAATCGGAGCAAACGGAGGTAGTTAAGCGGTCCCGAACCGAGGCACACGGCCGACGGCTCCGAAAACCGAAAACCGGGTTCCAAACGGGAAAAATGGCCTACGACCACAAAACGTAGTCTACGGCCACTGGGAGATGGTCTACGAGACCTCTCCCTCCCTTCAGGAAGAGAAAATAGAGAAAACAGGACCTGGTTCGCAAACCGAGGCAAAGCACAAAAGAGCCCCGAAGTCCGGAGGCAAGGCTCTCAGCCGAGACTCCGCGACCTTAGAACGAGCACAATATGCGTCATCACCGAGCGCTCAACCGGTGACGTCTGAGTCTTAAGGTCGGTCAAAAATGGGGTGTCTACAGTTGCTCCTCTTTGACAGAACTCGGAAGTCATAAGTGACGGGAGTGAGTGTCAAAGCCCAGAGACGACCCATTTTTGACAAGGCCGAAGACTTGGACAAACAAACAAAATATAGATAAATAAATGGTTGTGCCCACAGGCTGCCTACGTATCCCTTTGCAAGGAATCAAACCAGCGTAGTTCAGGGGCAGGATGCAAAATGATATGCAGAAAGATTTTGATAATTGGACTTATACGCTACGCGAAGCCGGTCTGATAATTGGACTTATACGCTACACGAAGCCGGTTTGAAAATTGGACTTACACGCTACGCAAAGCCGGTTTGATAATTGGACTTATACGCTACGCGAAGCTGATTCGAAAATTGAGGATTCATGCAATGCACTGTAATGTAATAACTAAAATGAAATGTAATAGCTAGGAAATGAAGGTACCTTACAGGGGCACTTGGCAATGACGTACCTCATACTGCTTGGGATCTCTCGCTTCTTCTTAATTGAACCACAAGTACTACTTTTCTCCCTGACTATGATCGCAGCTTTCCCTATTCTCCAACAGGGTGACAGACTAGGTTGGTTCAGTATCCAGAATTGAGACGCATACACATGCTATCTCAATCTATGGGGCTGCCATACAGATTTCAAGCCGAGGATATACCCCTAGGTATTTAAACCAAACTTTAGTCTCGGAAATCCCGAACCTTTGTGTTCTAGGCATGAGCCATTCGAACTCTAGTTTCCACCGTCTCAGTTGGTCTCCTAGGAACTCACCGCAAACATAGGCAGGTGGCTATACCGGACCACCGGAAGTCATTCGGGCACGACAAACACCAAAGGAATTGCACCTTTAGAGGATTTAAGGTCTCCTAGACCGGAGAGTGCACAAGATAGTGTGATGAAATGCAAGTAAAATGCAAGTACGATGCGCAAAACAGCGCGAATGATGATGCAGGATTTAAGGTCTCCTTAGGCCAGAGGTTTCAGGTTTCCTAGACCAAACAATAAAGCAGATACGATGCAATGGATGTAATAGATGTGATGCAATAGATAATAGATGCGATACAACAGAGAATACAATAGATGCAAAATGGTGACATACGCCAACCACGCTGGACTCGTGAGTGGAGGAAGAACAAAGAAAATCAATCAGGAGCGCGTTTCATGCAACCTAAGATAAATTCCAAACACACTAAAATTGTGTGAGGAATGGGACACTCAAACCACGCTGAAATCGTGAGAGAAGGTCCAAAAACAACCCGCCCAGCGTGTCTACAACGCAACCTGAGATAAGATCCAAACACGCTGAAATCGTGTGAGGAAAAGAACACTCTAACCACACGGAAATCGTGAGAAGAGGTCTGAAAACAACCGCTCAAGTGCGCGCACAACGCAACCGAAGAAAGGATCCAAACACGCTGAAATCGTGTGAGGAAAAGGACACTCAAATCACGCTGAAATCGTGAGAGGAGGTCAAAAAACAATCCGCTCAGCGCGTCTACAACGCAACCTGAGATAAGATCCAAACACGCTGAAATCGTGTGAGGAAAAGAACACTCTAACCACGCGGAAATCGTGAGAAGAGGTCCAAAAACAACCGCTCAAGTGCACGCACAACGCAACCGGAGAAAGGATCCAAACACGCTGAAATCGTGTGAGGAAAAGGACACTCAAATCACGCTGAAATCGTGAGAGGAGGTCAAAAAACAATCCGCCCAGCGCGTCTACAACGCAACCTGAGATAAGATCCAAACACGCTGAAATCGTGTGAGGAAAAGAACACTCTAACCACGCGGAAATCGTGAGAAGAGGTCCGAAAACAACCGCTCAAGTGCGCGCACAACGCAACCCGAGAAAGGATCCAAACACACTGAAATTGTGTGAGGAAAAGGACACTCAAACCACGCTGAAATCGTGAGAAGAGGTCCTAAAACAACCCGCCCAGCGCGTCTACAACGCAACCTGGGATAAATTCCAAACACGCGGAAATCGTGTGAGGAAAAGAACACTCTAACCACGCTGAAATCGTGAGAAGAGGTTCGAAAACAACCGCTCAAGTGCACGCACAACGCAACCCGAGAAAGGATCCAAACACGCTGAAATCATGTGAGGAAAAGGACACTCAAACCACGCTGAAATCGTGAGAAGAGGTCCTAAAACAACCCGCCCAGCGCGTCTACAACGCAACCTGGGATAAATTCCAAACACGCTGAAATCGTGTGAGGAAAAGAACACTCTAACCACGCTGAAATCGTGAGAAGAGGTCTGAAAACAACCGCTCAAGTGCACGCACAACACAACCTGAGAAAGTCCCGGAGGACAACGATCCCAAACGCTGCTCAGCGTAAAAGGATAAATGGTAGAAGATAACACAAGATGCAAATAAATGCAAGTAAGGTGTGCATGACAATACAACGAGTGTGCGTGACAACGCAAGTAAAAGTGTGCATGACAATACCAGTAGAAGAATGCATAACAATGCGGGTGGAAGGGTGCATAACTTTGAAGCAGGCTTGATCTTGCGCTTAAGGTAGAGGCACACTCATACTTCGGAGCATTGACAAGGCTTGAAAAAGTACATCCGGAATATAATCACGGAATTTTCTGAAGGTGAAACACACTCAGATGCTTCCATTTTTCCTCTTTTCTTTTGCTTTGCAGCTCGGAACCCATGTAGCTTCAGATAGGTCCTGGTTTTACTATTCTCACGTGACCTGGGTTGAACCCTGCGGTTTTTGAAAGAATAAAATCTTGTTTTGCACAAACGCGGAGAACGGCACGACACTCTGAGCACAAAACGATTTTTTTTTTTTTGAAAGTGAGAAATAAATTCTTAACCGGGTATTGAGCCTACAACTGACTACAGCCAAAACGACTCAACAACAGAAAACAAAGGTAGAACAACCTAAACACGACTCAACAAAGGAAAAACAACCTAAACACATTTATTGACACTCAAACGACTCAAAACAAGAATCGAGACAAACAAAACACGCAGACACAACACTCAGCTGTGTTACAAAGGAAAGATACCTCTTGGTGCACGAGGAGCCAGTTCCTCCGGGTATTGTTTCCCACCCTTTCTTATTTGTGGTTCTCACATCACTCCGTCCTCAGGCTCTGTTTTTCTCTCAAAACCCTTTTCTCACTTTTTCTCTCATCGCACATCTCTCTATTCTTTAATCTCTCATTTTTTTTTATCCCTCCCCTGGGTGGTTGATGGATAAACAGAAAGTTGCGGGGTCTTGCCCCTAGCATTCCGCTAGATTCTTCTTCTTGTTCACAACAGTGAGTTTCTTCCACAGAGGGGCCGCGCTACAATTGGGTGTGTAGCAAATCTGCAGCTGACATCAGTCACCGATGCTCTGTTGGGGAGTTTGGACGTGATCAGATTTGTCCAGATGAGGGAGTGGAATATCTGGCCCCATTCCAATTCGTGCTTCGCACTTGGCTTGATACCTCATTGCTTGGAGGATATGAGAGCTTTTTGCCCTTTTACTGTTAGCTTCAGTTGTGCCCTCTTCTAGCAGGTAGAGTGTCCTTCTTGGCAAGTATGTTGACAATGGGAAAAAACAGGAAGCCTGACTCAACTGTGCCCCTAGTTCATCGTTTTGACCATTTTTTTTGGTTTTCTACTAAAACAATTTTAACCAAAATGAAAGTTAGATTATCGCGCTTGTTCAATTTTCTGATTCAAAATCATGCAAGTTAGGTTATGAGCACTGAAAATTTTCCTTTTTTGGGTCCAGGAAAAAGGTCCAGTTTTGGAAAAAATGGAATAGTTTTTGAGAGAAAATCGGTCAACCTCAGTAAAAATTCTCAAAAACCGTTTTTGCAATCGGCCATTGCTCAACGAGCATAGAACCCACTCTCGAGATGCACAACCTCAGATCCGAAGGAAAATTGCCCCTTGCTTGAAGAGAGCTGCATGGCAACGGAAAGTTGCCCCTTGTTTGAACGGCACCGCGGCGCATTGAATGGCAACGGAAAGTTGCCCCTTGTTTGAATGGCACCGCAGCGCATTGTAGTCAGTCCTCAAAGTGACGAACACAGCCAAATTCTCGGATACAGAGAAGGCGAAGATGATCAAAACCATTACATGGACACAATCAAATTGAAGTGTTTTACGGCTGGACTTCAGGATGAAGTTGCCTACGTATCCCAAAGATGGGAATCAAGCCTTACGTAGTTCGGGGTTAAGGTACACTAGGGTATTTAACCTCTCCTTTTGCGCTCTAACTTTTGCCAAGGCCGTCCTTCTGGGTTTTCAGCCTTGCGAGCTTTGTTCTTCTTTTCTTTTGAATTCTTTTCATTTCTTTTCTTCTCTTTTCTTCATCTTTTCTTCATTTTTTCATTTCATTTCCTTTTCTTCTCTTTTTTTTTTTATTCTTTGCATTTTTTCTTTTTCTTTTTTCCTTCTTTTTCTTACTCTAATTTTTGCCTGGGTCGCCCTTCCGGGTTTTTGGCCCAGCGAGCCTCTCAAGGGTAAAAGTGTAGCTTTTGTCCATGTGGAATGGTTTGAGATCTCGAAGCCATCTGAATCCAGGAGAATGGCTGTTGTTCGCTGATGATGTAGGAGTCCATCCAATGGGGGGCTGAATTTGCCCCTAGTGTTGTGGATAGGAACTTGGTTATCCTTTACCAATACTTTCTTCTTTTCTCCCTTCTGGGATTTGGCATTCTCGCTGATCTTCATCTTTGACTCTTCGAGCACATTTGAAATTCTTTTGCCCCTAGTTCGAGGGGTGCTCCTGATCTAGCTTCGCAAGCTTCTTGATCTGACTTTGTAGCCGCTAATTCACGGGCTGCTTTTGATCCGGCCACACAGGCCTTACATTGTAGTTGACCGTTGAAAATTCTGAATCCAAGTTCAAGTTTTGAAATCAAGAGGAGTGGAGTCTCGAGGCTGAGAGCGATCCTAGGCTGCACAATCTCAAGAGCGCTTCCACACAGGTCTTCGTGGAACTGCGCAAAACATTTTTTTTGAAATCTTTTAAGAAAGCGACTAATCGCTCACGCGGAAGACAATGTAGAACCAATCTGAATCAAGCCAGGATCCTTCTCAGTACTCACATTAACAAACATGATTTCATTCATTAAGGGCTTAACACGCCTCTCTTTCTCTCAATTGATCAAATTTTTTACAAATCCCGAGGAATTCTTTCCTCTTCGTTTTCATCACAGTGTTCAAAAAGGTTTTGAAAAACTTAGGTCAATGCAATGAATTCGAGGCACAGAAAAGTAGGCGAAAAGCACTGCCATTTCATTCAGAACTTCTGGCACAGCTGGCACAAGGAAGATAATTACTCAATTATTGTTGTTGTTTATCAATGTTGTGAATAGGTTATTGCATTTATTTGGGGCATTACGTACCCAAAAGAAATATACCCCAATTAAGTAGAGTCTTTGTCGCGTGGTAAATCTATTAAATAGGTGAGATTAATATTCCCACAAATTTCATTATGTTAGAAAGAAAATGTAACGCTCCGAAATAAATGCAATAAACCATCCAAAACAATAAACAAATAACAATATGAATCAAAGTATGAAGTCCTTCTATTACATGAGATTCGATTATAAAAAAAGGGTGACACATGCGATATACATTCATAAATAGTACATCATGAATCTACAGCATGTGTTATGAAACAATAATAATGTAATAAAAGCTAAACAGATAATCATATGCCCTAATGGCTTATATCTTTCCAAGTCAAGGCTTGGCTACATCAAAAGTGAGTCTTAAACTCAATACAAATAAAGCCCTTGGCTTGAACAAAAGTGAATACAAAAGAACAAAACTGAGCCTTCAACTCCACCGTCCTCCCAAGCTAAGTCCTTGGTGGAGGCATATCACCAACACTTGAAAATGGTTTTTCCCAAATAGGGTGAGCCAAACCCTAATAGAAATAATCTAACACAATATATGAATCTTAAAAAAGATATAAGGGTGAAGTGCATATGTAATGCCCATATCAAAACGATTTACATTTTTTTCTCAAAATCATGCTATGCTCAAATTATATCACAATTTTCAAATCATGTCTTTTACCATAGGAAACAAGGGGGAATTTTCCAACCGGTACCACCTTTTAGGGATATTTCGTCCGGGGAAAACCGTTAAACGGCACCCATGTAAACGTAGCCTATATAAGCGCTACTATTGCATTTTACGGTTATTTTGTTCGCGGGAATCGGCACCCATGTATACGCTCGTTTTTTGAGACTTTCACCCTAAACACACAAGCCAACTTAATTTGGTGATACACACCTCTTTCCAACATTCACCCATTTTTCTCAGAATCATATGCATTTATAATGTATTCAATGAGTAACAAATGTTCAATACACGTGGATGAGAAATTAATTTCAATTCACCGAATCCTCATGCAATCTCTGCAACAATCATAATTATCCTCCACCGATAGCCCAAAACAGATATTTCTAAATATATATAAAATCTCCAATACAGATAAACATTCCAAAATTTAATATGCGAGTGATAATACATATCCAACTCCACCATCCATATCAATATCCATCCAATTTCACATTTCTAACATCAATTCCATTTATTTATACAAAATAAATATTTGGGACATTTAGGGCAAAACCCTTTTTTTTTTCCCAAATCCAACCCAGGGGTCAAAATCAACAATTTATTCACAACTCAACCTCATTTACACTCCCACAATCATTTTCCATACAACCATCTGAAAATCCCCCTTTTGATTTTAAACCAAAACCCTAGGTTTGTTCAAAATCCTCTAAAATCACAAGATTGTTTATGACAAACAAATAACTAAGTTAAAAACTATAAAAAAGGCGTAGAAAACCCCTACCTCGAAGCTAAGAGACCAAGGAGAAGTGGAGAACCCTTAAGGAAGTCGAAATCCAACTCTATTCGAATGAAAAACAAAGCTCTAAGTGAGCTCTACCTTTTTAACAAAGGGAGTAAGGTGGAGAAATCAATGGATCCAAGTGTTTTAGAAGAGAGAGAAGGTGAGTTTTAGAAAGAGAGAGTCTCAACTTAAGGTTTCTAGAAAGTCTTAAGAGAGAGAGATAAGAAAAAGTGATGTAAAAAGTGATTTTTTTTACTAACTGATATACACACAGTCCGCTCGAGCGCAAGAAGTAACGCTCAATCTTCCAAACACAACAAGTTGTTCTACTCGAGCATAAAAAGTGATGCTTGAGCGTAGATTATACACTCCAAGTAGTTTTGCAGACAACAGGCCAACGCTCGAGCTCAAGAAAGGTCACTCGAGCTGAGACCGCTCGAGCACAGGAATCACCGCTCAAGCGTAGAATACACTCTCTTAGTAGTTTTGCAAACTTGCAAAAGTACTCAGAATTCACAAAACCCGCTCGAGTGCAAGAAGTGACGCTCGAGTAGAGGAGAAAAATTATGGACAACAAAAATTTGAAAACCAAGCTACCAACCTGTTTCAAACACAACCAATACAACCCAATAGCCAAACTCAAGGAGGGAAAAGAGGAATAAAACAAGAACAACAATACAGAACCATAAAATCCGAGTTCAAAATATCAGATGGGTCGGGTCTAAAACCAGAATCGCTATAGAAAATTTAATAAAAAATGAGAATTAAGGAAAATAAAATAAAAGAAAAAATAGAAAATAAAATATATTTTCTTGTAAACATTTGATTAACATGAAAATTTTGTGAGAAAAATATTAAAAATAAATAAAGAAAAGTTTAGTTATAAATAACTCACATTCAATTTTTCTTATGTTTTTTTTCAAGAAATTAAAAATTAGTTACAATACTAATATAGATTGTACAAGAAAATTAGTTTTCTTATATTTTTTACAACTGTCAAGTTAAACAAACTCATAAATTTTTTTTTTTTTTTTTTTTTCTCTTTCCCTCACTTTCCACCTATTTCATCCTAAACAAACTAAGTCATAAGAAAAAGTCTGAGATCCCAGATTTTATCCAGAATGAATATGTGTGATAGAAATTAAATTGATGAAATGTGGGGTCAACAAATGAAATGAATTTGAACTATTGATTATTGTTTCTAAGTAAATTCTAATTAGATAATTCTGGATTTGTAGTATTGCTCTTCCATAAAAGGTGATATTACTAATCCTATATTTCATGGGATTAAGAGGTTGAAAGACTACTTTGTTACTACTTTACAAAAACAATAAAGGCACATTTTATACAGTGATAACTTTGGGAATAAATTGTTCATTTTTTCAAAACAAATCAAATCCTGTGCCTATTGCTATTCAATTTACTTGATTTTTTGTATAGATTAGTTTCTCAACAAATATGAGAAAATGAACGGTTTAAATGATAGAAATAGACTTGAGTTGGACTCCATCAAACAACTGCCTCGTGTGAGTAAATAAATAATTCGTTCTTTTTTCTCCTTTGTATTATTTTTAATAGGCCAATCAAATGTCAATAGACAACGATTTTAGATTTTCATCTCCAACTTTCTACTAATTTTTTCATTTAATTTGATTTCAAATTTAAGTAAAAATCTCGATTGGATATGAACTATTGCAACCATTTATCAATTTTTCAGCATTTTTTTCATTAAATTTCCATCTCATCCCAAATTTTTCTTTTTGTCAAATTTGATTTTTAAAAAAAAAAAATCACCTTCAATATTTCATCTTTTAAATTTTGATCAAATTCAAATTTGATGAAAAAAATAATTCTTCCTTGATTTGATAAAGATTTGATGAAAGAATTGAAAATATTTTTTAAATATTTTTTCATCAAATTAAATTTGATTAAAAAAATAATTTGAAGATGTTCGAACTTGTGAAATTAAGACTGAAAAAATGTTTAACAATTTCTTGTTGGATATAGCGAATTGCTTTGCTTTCCAACTCTCTGTAGCTGCAGATAATGAACAGGGCACAACCTTAGAACATCTCCAATGAAATGGTTAAAAAGTATGTTACAAATGTGTTATATGGTAAAAAAATATAAAAAATGAGATTTATTTATATTTGCGAAGTGTTTATCATTTTAGAGAGTATGCATGCCAATTGTGTAGGTGTAATTAAAGTATATTGTGTAAGTGTAGAGTCCACTCAAATGTATCTTTGTAAATAAAATAATTAATTCCAACAGCTATTCAAAAAAACAAAGCAACAATGGTAACTTTTATTTGTAAATGGCAAAGGTAACTTTTATATGTAAATTTTAAATGCTTGTTGTTGCTTGCTACATCAAGTTGGTGTGGGGTCATTTATTGACAAGTTATATCATGCTCTCTCTACAGTTAATAACAATTTTAACTAATGATACAACTAGTAACAATCTTAACTAATTCATTGGAGACAAAATAAAAAAATGTTGGTTAGTTAATTGTATGTAAACTTTGCCTCATTGGAGATGCTCATGGTGTATATTCCAATTTTAGTCATTCATTTTGTAATTTTAGTTTCCTGTTAAAAATAAATGGTGAACCATAGTAATAAAAAAAATTTATTCAAGTAAAGAGATAAGTAACTTCACCCCACCCATATGTCACTACACTAGCATTTATAAGATTTGTTTGATACATATTATTGTAAGTTAAAATTGATAATAAGAAAGTAAAGTTACAAAAAACTCCTCTAGATTTTGGAAAATTTTAAAAAAAAAAAATCAATTTATTTAACTATTTTTATTTAATAAATTATAAGCAAAAACTATACCAAACTCACTAATGTTGTGTTTGGTTAGGGAATTTTGGGAGAGATTTAAAAAAGGAATGAGAAAAGGTATGTGAAACTATGTGAAATATAGATATGTTTTATTCACATTTTACCTACATTTTTCATTTCCCTCTCCAAATCTCTCTCCAAATCTTTCAACTAAACACAGCATAACACATACTTTGAAAAAAAATATATTATAAAATGACTCAAATAAACTATACCAAACGACACCATAAAGGCTAGTAACTCCATACACAAAAACTAGCAACCAAGGTTAAAACTATGATATCAAGAGGGGGTATTTTGAATGGTTAGTCGTCCAAATTTTCATTTAAGATGTTTAATATCACTTGTTTGGTTAATAGGCTTAGGCAGAAGGGGTCGTTTAGGGCCCGCCGACCTACCCAATTCACCCAGTCCAGTTCAATATTTTTAGAATTTGAAAATTTATTTTGTCCAAAGGGTTGGGCTGGGTTAAGACTTTGTGCCCATTTAATATTCGAGTTGGGCTTAGGATAAAGAGTTCTAACCCAACCTAGCCTGACCTGTCTATTTATAAAATATTGATTATAATTTTATATTATTTTAATTATAAAATAAAGTGAAAAAATATATATAAGACAAAAAGTATATATGTACTTGTTTCTAAGACTCAAATTAAAGGGTAAATTACAAATACAACTATTGAGATTTGCTTAAAATATAGATTGTCTCATGTGATTCGAAAAATTACAAGTACTCTATTGTTAGAATTTTTTGTTTAATATAATTAATCAAAAAAATAAAATTTTTAACTGCTCTCTTATACAATAATAAAATTACCTGCATTATTAATTAAAATAAACTTTTTACATCATTAAAAATTATTAATTGACTTGATGATTTATTAATAAAAGGGATTATTTGTTATGAAATTTGAAAGTTTAAGGGGTGTGATGTAATTTTTCGAACCATAGAGAGCAATTTGTATTTTAAGCAAACTTCAGAGTGCATTTGTAATTTACTCAAATAACATTTGTTAAATCATGTTTATTTTACCATTGAATTATGTTAATATTCCAAATTCAAATAATAAATAAAAGAATCTAAATAATTTAATATTTATTAAAGACAAAAATAAGAAATTAATAGTTTATATTTATTCGGTTAAATGGGCAGGTTTGGGATTTGAAATTTTTTAGGATTGGGCTTGGGATGGTTAAATTAGGATCGATCTTCAATTGGGCCAGGTTTGGAATGACACTTCTCCTCTTACTATGTAGTACAAGTCCAGCTCGAGATTTGTACACCCCTGTTAGGTGGCGGTGGCCTTTTATTTTATTTTTTTGAACTCAATACGGTGGGCAAATTACACAAATAGTCCCTGTACTTTATCCCATGTGTCATTTTGGTCCCTAACATTTCAATTTGCTTGATTTAGCCCCTCAATTTAACGAAGTGTGTTACTTTCTTCCAATAATTGACGCCCATTTGAAATTATGGATGGAAAGCCATCACCTGCCTCTTACGTGCTCCCTCTAGCAATTACTAAGGGGCACGATCGTCTTTTCACTTCAAACCCTAGGTTACCTCCATCGACCCTATACTTGCATCTTCCCCAAATTAGCAATTCCATGCTCTCTCTACACAATCGAATCATTTCTAGGGTTTTGAGTTACCAAAAACTTGTCTGATTGTAAATCTGCTGAAATTGGCGTCGATAGTGAAGAAAACAATTGACGAGGTGAAAAGACGAACATGGTAATTGTGAGGATTGGTAATGAAATACCAGATTATGGTAAGCAAAAAAATACTCTTACCTTTTTCTTTTTCTTTTTCTTTTTGGCTTTATTTTATCTGTGTGCAAGTTGAATCAGTAGATGGATCAAAAATCTACTTTTGTTTTGCTTTGTTTGAAAGTGACGAGGTGAATATATGTTTATATATTCACGCATGTCGACACATTTACACAACTGCATACTGACAAAAAAACAAATAAATATCTGTAATTTATGTATATATAATGTGTTGTTGTTCTCCTTGTCTTGTATTGTGGATCATGCAATAAATATGTTGGGTTCGTTTGGTTTGATTTTCTGAAAAAATTTTGGGAAATTTTCTCTACAAATAAGTTTTCAAAAATAATTAAACCAAACAAATTTTCCCAAAAAAATTTCCCAAAACACACAAACCAAACAAGTTTTCCAAACAAATCTCTCTCTCACACATATCAAATCAATCACTTTTTTCAAAACTCTCTCTCAAAATCATTTTCCAAAACATCTTTTGAAAAAAACCAAACCAAACATGTTTTCGTACTTTTTATCTCTAAAACACATCTCTCAAACACAAACCAAACATACCCGTTATGTTTCAGATCCAGATGGTGATTATTTCACTATCAAAATGCATCATAGTGGGGTTTTTAAGTCTTTAGTAAATAGGGCTTACATGGGGGGAAATTATCATTTTGGGACAACTGTGATACTAACAAAATGAGGTTGACAGAGATAGGGGATATGGCTCAAAAGTTAGGTTATATTGAATTCATTTCATACCATTATCGAGTGCTTGGTAGGGACTTAAATTATGGATTAAGGCCACTTAGAAATGATAGTGATGTAATGGATATGGTGAAATGGGTGCATGTAAGTAGGATAATTGAAGTGTATTTAGAGCACATCCCTGATGATCAGTTGCTTGACCTCGAAGTGTTTAATCCCTTTCACTATGCATTAGTTGTCATTGAGGAAATTGGAAATGGCACAAGTAATGTGGAGGGTGAGGGTTAGGTTAAAGTTAAAAGGCAAAGTCATGATTCATCTAACTATTCTACAGATCTAGAGGAGTTTGAGGATAGTGACTATGATTTCAATGAGGATGACATACTATTTGATGTTAATGTTGATAGGAATGTTGAATGGGGTGGGTTAGGGAGGCAGAAGCATAATGATGAAAGGGTTGAGGTACCTCGCATTGGCTGCCTAGAGCTTGATGCTACATCTGATGACCTCAAGAGCATTAATGGATCTTCTGATAAATAGGCTGGAAGCAACAAGGTTAGATACCCAGAGTTTAATCCAAACACAGACATGGTAGACCCATAATTCAAGGTTAGCATGGTTTTTGGCACTGCCAAAATATTCAAAGCTACTGTTAAGGAGCATGGTATTAAGATTGGAAAGGCTATTAAGTTAGTCAAAAATGATAGCATAAGGGTTAGGGCCACCTGTAAGCCACCATGTGAATGGATGCTTTATGCATCCAAGATGTAAGGACAACCATCATTCCAGATTAAAAGATATGTCCCCACTCACAATTGTGGCAGAATTTTTTATAATAGACAAGTGAATTCTACCTGGCTGTCTAAGAAGTACTTGGAGACGTTAAAGTCCAATCCATCTATTCTAGTACAGTCCTTCAAGCATGCTGTGCAAAAGGATCACAAGAATCGGATATCTAGGAGCCAAGTGTATAGGACAAAGAGAAAAGTACTAGAATTGATAGAGGGAAGCCTCATGGAACAATATACCAAATTATGGGATTACTGTGAAGAGATAAAAAGAACTAATCCAGGGATAACAATCATAGTCAATGAAGATAATGAAGAATCAGAAAATGAAGAATATGAAATAGAGGAAGCCAAGCCTAAGTTTCAAAGGATTTTTATATGCTTTGGAGGTTACAAGTAAGGTTTTCTGGCAGAATGTAGACCATTCATTGGGGTTGATGCCTGCCATTTGAAAGGGCCATACAAGGGACAATTGTTGCAAACTGTTGGTTTGGATGAGAATAGCAACAGCTATCCATTGGTCTTTGCAGTTGTTGAAGAAGAAACAAAGAGCTCATGGAAATGGTTTTTTGAAATATTGTGTGACACTCTTGGGTGGTTCAACAAGCAAGGAGTGACCTTCATGTCAGACAAGCAAAAAGTAAATGCTTATTTCAAGTTTCATGCATTTATTTTTACTGTTTAGTTCATTTAATGTGTGTAACTTTTTTTTGTTCCCTTGCAAATATAGGGATTGTGTCCAATACTTATAGAGGTTGCACCCATGACAGAGCATAGGTTCTGCATCAGACATCTTTACACCAATTTTAGAGATAGCATTAAGAGGGTGCACCTAAAGGACATTGTGTTCAAAGCAGCAAAGGTTTCTTATGTACAAGCATTTGAGGCTCATATAGAAGAGTTGAAGGAAGCTGATGAAGATGCATTCAATTGGTTAGTTGAAAAACCCCCAAGCACCTGGTCTAGATCTCATTTCACACCATTTGTTAAGTCTGATATCTTGGACAACAACATGTGTGACAACTTTAATAGCTTGATCCTAGAAGTTAGAGGAAAAACCATAATCCCCTTGTTAGAGGACATTAGGTGTATCGTGATGAAGAGGCTGCAGGTGAGAAGGGAAGTAATGAGGGCTTACCCAGGACCTATTTGTCCTAATATACAACAAGCACTAGAGAAAAGGAAAGAAGATGCAAGCAATTGTATTGTTATGTAGGCAGGAGGTCTGAGGTACCAAATCAATTGCTTCAATGGGCAACAATTTGTAGTTGATTTGGATGATTCAACCTGTTCATACAGAAAATGGGATCTAATTGGCATACCATGTTGTCATGCCATTTTAGCCATATATGACAAACATGAGCAACTTGAAGATTATGTAGCTCATTGGTATAAGAAGGAAACATACTTGGCCAGCTATGAGCTAATGATATACCCAATAATGGTTCTGAAATGTAGCCAAAGTCTGTGTTGCCTGGATTATTGCCTCCAAAAGTGAAGAAGCAACCTAGTAGGCCAAGAAAGTTGAGAAAAAGGCACGTAAATGAGCCTAAGAATCCTCATAAGTTGCACAAAGGAAACACAACAACTACATATAGCTTGTGTGGTAAGCTTGGGCACAACAAAAGAGGATGCAAAGGCCAGCCGATTGCACCAAAGGTTAGCCTACACACAATTTGTTACATCTTCATAAATTGAATTCATTTATTAGAGGCACTTCATACAATTAATTACTGACAATTTGCAGGTGACAAAGAACTAGTCAAGCACCTAAAGAAGCAGTCAGACAAGTAATCAGCCACCTACTCAACCTAGTAGTCAACCAAGAGACCAAACAACCACTGAAGCTACCAGTCAACAAGGCAGTATGGTAAGCATTTCAGGAAGGCCTAGAGCAAGGCCTAAACCTGGAGCAACCACTCAACCAAGCAGTTTAGCAAGGCCTAAGGCAAGCAATCAACCACTACCCAAGAACAAAAAACCAGTCTCAAGTTTAGCAAGTGGTAGTCAACCAAGCTTAAACTTCAGAGCAACATTGAGAGGGGTGAACATCAGGGCACCTCCACCAGGGTTCATTAGAACAAGTACATTCATTGAGTCAAACCAATTTGAAGGTCCATATGGGGGTTCATTAACATATGTGTCAAAGGGGTAGAAGTTTGTGACCTTGTCTTCACTACCAAAACATAGAACAAATTCAATGTTGAAGGAGTAGTTAGCTAACACTTTAATAGTAGACAACAGTATTTTTGTGGATTGTTATGCATTATGTTTTGTTAGATTTGGCCTTTATGTTTTGTTGGCACATGGTAATGTTTTGTTGGATTTGTATTTTGTTAGCACATGGTAAACTGATTGGCCTTTGTGTTATTTCAAGTATTTTTTTTTTTTTTTTTTTTTTTTTTTTGGTATTAGAACATGTTTGGACCACATTTTTTTTTTTTTTGTATCAACCATGACTACAATGTTTATTTTTATGTCTTGTTATAGGTTGCATCATGTTTGCTAAAAGTGAAACAAACTAATGCAGCAAAAGTGAAACAAAACCATGATACGTTGTGATCGAAAAAATTGATAAACAAAAATAGCTTCATTCAACATTTATTCAAAAATTCAACATTGATGCAAAAGTTGATAAACAAAAGTTGATTAAAAACATTGATACAGCTTGATTCAACATTGATGTAGTGTCATTCAAAATATGTTTGGACATTCATAAAATTCATACATAATAAACCCCAATTACATAACACTGGACATAACAAAATCAAATCCTAAATTCCATTTCCAGTCCAAAAGCTTCAATAACAGGGGAAAAAAAAAAAAAAAAAAAAAAAAAAAAAAAACCCCACTTCATTCCTAGTCCAGAAGCTTCAATTTCCATCATTCCTAGTGCTTGAAAAAGAAGCAGCTGCAGAACCATCTCCAATCATGTTCCAACACCAAAAAATAAGCCATGACAATGCCATCAAAGTAATCAACTTCCTCTGTCTTACTCTGTGCACCTTCAATTGCTCTTCAAGCATGGTGGTTCTTCGAAGTAACCCAGGTATGATCTCTCAAGCGCGAGAACACAATGGAGGATCCACCCATAGAAAGAATCCACATGCATATCTGCTCTGCAATATTTTTTCTTAAACACCTCAGTTGGCTTTGCAAACAGTATAAGAAAAGGACATCTCAATTTTTTTCCATCTACACTTGCATCATATTGAGGACATCCCAAAAACCTTTGTCCAGGGTTGCTCTCCGTCTAGAAAGTCTTCAACTGAGCTTCCATTCTGCATCAGCATAGTACATGATCCATAGTCTTCTTTTGTCATTTGTCTTCCATTAATTTTGGAGTTTGTATATGGAGATAGAGACAACAGATATGGTTTTGGTGGGAGGTAACCTAGGGTTTGAAGTGAAAAGACAAATGCGCCCCTCAGTAATTGCTAAAGAGAGCACATGAGAGGCAAGTGATGGCTTTCCATCCATAATTTCAAACGGGCGTCAATTATTGGACGAAATTGACGCACCTCGTTAAATTGAGGGGCTAAATCGAGCAAATTGAAATGTCAGGGACCAAAATAACACACGGGGTAAAGTACAGGGGCTATTTGTGTAATTTTTCCTAAATAAAATAATCTAAATAATTTAATATTTATTAAAGACAAAAATAAGAAATTAATAGTTTATATTTAGTGGGTTAAATGGGCAAGTTTGGGATTTGAAATTTTTTAGAATTGGGCTTGGGGTAGTTAGATTAGGATTGATCTTCAGCTAGGCCAAGTTTGGGATAACACTTCTCTTCTTACTATGTAATACAAGTCCGGCCTGAGATTTGTACACCCCTGTTAAGCGGTGGTGGTTTTTGAATCCCAGATTTACGTAACATTGTCCAAAAGATTATGCCTAAGTAGAGTTTTCGATTATTAAAAAAAACAAATAAATAAAGATTGAATTTTCTTTTTACCTCATTTTTTCAATGAAAGCTTGCAAATTGTTCAAGATAGGATGTAGAGGTTATTTGTGCAATATTTTGGATACACAAAGAGGGGATGTTAGCTTAGACAACATACCAATGGTTCAGGAATTTGTGGATGTATTTCCAGATGATTTAACAAGGGGTGTCATAGACAGAGAAATTGAGTTTACCGTTGATGTGGTGCCATATACTCAGTCTATTTCAAAGATTCCATACGGAATGTCACCCGCAGAGTTTAAAGTTCAATTACAGAAGTTGTTAGACAAACGTTTTATTCGGCCCAGTACATCACCTTGGGGTGCACCAGTTCTGTTTGTCAAAAAAAAACAAAGATGGAACACTTTGGCTATGTATTGACTATCAGGAACTGAATAAAGTTACAATTAAGAATAAATATCCTCTATCTCGAATTGATGATTTATTTGGCCAATTACAGGGAGCACAGATATTTTCAAAGATTGATCTTAGATTTGATTATCACCAACTAAAAGTTAAAGCCGAAAATGTGGAGAAAACGGCTTTTCAAACAAGATATGACCATTACGAATTTTTGGTTATGTCTTTTGGTATTACTAATGCACTTGCTACCTTTATGGATATGATGAACCGGGTTTTCAAACCCTATTTAAACGTTTTTGTCATTGTCTTTATTGATGATATTTTGATTATTCCAAGACTAAGGATGAACATGAAATAACATTTGGGGATTATTCTCTAAACCCTTAGAGAAAAGAAGTTGTATGCCAAACTAAAGAAGCATGAATTTTGGTTGAACATGTGTTATATTTTTAGGTCATATTATTAATCAAGTTGGTATTTCAGTGGATCCACAAAAAATAAAAAAAACTATTGTCAATTGGCCCAAGCCAACTAATGTGACCGAAGTTCGAAACTTTATAAATTTAGAAGGCTATTTACTAGAGATTTATTAAAGATTTCTCAAAAATTACAGTACCGCTCACTCAACTAACTCAGAAAAGGGGTTTAAAGCTTTGGTAAACCATGACAAGTTTAAAAATTGGCCATGCCATTTTTTTAAAAAGTTGTGTCAATTTTTTTCAAAGAAAAATTGGGTTCAACTAGTGTAAAGAAATCTAAAAAGTTTTTAAAAAATTAAAAACCCAAAAAAAAATTAGTAAAGACAAAAAAAAAAAAAAAAAAAAAGGTATACACCCCACGACTGGGCCACAGCGGAAAAAATAATAATAATAAAATAAAATAAAATCATCAAGAAAGTCAATTCCCAAACACTTAACAGCTAATCTTCCTCAATCGATAACCCAACCCAGTATCAAGTTTAGGCCATGGAATTTAGTCCAAAAGCTATTCGCCTCACCCACTGGGCCACAGCAGATTTTCTGGGCCTAATTTTTTGAACAAGCTGGCTTCTCCCCAGACCGGCTTCTCTGTTTGGTTGTTTTTTTATTTTATTTTATAGAACACATAAAATTTGTATGGTAAACTGCTTTTCTTCCCCTAGAAACAACTCACGTTTTAGAAAATATCAACAAAAAAAAAATGATTTATTGAAATATGTTTTTGCACAAATATAAAAAATGTGTAATTTTAATTCTTATTATTTTTGTTTCGGAAAACAAAAGAAGAAAGAAAAAGAAAAAATCAAATAGATGGATGAATTTTGACCTTTGTTTCTTTCTCGTCCGAATCTTGATCTCTTGATTGTATAAGAAGAGATAGTTCAATAGTTAAGTCACTTGTTTCATTGAGTAATCGCTTAAGTCCACTAAGAAATTTTTAAAAATTCTTATAATAGAAAAACTTATTTTTTATGAGTAATGCTACATTTACTTAAATTTTTACTAACAATCTTACTTAAAAATGTATATGTCTAAACATCATTGAATGATTAAATGTCATTGTTTTTTTACAACTAATTACATTTGACCTTTTATATTTTTAACAAGATTGTTAATATGTGTAGAATTATTCATTTTTTATTGATAAAATTATTGGAAATTCCAAGGTAAGGAGAGTATAAGGCATTACAAGTCACCCTTTGTGAAATAGCTTAGTGATAAGTTCTTTTGCTGATTGTATATGACATTTTGTTTTTAATTTTACCTTTTAATTTATCTATTGACTTTTCGTTAACTATCTATTCAAATTTTTTTCTTATTCAAATTTATATCTATCTGTTCAAATTTTTTGACTATCTGTTCAATTTTTTTCCTTATCGGTTCAAAATTTTGCTATCAGTTCAATTTTTTTCCTAAATTCAAACTGTCAAAACTCTATCTATTTAAATTTTGATTCAATCTGTTCAAAATCTATCTGTGTGAAATGCCACTATTGAAATTCTTGCTCTAATTTTCCCTATCTATTGAAATCTATCTGTTCAAATTGTTTTCCAAGTAGTGATCTGATCTATGTTTGTTATCTATGTGCAAATTAAAGCCCTCAATGTATTTTTATCCGTGTGATATCTGTACAAATTTGAGTCATTACAGATCTGTTTCAATGATATTATAGATCTATTTCATCATCAACAACAACAACCATAATAGATCAACAACTATCCCAAAAAAAATCTGTAAATAGAGAGAGAAAGAGAGAGAAATTGACAAAGATATATACACAAATCTGTTCAATCTAAGCACGGATCTGAGGAACTTCAGATGGCGGTTTCGCATCCGGTGATGCATCAGAGCCATCAGCACCATCCGATTCTTTCTGATCGTTGACTTATTCTTCGTGAACTCTTTCTTCCTTTAAATTCCCTTCATCATTATGATGAGTAATAGAAATGTTTGCTGGACCCGACTGAGGATGAGCGTCTTCTTGTTCTTGTTCTTCATCGTCTTCTTGTTTGACTTTAGGACTGAGGTTAGGGTTAGAGGAGGAGGTGGCAGTGGAGGAGTGAAGGTAAGAGGGGGCTTTATAATGGTGGTTCAATAGAATTCAGAAGTCACCGGTGTCAGTTCTGCATAGTACCAAATCTGGTCACTCTGACCAGATCTTCGGCGTCAATAATAGATCTGCGTGGTGGAGAAAGTGGCGACGGTGGTGACGCAGAGGTTCAGATCAGTATAGACGTTCAGATCGGAAGGTCGTACCAGATTTGGTCACTCTAAGAGCACAACGTTGTGTTCCTCTACACTATGTTGATCTCCGAATCCGTCTCCAACTCTCCATCCGTCATACATTCTGCCATCGATCCTCTGTAGGCCGGTTTCGCTGCCGCTATCCACCACTACTTGTGGCAGTTTCTGGTAGCTTCCACGGCAGAGGATGAGAGAATTAAAGCTATGATCACAAAATAAGAGATCATCGGTAGGCGATGGCTGCCGAAGTAGTTCTCCATTGTTGTCGTCCTGGTTCTCTCTCTCTCTCTCTCTATGATTTGTTACTTTGAAAAGTCTTTTCTTTCTTAGCATAAGGAGTGACCTAAATCGTCATCAGAGAGGTAGACGGCGATATAGTGCCACCACCGTAAGATGTCACCGGCAACAACTTGGTGATGAGAGTGAGAGACGGAGGAGAGAAAGACAAACCCTAGGATAGAGAAAGAAGCGGAAGAGAAAGAAAGAGAGGATTTTGAGAGGAGAAAAGTTTGGGATCATAAAATTTTTTTCATGAAAATGATCATAAAATATTTATGATCCTTGAATTACCTTGATTAGTGTGTGGTGCTTTATTCTAAGTGTAATCTAAGGGTCACAAAACTTTCATAATTATTTTCATAAAAGGTTTTTCATGATACCTAGCATTGCTGTTTTGAGAAATTGGTTTTGAACAAATAAGTATAAGAGTTTGGTATGTTTTACGTGTAGGGAGGCATTTTGGTCATTTTACAGTGTCTTGTCCTTAGGGACCTAATAAATTAGCGCATCACCTTTGAGTAGGAAAATTTCAAAGTTAGATTTATTGGCTGAGCACCCTTTTTTATAAGCTCAATAAGATTAAGATTTCATTTTAAAGTTTAGCCTATGATTTTGAAAAATCCTAGGCTGATACGAATTATAGGAGAAGTGCATTGTTTATAGGTGTTCATACAAATAAGGAAAATCAATAAATCGATCTAATGCGGTCTAAATTGTCAGTTTAGTCCAAATATTATTAGGTTCGGTTTTAGTCCCGATTTTGAAAATAAT
Source organism: Camellia granthamiana (assembly GCA_036172215.1). Classification (NCBI taxonomy): domain Eukaryota; kingdom Viridiplantae; phylum Streptophyta; class Magnoliopsida; order Ericales; family Theaceae; genus Camellia; species Camellia granthamiana. The sequence continues at coordinate 52,514,476 of CM069906.1, read as the reverse complement.
GAAGCCATTCAAATCAGTTCCATTTGTAATTTTAAAGCTTTACAGTTCTAAACTGATTTGAACCATGATATATTTGGTTATTATTTGCAACACTCATTCATTTTCTAAAGAGATATTTATTTATAAATCTCATTTAGAAGTCTTATAAATTAATAAATCTACAAAGTATTCTTGTGTTCTATTTAGTCCCATGCATTTGAAGTTATATTCTAATAGGTCATTTTTCTCATATTAGAAGTATTATAGAAGAGTGGAAATTATTTTTAGATATATTTCGTTTATGATATATATAAAATATTGTATATAAATATAGAAGATTATTATTCTTAGTACATTCTTTGCTTCAATGTGAGGGATTTACTTAATCAAAGATCTCCCTTCACCATTATTTGACAATAAGGTCCTGCCATGGAAGAACATTTGGAAGAAGGTTAATTATACATATAGACCAATGATAAAGATGATGATGGACTCGCAACAGAGATGATGATAAACTGGCGATGAACAATCTTTTTTTGCCATTGTTATACATAAACTGTAGTCTCTTCGTCGGTTTGTATAGTCACTGATATTTTTTTTGGGTGAATAAAAAAAATTTTGGGTGAATAAAGTCACTGATATTATGTAGTTTATTCACCGATATTATGCCAGAGTTAATTATATACAAATTTTTCTAAAAAGATGTATCAATATATATGAACTATTTGGTGATTTTTTTATATATTATTTGATGATTTGTTGTATATTGATTGTTTCTATGCTTTTTGGTTGAGTAATCATTTTTATTGCCATTGAAAAATCGAAATAATCGATTTTTACTTTTTAAATTTTGTTTTGTATTTTCACATTGTAGTGTAAATGTTCACATTGGTATGAGTTTAGTTTTTTTTTTTAAGGCTAATTATATTTTAATTGTAAACTGTGAACATTCATATTGTATTTTGGTATAAAGTTTATTTTTTTCAACTATTAGTTGTATGTTTGTTACTTTTGTTAGTATGCTTATTGATTGAACAATCATTTTTGTTACCACTAAACAACTGAAATAGTCAATTTTTACTTTTGTTTTATGTTTTCACAGTATAGTGTGAATGTTCACATTGAAATGAGTGTAGTGTTTTAAGGATAATATGTTAATTGTAAATTGAGAATATTCACATTGTATTTTGATATGAGTTTTGTTTTTTAAAAATTAATTATATGTTTGTTATTGATTGTGAGCATTCATATTGTATTTTGGTATATATTTTGTTTTTTCAAAGGCTACTTGTTTATTAGTAGTCATACTAGCACAAACATAGTGTATACATAGAGATGTAAATGTTTACATTAATTCTGTAATACAAATAAGTAGTCTCATCCAATGTTAATGTTCATACACTCATGTAACATTGAGTGTGTGTATGGCTCCATAAGATGTTATTTATCAACATGTATTTGTAATATGAAAGTTTACATTAACATTTATAGAAAGATTTTCAAAAGTTACACGATTTAGGGTTTTGAGAATGTAGGAGATTTTTTTCTGTAGAATAAGGGAGAGATTTTTTCTCCTAGAATGAGGGAGTGTTTTTCTTCATGGAATAAGGAAGAGATTTTCTTCCTAAAATAAGGAAATTTTTCCTAGAATGATGAGAGATTTTTTCCATAGAATAAGGAATTTTTTTTTTTATTGTGTATTAATTTCAAAATAGAAAAAAAAGCACAAAAAGTTGACTATTTCAATTGTTCAGTGGGAACAATCGTTTTGTTAAACACATCTAAACACTTAAAAATAAATCACATAAAAATGTTATTTATTTTTTATGTGTTTACTCGATTTCCACTTTTGTTTTATGTGTTTAGATGTTTCATAAATCTTAAGAATAAGATTTATTAAAAAAACTCCCATTTGTAAACTAAAAAATCTCAACACATAAAAATATCATTTTTCTTATTTTTTATCATATAACACTCTTTTAGTCGAGAAGTTATTTAGTCATCTTGGAACAGCATCACATAATATCTTTTTGGCATGTTTAATTGGGTTGATTAGAGTATGGGATTGAAATTATTAATCCGTGGACCCAATTATCGTATGTTTGTTTTAATATTTTGGTTTAGGATTATTAATCCAATGGATAATTAATCCAACAAATTTGTAGGATTATTAGTAATGGAGTAGGGGTGGGATTATTAATCCAATGGATATTAATCCAATAGGATAGTAAATACCACACTAATTTAATAGGATTATTAATACTTCACTATTAATTTTGTGAATCAAATATGACCTATGTATATTGTGATTAGTAAAAAAAATAAGACTCATGATTTTATAATGAGTAATTAAAAAATAAAAAGAACATAATAATTTATAATTGGTCAGGACATACCCCTTGGCCAAAAAAATAATTTTTCCTTTTGAACCACTGCATTGTTAATGCTATTGGAGGATTGGTAGTTCACTTCTTGTTGTAGTCGTTAGCCAGCTCTATACCTATCTCTCTAAGTGAGACATGACATGTTCGATAAAACTCTTAACATTTAATAATACCTTAATTATTTATTTAATATTGGTTGTTGTCCAAACTTGGAGGCTTTAATCAACAGCGTGTCTCTCTCTTGATTGAGAAAGCAACTTTTGTCCCCATCCCAATTCCAAACATCAATTTTTTTTTTTTTTTTTTTGAATAAGAAAAAAAAGATGTGCTGAGATATCAATGTTTTATCTGTAAGCTCAGGTCTCAAAATAGGTAGTTGTCAATTTGATTTAACTTAATTTATAAAAAATAATTCATCACCGAAAATTCAGATCAGTCACACGTCTCAAAAGAGGTCAAGTATCGATCAAAGTACAGTGCGAAATCCTCGTAGAGAGCCAGTTGGACAACTCAATATATTCACACTTCTCAAAAGTCGAACCTAACTCACACCTAAAAAATGAGTTACCTTCACTATCAGGCCACCGCCCCGTGGTAATCCCAAATATTATTAAACATCACATTTCCTAGTAAAGTATTACTGGCATAGATAACAACATGCCTTGGGTTCTATTTGACATCTCTTATATTAGCATATTTTTTTTATCTTTTTATTTTTTAGGTCACATTACCTTTCTTTTTTTTTTTTGCATATCTTTTTGTAAAAAGTCAAAAAGTATACTTATTTAAATCATTTCAAACACCCTCTTAATCTTTCTCTTAAACTATGTTTGAATTATGAATTTGGATAGACATTTTTTAAAAAAAAAGAAAAAAAATAGGTGAAACTTATAAAAATATATATATATAACTACATTTCAGTTGTATTTTACCTATATTTTTTCTTTTTCATACTCAAATTTATGAAAGCATAATTTTAGAGCATCTCCAATGAATCCTATAAAGTTGTTTATGTAAGAATATAACCATAGGCTATTTTGAAAAGATAGTTAAAAATTATCTTCTAACTTTTAATCTATTTGAGTCATATTATCTCTCACATTTTTTTATATCAAAAATTAACTTTTAACTATTTTTACAAAAACAACCCACACTTGGCAAACTTACGTTTTCGTTTCTCCTCTAATGCACTGCATAGCTATTTAGGTCCAGATATGAGGTGACTGAGATTTAGGGCTGGTTTGGCATAGCCTAAAAAAAATAGAAAGTTAAAAAGTTACTCAAAAAGTTAAAAAGTTATCACTATTCACAAAAAAAAAATATTAAAAAATTAATTTTTCACAAATTCATACAACTCAACAATCATTCCTACTTTTCGGCTATGCAGCGTTGGGACAGAAAAGTAGGACAGTTTGGGGCAATTTTGACACACTGTTGTTCAGCCAGTGGGGGCCTATCACGGGTCCCGTTTTGATAATCTGAACCGTTCAATGTGTAGAACTCGTCTAGTACTATGTCTGTAAAAAATCATATTGATCGGATATCATAACTACATGATCAAATCAGTTTTGTATGAAAAAATGGATGGTGTTATAATTAACGATTGAAAAAAAACAAATCTAATCAGATAGCTATCGATATCCGATCAACGTGAGTTTTTATAGACATACAGTGCTCGACGAGTTCTACACATTGAACGGTTCAGATTATCAAAATGGGACCCATGATGGCCCCTACGGGCCAAACAAAACAGTCCACTGCAATACCCGAAAAGTATCCAATAATTTCTTGCACGAATTCGGCTGACAGATTGTACCGCTGTCATTCACTCATCTCCAATATTCTCCTACACACTTCTTTATACAATTTTTTAATACACATTTTTTCATAAAAAGTCAAAAAATTAACCCAAACATCAATATTTTTTTCTCAATTTTTTAGTCTAAAAAGATAAAAAATACACTTATTTAAAACACCCCAAATAACCCCTTAATTAAACTAGGCTGGATAGAAAATCCCCTGAATTATAAAATAAAAATAATGCATAGTTGTTTAGCTGACTAAGGCCTTGTTTGGGTACCTAATATAAGTGTACTTATTTCATCTTTTTATCTTTTTTGAGTCACATCAATCAACATCTCTTCTCTATTTTTTCTACACATAATACAAGAAAAGTCAAAAAGTGCACTTATTCTAAACTTCCCAAACTTGACCTAAGAAAATTGTTCACTGCCTTTCTAGCTGTAGGAATAGACAGTTAGCAAAGCAAACAAATAGGAAAAAAATAACTATGATACATACCACTAAAAGAAGATCACTAAAAGCAGCTCTAGTGAGGTGGCATGCCTAAAAACAAATTAAAATAAAAAAAAAAAGAAAAAAAAGACAAAGCACAAAAAGAAAAAAAGATAATTTAATACTCCTTTAATGCCCTCCTTTTAATGCTCTAAATCATTATTCGGAAAAAAAATTGGTGGTACAAGTACACCTGACAATACATCTCACCAATCATCAAATATTATGTCTCAAAAGTTTCTCTCATCATGGTTCAACACAAAAGGTAAAGTCTTACTTTTTTTCACCGATCAAAACACCCCATGAGATACCATCTAATTATATACAAGAACTATAAATTAACTTCTTAAGAAATAGACACGTTGAACTAGCAAGGTTGGGCCATGTTATTTTTTTTTATAATTATTTTATTTGATATATTTATATACGGTAGTATTACGTAGCTCGAAAGGTGGAGCTCGAAATTGACTCGAATCAGAAGCAGAGAAGGAGAAGAGAAGGAAGGAGGAGGAGGAGGAGGAGGAGGGACTGGAGGGGGCCCAACAAATGGGGCTGGAGGCGGGGGGCGGAGGCGAGGCAGAGCCGACGAGCAGCGACGGCGGGCGACGAGGCGACGAGCAGCGACGATCCTCGTCGGCGGCGGTGGTGCTGGCTCGTGTCCTCTTTCTCTTCTCCTCTCTTCTTCCTCTCTTCTCTCCCTCTTTCTCCTCTGTCTCTTCTTCCTCTCTTCTCTCCCTCTTTCGAGCCAATTCGAGCCAACCAATTCGAGCTACGGCTCATTTCCGATTTATATATTGATAGAGACTATAAACTCAGAAATTTTTACTCAGAATTTATTCAAAAATAATAATTAATAGTTGTAATTTATTTCACTCATAAACTCCACACTTCAACAAATTAATCTTTACCACACAAATCAAATCTAAGCAAATTCTAAAACTATAAATCCAAGTTCTTAACTTTTCCCTTATATTTATGAGGGTCTTACCCTTGCATAAAATTTAAAATATACTTTAATTATATTAATATAGCATTCACTTACTCTCTAAACTAACAAATATTTAACAAGTAGTATTAAACATTATTTTTAGCATTTAGTTGTTTTCAAATTATCGTCTCAACTTGAGAAAGTGTTTAGACTTGGTATACCCCATTTTTTGAACCGTTTTAGATTATTCGAACAGTTCATTTTTTAAAACTCATTGAGTACAATATTCATGCAAAAAATAAGATGATCGGCTTGTTTTTTACATAAATGTTTTACTCAATAATTTATAATAAGTAAATGTTTTGAATCATCAAAATTGATCACAAAATAAACATATTGAACCCAAACATACTCTCAAATTGAGATAATCAACTTAAAAGATGCCAAACCTTTATTGTATTACTTTTTATTATAAAAAAAAATAAATAAACAAACATCTTCGTTTGGGAAGTCTTGGTTGGGACTTTTTTTGGTTATTTTAGTGGTGTTTTGGAAAGTTAGTAAAAAGTTAATTTTTTAGCTTTTTAACTTTTTTAGTGACTTTTTTGACAAAAAACTCGATTGTTTTGGATAAAAAAAAACTAGCTTTTTTGGCTAAAAAAACTGAAAAGCCAAAAAGCTGGCTTTTTTGGCAACTTCCCAAAAGACCCCTCAAAAAATAAAATAAAATTTTTAGCTCAATAAGACAAAATATCACATCCAGTCTATAATCATTACATTCTTTCTCTTACAAAAAAGTCAAAAGTTCTTTTCAAATTAGGCTAAAATAGTCAAAAAAGTTAAAAAGTCAAAAAGTCAACCCACTTTCTAGACGAAGACAATATATGATTTTGGCTTCATTTGAAAAGAAAGGCTAGGTTGGATTTGGGACTATTTTAACCACAAAAGGATAAAATAGGATTTTTAACTCAATAAGACAAAACATCACATCAAATTCATAATCATTACATTTTTTTCCTCACAAAAAGTCAAAAAAATTAAAAAAACATTTCCAAATGAGATTTTTTAATTCCAAACTAAAATAGTAAAAAAAAATTTAAAAATCAAAAATCAACTCACTTCCCAAACCATTTAAGCATTTCATTGGAAATGATCCTAATTAGTGGTGTTTTAACTATAATTTTCTTGCCAGTAGTCAATGGTATTAGTCACTTTCAAGATGATGAAAAAAGGGTAATTACAATCAGATTGGGTGTTAATAATTTTAATTATTAATATATATATAATCCTTCATTGATTTGTAATTATTTGTTCAAAATGTCATTGATGTCATATTTCTCCCAAAAAAATAGTACAAAATTGAACTAATGTCCACGAAGTAGGGGTTTGAATTTTCCATATGATACATTAATATGAGACCAAGCATACATAAATTTAAGGGGTTGGAATTGACCATTTTTTATGAATCCAATTTTAACATTTTAATAAAAAATTAAGGAAAATTTACTAATAAATCCCATGAGAAGGAATGTTGATCCAATTGGTCCTATGTTTTTTTTTTTAAACCATTTAATCCTGTTTAATTTGGTAATGAGTATTTATTTGATTTGGTGATGTTGAAGTTTACAATTCTACCCTTGATATGAGATTCCTTTTAAGTTCACTGATGTTTGACTTGTGGGATTTGGGGGAGTAATGTATGCAACATTTCCATTAAGAGGTGATTTGGCGAGAGTGTTTTACAATGGTAGGGTTCCATTTGTTTATGGTTAACGTTGGATTTACTGATGTTTGACTTGTTTTCATCACCTTCAAACACAGCAGGCTAACACTAGCTATAGAGAGATATTGAACCTCTTTGCTGGACTATAAAATTGTTTCCATAAGCTCTTTGCCATAAGCATCAATCCCACCATAGAGAGAGAGAGAGAGAGAGAGAGAGAGAGAGAATGGATTCCAGATTCATGTTAGAGAAGCCTCATGCAGTGTGTATACCATTCCCAGCTCAAGGCCACATCAACCCCCTGTTAAAACTAGCCAAACTCCTCCATAGCAAAGACTTCCACATAACCTACATTAACACAGAGTTCAACCACAAACGCATCCTTAAATCCCGAGGCCCAGACTCGCCCAACAGCCTCCCCTCTTTCCACTTTGATGTTGATGTTGATGGGCTTCCTTTTTGTGGGCACTACCGTCACAACACACTTAACACTAACATTTCAATGCTGTGACTATCGATATTGTTAACATCACAATCCAACAAACTCACTCACAGTGCTAACCCATGACACACAGCGAAACGTATTGCCATGACAATTGCACAAAGTGAAACCCAAACATTAACACAAAATAAATAACTAATATCACCATATGAATCTCAGCAACACACCCCATCTACACTCGTCCCCTAACATCAATGCACACAGTAAACAACAACAAAGTTTGACAACTAACATCGGAACGCCGTAGGCACACCCCCGCACCAAACATTGGACAACTAGCATCATCATTACACATTCACATGGTGATGTTAGGGGACTCATTTCCACCACATCGCTTACCACCAAACAAACTAGCACCCTCACCCTTATGTGCGGCTACTGCACCCCATGAACAAAGGATCCTGACAATGCAACCCCCTCCCCCCCCAAAAAAAATAAAAAATCCTGTAGCTATCATTGTACACCGCCAACTCAATTTCCCCTCTCGCACCGGTGATTAACATTGAGCTGAACGCTACAGAACAATCACAAACAATTACACCCCCAATACCGCACACAAAACAATCGATGAACATTACACCACGCACGTCTCCGACGTAATTCGATGCCCCAAAGTCTTAATCACACAACAAAATGTCAATGACAGTTCAACATTACAACATTAACGACCACCACCAAACATGCTCAAAAATGTAACGCCGGACACAAAAGCTTCACGGACTCACAATGCCAAATCAAACGACATAAAAACACTATGACATAGCAGATACCTATTGTCATTTTCCGCACAGATAGACCGCCTGCGACAAAGGTGGAATTCTGAAGTCACTGGAATACGTCGTCACTGCCAGACAACAACGCAAAATCAGTCAGCATTCGCTACCAATCAATGTTTGGAACAAAGGGGTTTCCATGTGGTTGGGTTTGTGGGGTTCTTTTAAACGCGGAAACAGCGAAACATGGAAATAGGAATTAACATCGCGGGCCTAGGATTTACCAGAAGTAAATCAAATATCAATGATCTAACATTGGCAACGAAGATCTTTCCACTATCGTCTCAAACGTTACAATCGAATAGTAGGGAAACCAAAAACGCCTCCTATGTAATCTTTGGATAGATTTGTAATTTCCACATTTTAGAAAACCCATTATACCTTATTTGAAGTCAACCACATGCGGAAACAAATGGATATTAATGTAATGAACATTAGGCTAGGACTTATCAGTTCATAAGATAAATTATAGGATTAAATGGTTCAAAAGATCTGATTCTGGGATTTATTGGTACTTCACCCAAAAATGGTTCAAAAATTAATAACACTTTTTAATATTATTTTGGAAAAAAAAAAAAAAAACCTTAAGATTTGACTCTTTTAACAAAATAAATCTTAAATTTTTAATTTTATCAATTTTAATTCTAAACTTTAATTTGTTTCCAATCTAACAATTTTAATTCTAAACTTTAATTTGTTTCCAATCTAAACTATCTTTCTATTTCCGTAAAGTAAAATCGACGAAAAAAATAATATTTTAGTTATTAACTTCAACGAAAAATGATATTTTAGACATTTTATGTACAATTACATTGAGTATAATGACTAAAATATCTTGCTTGTTTGTTTTACTTAATGGAAATAGACTGTTGATTTAAATTAAAAATAAATCAAAAAATTTGGATTTAAATTGTTAAATTTATAGACTCATAATTTATTTTGTAAAAAGGGTCAAACTTTGAGTTTTTTTTTTTGTAATTTCTCTTATTATTTTTATTAAAAATTGTCATGTTTAAATTTCTTCTGTAAGTTTATTAATTTGAATAAAAAATTTGTAAAACAAAATAGTAGGATCAATTTAGTTTTTTTGTTTTCTATTTTCAGATTGATGTAATCTTTCTCCTTTTTGCAAAGTTAGTAACAATTAACTTTTTAGCTTTCTAGATTTTTTTGGTGATTTTTTTGACAAAAAATTGAGTTGTTTTTTATAAAAAAACTGACTCTTTTAATTAAAAAAGTTAAAAAGTAAAAAAATTAACTTTCCTGATGTGTTCCCAAAAGACCTCCAAAAAGTTAATTTTTATGTGTTCCCAAAAGACCTCCAAAAAGTTAATTTTTTTGGTGTGTTTCCAAAAAGCTGGCTCTTTTAAGTCAATGTAATAATGAAAAGGACTTTGATTGGGGGCTCGAATGGGGGAGCCCCGAATCCCCCGAATTACCCAATCAAGTAAAAAAAAAAAAAAAACTAAAAAAAACAAAATAAAAAAAGAAAACAGTTTTCCAAAAAAAGAAATTAGGGGATTAGGGAGATTGTTTTTAGGGGGACAAATCAGAAAAATAGGACACTTGAGTGAGAAATCTAAATTTAAAATTTTTGGTGCATTCTCTCAAACTCTATTATTATTATTATTATTATTTAGTTATAAAGACAACAACAATTTAAAACCATATTACCTCTATTTACCACCGCTGGTCGCCACTAAGAGTTAGGAGCCTTTTCCTGCAAGTCTCTCCTTGCGCTCCGTTCTTATAGGCTTTCGGGTTTATTTTTAGGCTTAATTTTAATAATTCAAACCGTTAATATTTTAAGATTTATTTAGTATATTATACCTGTAAAAAATTAAATTGATCGGATATCAGAAAGTATATGTTCGAAAAATTGAACTAAAAACTATTTTTTTAAAGAATTTAATAAACAGTTTTCCGAACATATGCTTTCTGATATCCGATCAACTTAATTTTTTACAGGTATGATATACTGAATAAATAATAAAATATGAACGGTTCGGATTATCAAAATTGAGCCTAAAAATAGGTTCGAAAACCTGCAAGGAGGGAGTGCAAGGAGAGGATCCCAATTCCGCCACTAAGCCTCTAACACTAGCACATTTAATGTGATGATTAACAATCAACAATGGCTAATGATTTACAATAGTATATAAGACTAACAATACAAGGGAAAACAGAACCAAAAAAAAAAAAACCTTTGAAATAATGATTTTTACATCTGACCTAAATATTTTATTAAAAGTATCCTTAACACCAAAACAAAATAATCATTGAACTTATGCTATAAAAATAATAAAAAAAACAGTACACTTGTCATCAATTTTCTCACCAAAAAAATAATAATAATAATAATAACTAAGTTTATTTTTAAATTAAATAAATAGAATTAAGTTAAAATTAAATATTTTTTAATAATTTCAAATTGTATAATTAGTTTTAGAACATTTTACTTGTGAAGAAAAATAATTAATATTTCTATATGGGTAAATTTAATTAAGAATTATTTTGAGATAATAAATTAACAAAAACACCAATAGAATCCAAACCTCAAGATTCCCACCCATACTACTACTTCCAACTATTCTAGTCCAATACCGATCATCCCGTGGTGGAAAAGTATTTTCTTGTAAAAAAAATACAAAATACAAAATAAAAACAAAACCAAAAAAAAAAAAAAAAAGAAGAAGAAGGTCTACCATGACAAGTGAATAAATTGAATACATTGGATGACCAAGTTTTTTTCCCCAACTCAAGTGAATAATTGGTTGTATATTCATTTTTTATCATCAATTGTCATTGTTCATTTTATGCCTTTTTAGTAACAAAAATAATTAAAAAATATGTTTAGTAAAAACTTCATTTTTATTATCATTTTTCATTTTTTTTTTTTTAATTACATACATGGTAAAAACTTCCATTTCAGTTTCATTTTCAAAATATGTTTTTTAAAAAATTTCATAAAAGATTAAAAACTAGTCGGCCTCGTTTAGGAACAGACAATTTTAGTAATTTTTTAGATTTTTACGAAAATATGTACAGAAAAATAGAGAGAGTGATGTGACAACTTATAGTGCTTTTTTGACTTTTTGGCTAAAATGGTTACTTCCCAAACGAGAATAAAAAATAAATAAAAGGAAAAATTAGTGAAATATCCTTCTCCAACTTTAGATAGTAGGAGAGGTCCAATATGTATTTTTTTTATTAGATAATGTCCTTCGATGAAATTTCTCTATGATCATATTAGAGAAATTTTTCTGTGAAAATTGAAATTTGTCTGTGTCTAGGGAAAACTTCTATGTGAAAATATTGAGGAACCCTAACTACTATGAAATTATTATATATCATTTATCTTATAAAATCTTAACATCAGGAACCTTGAAAAAATTCCTCTAAATAAAAACATTGATAGTTTTCATATAGATTTTTTAGACAAAATTATCTTTTTAGTATTTATTTTTGCCAAACTAATTTTTATTTTTTCTTAACAATCCAGAAAACATATTTTGAAAACCAAATCAAATAATGTTAGGTTTTTACATAACTTTTGTAATTATATTACCTTTATAATTAATTTTTTTATAATTTTTAATAATTTATCAGATAATTATAACACAATGGTAGGGCCAATGCTTGAACTAGTGACCATTTGACTCCGTCTTTTTCCCGTTTGCTCAACCATCCAGATTGGTGTTTTCATTGTAGAAAAAAAAATAAAAAAAATTATACCCATAGTTCTTATATTTTGGACATTATGTTATTATAATATTTGTAATTTTAATTGTTTCGATTTTGAAATTTATAATTTTGTCTCAATTTGATAAAATTGTTTATATTTTTTTTGGCACATGTCATTAATTAGCTAAATGAGTTAATCTCAGCTAATGATTATTTTTTGTTAAAAATCATAATGATATTATCAATTGCACTAAATTGATACAAAAACTAAAATTAAAGATCAAAATTGAACTAATTGAAGGTGTAAAAATCAAAATAATATAAGAAACAAAATATAAAACTAAGAACCTTATTAAGAGTTCATTTGCAAATTGGGTTTTTAAATAATTTTTTACAAAAAATATGTAAAAAATAAAAAATAAAAATTCACCTTTTGACTAATTTAACTTGTTCCCAGACAAGGTGTACACCAACCCCAACAATTAGTAGTAGAGTTGTTCATGGTCAGTTTAGTTCGGTTTGATATTAAATTTAGAATAAATCCAATCATGATTGATTCTATATTTTTTACTCAGAACCAAACTAATCATACACTCTACCTACTGCAACTTGGGTTGGTTCGGGTTGAAACCACGGTTGCACTCTATTAAAAATAAGTGAATCAATCTAAAATAAATAATTAAAATAAACAAGCTTTTAACATTTAAATATAACACAAACAAATAGTAAAATATTATTTAATGTAAGATAATACAAATTAAATTCAACTCAAACTTAAACATAACCAATAAAAATTAAATTCATTAATACAACTAATGTAAATTAAATAACTTGTGAACAGGGACGGAGGGAGCGTAGAACCAGGGTCACGTGCCCAACCTAAGTTTCCAATATTTATATTATTACCCTTATACATATAGTTTATATCTTATTTATCCTTTATAAAATTATAATATTGTCCCTCCTTAATTCATGTAAAATTTCTATGTATTTTTTCAAATTTTAAAGTGTCATATTATATATTTTTTGGCCATTCTTATACACTCTTAATTGGAAAAACAATGGTAAAAATTGAATCAATTGATTATTTTTTTTCTTATCAAATAGTTTGTTTAACTGATTGGTTATGTTCATGAGTTGATATTGTTAAACTTATTAATTATAAATTCAATTGAGTTGTTGATTATAAATTTATAAACCACGTTGACTGTAAATTCAATTGAGCTGTTGATTATAAATTTATAAACCACGTTGGCATAATTTTCATAATAATTGTAATATTGAACCTAGTTAATTACACACATAAAATTGTATAAATTTTATAATATCTCATTCTTTCTTATTGTGATTTTTTTTTTTTTTTTTTTTTTTTTTTAAATGTTGTGACTAATATGTGGCCCTTTTTGCTTTGAATTTCTAGCTTCGTTGTTGATTGCGAAATCCATCATAAACTTCTAGTACTTTCTTCGTTTACATAATAATTCTTATATGTGTGAAATTATTAGGTGTAATCAAGTCTATTGTAATAAACCAATTAGATAATGACATGTCAATATAAATAAAATTATATATATATATATAAGAATGGGTTCGATTTTAGAATTGGTTTAGTTTAGGTAAGACTTAAATCAAGAATTAATTCAATCCTATCGATTTGATAATTTGAAAATACAAAACAAAATCAATGCATTAAAAAATTAAATCAACTCAACTCAAGAGGTCAATTTAGTTTAATTTTTTAATTTACTAGGTAATTTGAACACCTTGGTTAGTAGACAAAACCTCCATCCTAAGACCATCTCCAGTGGTTACTCACATGTTTTATTAAATTTGAATTTGATGAAAAATGCTAACTTTTTTCACTCCAACCATTTCATCAAACTCATATCAAATTAAAGTAAGGATATATTTTTCATCAAATTAAGGGAGTTTTTATCATTTCATCAAATTTCGTATGTGACTTTTGGTGGACGACCGACGGAACAACCGGATTTTGGTCAGACCTGCTGTCAATCGAAAATTACTCCAAGCTAGATAACCGGTTGGATTTGATGAAATGTTCTACTCACCATTGGAGTGCATCATATTAGATCAAGCTTTTCATCAAATTTTTACTTAAATTTAATGAAAATTCAGAGTAAGCGTTGGAAATGCTCTAATTAAGAAGTTGTTTGGGATGATCTAAATAAATGTATTTTTTAACTTTTTATGAAAATATGTGGAAAAAAATAGAAATATGATGTAACTTAAATAAATGCACTTATTTAACCTTCATTTGGAAAGAACTTTTTTAACTTGACATTTTGGCTAATTAGCTCCGTTAAATTAGCTCCGTTAAGAATGAATTTTTGATTTTTTTTTTTTATAACAGAAAATTTGAAATTATTGTAATTTAGATGAAATATTTTATTTTATTAATTTATTTAACTTATTTTATTTTTTTTATATTTTTTTAACCCTTAAACTTGCCAAACAGCAAACTCTGAAAAGATTTCACGTAAGAAAAATTCAAAGTGAGAACCAAAAAAAAAAAATGATTTATGACGTAAGTTTGGGAGATATTGGCTTGGGAATCACAAGTCCTGTCAACTTTTCCTGTGATTTATTGACACGTGGAGGCATGATCTGATTTGCTTACGCTGTTGTTTCTATCCTCGATAGAGATATAGTGCTTGTTTGGTCCAGCTTAAAAGTAACTTATTTCAACTTTCAGCTTAATTTAAGTTATTTTGATGTGTTTTGTTTAGTTTATAGTTTATAATTTATAATTTTTTGGAAATCAGAAATCAACTTATTTTTTGAGTGGAACAGGAGATGCTTAATTTATAAATTAGAAATCAACTTATATCCCTAGTTAGAATGTTTAGACATAAGCTATAAGTACTTTCCCACAGCTCTACCAAACAGGGCCATGAACTTGAATCAATTGTCAACTACAAATATCTGTAATATATATATGTGGTAACTGGATTATTTATGCCTAAAATAATTAAAGAGTCATAAAATATAATTAATTTTTTTATTAT